>CAJOBZ010000063.1:4630000-5202377 GCA_905332375.1 Pieris macdunnoughi
TAGGCGTCCAAGTTTTCAGAAAGGAAATTGCCTTACGGAAAATTATAAGATCAAGGATGATTTATATATTTATTTAGAAGCTATGCCAAGTTTTTGTTAATTATCTAATTAAATTATAAACACAATAAGAAAAATATTGGTGGGACAGATTTTGTATCCTAACATGAGTATTCAATAATCTAAAATTCTCGTGTCACAATGTTCGTTCCCATACTCCTCCGAAACGGCTCGACCGATTCTTATAAAATTTTAAATTCATATTCAGTAAGTCTGAGAATCGGCTACTATCTACCTTTCAAACCCCTAAGTGATAAGGGGTGACCACCCCAAACATTTTTTTTTAATTTTTTTATGATACATCATACAAAAATACATACAACCCTTAATAGTTACTCCTCTACGATCAACCCCTATTTTTTATTATAGTAGATAGTTATTTTTATTGAACTAAAAAATGTTTCCTAGAAATAATATAAGAGTACATGGCAAAACGACGTTTGCCGGTTCAGCTAGTAATAATATAAAGAAAACACGATCTAGAATTTAAATTCCGCTGAAGTGATAGTTTTTGATTTGCACTATAGAAAAAACAAATTCTAAAGCATCTTGGGTTCTTTACCGAGATGCGAGCTGCATTCGCCTCTGTGGCACACGGTGCATTACCGCGGTTTGATACCCGGTGAAGCAATAATTATAGGCTTAGTAGTCTGATAATCTACATACCTTTAAATTCTTGTAACATACCCATTCTTAGTCCCAGGAATGTATAGATGAAAAAATATTATTACATTTTCATAGATACTCTTAAGTCCGACTTCCAAAAGCCACGAGGTTTTATTAAAATCTAGAGAGATTATGAAAATCCGAAAGAGTGTTAAAACTTACCGTAACAGAGACTTCAAACTATCATCCCTTTTTAAATTTCAAAAGTTAACATTTTTAATTAAAAGACTTCCACGGTTTGAAGCAGGTTCAATTAAAACTATGTCTAGTCAAGAAAATTTAAGAGTGTTAAGGTCAGTTTAAATAACGATGAAATATGTTTATTAAATCAATAAAAAATTAAAATAAATGCATCACCAAAAGTATACTTTACCAGATTAGTTAGTCGCTGACCTATATATACAAAGTGTGCTTGAAGAAAAGATACTTAAAAGAAAGTGCGTTATTTAACATCCAATAATAACACCAAGCTGTGAGAATAAAAAATAAAGATATCGAATTTATTTCAATTGTGATTGGTCAAAAATGACTTACTTTTGATTAACTTAATGTGGCAGAGAGTGTCTACAGTGAGTCTCCATCGCGTTCGGTCTTGAGCTTCGTATTTCACCTCGCTCCAAGTCTTTCCGGCTCTCTTTGCCTCATCTGCAACTGTACGGCCCCACGTTTGCCTGGGACGGCCACGCTTCCACTTTCCTTGCGGGTTCCAATCAAGCGCCTGCTTGGGAATATGATTGGGATCCCTTCGGAGTGTATGGCCTATCCACTTCTATTTGCGTCGCTTGATATGCTGGCTGATCGGGGTTTCTTGGTAGCGCTCCCAAAGTTGCTCGTTACAGATCTTTTCGGGCCAGTACCTCTAGTCAAATCACAGACACACGACACAATCCATCTTGCCATTTAGTTTTGTTGTTCGCACCATAATTTGGCATTTTTTGTTGTTTAAGATTTAAGCTAATGATTAAGATTGTGATGAAATAATTCAAACTATATAGTTATGTGAAGTTAATATAAATTCTTTAAAACAGTAATTATGAAGCTCAAAGCTTTCACAGGAATTTACAGACTCTAAAGTGCATCCAATGCTTTTGTTTTCGATTCAATAAAGTAAGGTATGTGAATAATTAAATTACTTATAATTTATTGTGAATTTTATAATATTTATTTTAATATTTCGTGCTCTCCATGACTGGTTGTTGTGCTTGTAAACTGTCCAATGAAGTAAGAAAAGCTCTTACGTACAAAGTACACATATCAGAAGTGAAACATCTTTGTAAATTAATTATTACTAAGGTAAAAGCCCCAATAGATGATCATGTACCAGTAAATGATCACTCCATCTATTTGTATATCTATATTCACACTGTTTACTCACTGTATATGTGCTAATGATGATATAAATAAATAAAAAATCTGCGTTTACTGTACAAGACGTTATGCGACAGAATTGTCCTCGAAAGTTCTAATATGTAACTACTAAACGAATACATCAACTAAGGGCCAGTTTTTTGATCCGTAGTAAGAAATGGTATAACCATTTGTTACATTAACTATAGTTAAATGTTTGCGTTTTTCGATGTCTATTTTAACTATAGTTAAACTTTACAATTGGTCAATTTGTTGCCAGTGCAATGAGCAATGACATCCCAAAAAATGTGGTTCTTTTTTGTGGGGAACATTAATTATTTTGTATGACAACACTAGCCATATTGAGTGAATGAAATCCATTTTTGCCATCTTCATTCGTTATTTGCTCTTTGAAGAGTTTGAAGTGTCAAATTAATCTAAATAACACGATATAAATAAAGTTGTTTTTCTGTGTTTTAATACGGTTTACACCTTTTACGATACTTAAATATATAAATAACGATGCCCGCAAACAGCCAAAGGTCAAACAAGTAAGTACAAACATATTTTCGTGTTATTTATTCCGGTTTATCTTGTGTTTCGTAATAGAAGGTTACATTATGTTTTGTTAAAGGGACCATACTGCTAACTTCGCCAAAAAAGAAACTACCAAACTGGTGGTGCTTCTCAAGGATTACACAGTCGTAACCTGCAAACAACTGATCACTGCAGCAATCTACAAAAAGATGCAGCTTGGAAATCTCTGTGACGTTTTCAACTCAGATGGGTCTAGACACCGAAGTGTTAGTGTTATTTAATATACCTTTAATGAAGGTCTAGGCACATAATTATATTTATTCTTTTCAGCTGTGTCCTACAACAAACGGAAAATTCTTTTAACCCTTTGGAAACAAGGAAGCGGATTATGATCCACACGCATAAAAAAATTGAGGTTTTGAAACAAAAACAAGCAAAAAGAGAGCATGATTTGCCCAATTATGCTAAGGAAGAGCATCAAAAACATTTGCTGCACAAAGAAGAGGCCCACCAAAAATCCATGCTGCATAAAGGGGAGGCGCACCAAAAGCGATGTAGCAATGGAAGAAAGGCACAATAAATATATGTAGCAGCAAAAAGAGTTGCTTCAAATTGAGGTGGAATGCAAGAAGAAACAATTAGAAAATATTTAATTGCTACTTTAGGGTTTCATGTAAATTTAATAATGTTTTTTTTTTTAAAATTGGTTTGTATTTAAGTTATAATTAAACAGTTTATTAATCAAGTCACATGTTTTATTTATAAATTCTTGTAATAAAGTAGGTAGATGCTAACTCACATATGTAATAAAATCCTAAAGAATATCATAGGTCCTTACTAATGTGTAGCTGTAGTTTATTACAAGTATGTACTTATAATAATTAAAAGTTAATATTATAGGCAGTAAAATACATAATAAATTACAGTTAATATTATTTATTAATATACTTAATTATATACTGCTGCGGTTCTGTAGCTGGTAATGAAGCAAAATAGGTTTGTATGAGCTGCTGTCTATTGTTCATTGGCAGTTTAAGATCATTCCTTTTTTAATTTCAGTAATAATCCAGAGCACTGTTCCCTTCGATAGGGGGTAACGGTGACAAAAATCTTTTGCATGCAAAAACCAACCTAGGCACCTCTCATTCGAATTCTTCGCGAATGTATAACAAAATAAACACTACTAAGAGCTTGATATATTCGGTAGAGGGCTAAACAATTTAAAAAAGCAGCTGTTAAGTTCCTATCTGATACCTGCTGTTTTTCTAGTGATTTTTAGCTTAACAGTAGGTAAGCAAAGAATTAGGTACTAGTAAAATCTAATATTGGACGTGTAATATTTTTATTTTTTGTAACATTTGTTTACCATAATTGTCATGTATCTTATAAAAGATCGCTTGTAATATATAAACTGTAGAAATAGCATTATATATCATGTGGTGAACAACTTAAATAAATAAATGGGGTAACGGTGACAAAATATTTTTGGTCTTCTCATTAACACATTCTAATATAATATCATCGTCTCATTCATTAAAGTATCTTTTTATGTTAAAATTCATCATTAGATAGTAATAAAGGTATTTATCATAGTTTGATTTTTGTGACAAACAGCTGTTACTATATAAATTACCAGCGGCCATCTTGTTAACACTCCGATATTGAGTAGTTAACTTTTTTGACTAATGGTTAGATATTTGACCATTTGTTACTCTAACCACGGATCAAAAAATGCATTTTGCAAGTTTTTAACTAATAGTAAGAATATTTAACCAATAGTTGAGTTAACTACGGATCAAAAAACAGGCCCTAAGAGCGTGTATTTTTTCTCGATCTCCCTTACTATCTCTCGATCTTTTTCACTTGCTTGCTCCCCCCTGCCCTTGCTTCATGGCTATTTGCTACATGCTACGTTCGCCCTTTCTCACTCTCTCTCAATCGGTCTCAATCGCTCTCTCCCTTTTCTTCGACAAAAACGCTGCACATCTTCGTGCGCTCATGCGCCTAAATAAGTTTCACTTTCTTTATTATTTAAAAATGATATAAAGGTAATGTTAAAAATTTATATTAACGTACTAATAATAAAATATAACTTCTCGTTTACTCAGTAGCCTGGTATATTATTCAACATATTTTATTCTCTTACTAATACTAAGGATATATTGGGTGGTCCTTCATCCTACACATTGTTGGCACTGTTAGATTAGGTTATTTGTTAATATAAGTATGTACAATATCAAAATATTCTGAAATACAATTTTAATATAATAAGATTAAAGAGTTTCAACATATTACAGAATGTCAGATTCAGTACTTTCGTTTAAAATTAATTTTTACTTGAAACGCTATTGTTTGATTTTACGAAATAATATTTTAAATACTTGTTATAACTGAAACTTATTTATTTTGTTCTTTTTAAGAACAAATAGCCAATAACAGATATGGTAGAACAACGTATAATAAAGATATTTAAGTAGAAATAACAGATGAAACCGAATAAAGTAAAAAATACATCAGCACATTTATGTTGTTAAGTAAATTTTGAATAGTCGATGAGTAATAATCATTAAAGTTATTTTGGGTTAAGATTTTTTTTAAATCACCTTTTGATTCACCTTCCACGTCAATACTAAAAAGTTAGTATATGAAGAACGCATTGATGGATTCGAAACTTTGCTTTATCTAAATCGTAATTAAGTACGTTCGTGGATGTATGTCGGTGTGAGCTCAAAGGCGTTTCGAATTGGATGCGAAAGGATTTGCAAAAATTGCATTCGTTGCAAACGTGCTTACGAAATACGTGTCGAGATTACACTCTATGTAAGCAGTGGGAATTGGTGTTTATGCCGGTTACTGATATCCGACTTTAGACGTAATTAAGACAAGAAAATTTTCAATAAATTTCCTTAGGAATATTACAAATATTAAAAAAATAAAAATATTGTTATCGCTCAATTATTTTTTAGAGTCTTTTTTATAGGGTTAATATTTTCTTTGGCTAATTCCCCGGCTATATTGTCGTCAGAGGTATTAAGTTTCAATTGAGTATTAATATGTAATATAGTAAACATATCAAGTATGTAAGAATTCTATGACTTTTAAAACAATGTGACAATGATGAGAATTAATTATGTACATCTTTTTATTAAGTATAATCATTTTCAAAAGAGAAAAAAAAAGGATTGCACATAGTTAATAAATAAAGATAAGTTCTCACTAAAGTAAAACAGTTAGAATTTTTTATAAAGATTCTCACTCATTAGAAATAAGGCAAAATGCAGCACCTGTGTAATAAATAAATATATTCATTAAATATAATATCAATCATTTAAAGTGTAGTAATAAAGTAGCGTTTTAAGGGAGCATTTCTCAAGCTAGGGAAGTTTGAGTACCGCTTGTGAACGTATTTCTTTTGTATAAAATAAATAAATTATATAAAATATATTTTACACCGGTTATTGTTAAGGAAACATATATACGAAAATGTGCCCCATGCCTCATGCCATTGATACAAATATAGCAAATAAAGTACCAGGCGCCAAGAATCTGCTAGGAAGTGGTATGTATCGCTAACCAGGTAATTCAGCTAATGTCTTGAATACATCAGCCACCTCTTAGATTTACGGCCGCGTCAGCTGAAGGCTCTAGTCGTATATTAGGGTTGTGTGAGAACTAAGATTTATTAGATGTATGTTTTAGTACTTTCGCTATTTTTTATTGCCATTTGGCTTCGTGTCATTTATATCAACATTGGTTTAGTGATAAGCTTATTTAATTCTAGAACATGTCCCGTTTTTTCAATCCCATTTCGACTGATTTGAAAATATCAATGATTTTTGTTGGAAAGTTCACACATGTTTGAACACCCAGAAGCCAAAGAATGAGCACGTATAGCTGTCGATCCTGCGCCTGCTCTCCTTGTCCGGATATTGAATATTCGTCCCATCGTAGTATGGAAAGTAGAGAGTTTTTAAATACAGTCCATCCTGAGAAATGATCCATCAAATAATTTTATCCATCCAAGTCCCTTTACAGAAGAACTTTCTAGCCCCATATTAATAATGAAAATTTCAATTTATGAGATTAATTTCACCGTCGGTTAAGTGGTCAAGAACCCTTGACTTGTAGCAAAAGTTTTGATCGTTAAATAGTTTTAATTGTCTAATTAAAAGATTGACGTTATTTGAGCTTTTATTATTCATGAAATTGTCGATCTAAAAATGAGTAATAATTAAAAACGAATTCTGAATAGTAATGAAATGAGACATTATTTTATAGCATTAACAAGAATTAGGTTTTGACTTATTTTAATAATATAGTAATAAAGCCTTGGCGCCTTTGGTTAAAGCTTAACCTTATCTGCTTCTTGATAGTATTTTTATCATTAGGGAAAAGGTGAAGCAATCTGTGCCTGACTCACGCCGTTGATTTTGAGCTCAACATATTCTAGTTCCTTTACTGCAAGAGTGAGTGTTATATTTTTAGAGAATAGTAATTAGTGCACAGCCGCTATTCGAAGGAACACCTTCAGGATTAAGAGTCGCACGCTCTAGACATTAGGCCAACACTGCTCGTAGTTATATCATAGTTATTATAAAATATTAGGAGTAAGGTACCTGTAGGATAGCGTGTGCTCGTAATTCTATTTAAAAAAATCATACGTGTTAAAATATTTAGTGGTAATTTCGAATATGACAAAAAGCAACAAGATTGGAATCGCCTAATTGAGTGTTAATAATATAGTTAACATAACAAGTTAAAAAAAATTCGTTGACTGAAGAATTTCACGAATTTTTCGTAATGCTTCAATACAAATAACATCAAAAATATCAATTGTACCCATAAAACGACTGTCAATTCGATCATATCAACAAAATGACAGTATAAACGAGTTAGAATGTTAAAATTCCAATATAGGGGTTGACGATTCTTAATAAACGAATGAAACCCTTGAATAGATATTGATAAATGATGTATGTTAACTATAGAAAATCATAAATATAATATTGCATATTTATAATGTAGCATAGCATTATATAATTTTAACATTCAGATTGTACACAATTCGACACTTTATAACTTCTGCGGCGCTAACAAGTGTTATTTCTATAAATAGTGTTGCCACAGTTTAGATAACTTAGCCAAGGTCACTTTGAAGATATGACACATTTATTTTATTATTTCAGATAAGATATAACAACAGTTTGTGTTGTCTTACTATTCATAAGCTTCACTTCTTCATCCGTAACCAAGAATATACCATGTCGTTAACTCGCCTGAGTCTTGCGTCCTACAAAAATAATGGTTTGATTCAATTTCATAAAACTTACGAAAACATGCCTTATGATACATTGAGATGTTAGAGGATGCGTAATTTACATATTAATAACCCCGCTAAATCATTTACAGATTTATTTTAATCCAGCTGTTTTGTTTAAAAAAAATCGGAGCTGTCATTTTGATTTGTTATGACAACTTATTGGGAGAGGTTTGAGACATTTGAGGGGAGTATTAATTTGAGGGCTTGAACCTCAGATTATCAATAAATGGGGATACATGAAGGCGTCATCTTACATTTCGCTGGGTTTTTGATAAAATTATTTAAACTGGGATATAAAGCTTCCTTTTTTATTTTGTTCACTTGAAAATATTTTTATGTGTATGTTCTACGTTACGACGACTTTAAATAAAATGTCGCGACCAATTCGAAAACTTCTTTTTCTACTTAAAAACGTACTTCAAAAATATCAATAAGTATGATTTTAGATAATTCTTGTTAAGATATCTTGAATACTGAAAGTTAATTGAAATTTTATACTTATATTCACAGAATGTTTTTAACTCATAAGATAATTTAATTACATATAATAAATAATTATATAATAATAAATTAAACGCCCTACGTAGATTTGAAGATATTTTGATTGAAACCTGTTTTCAATAATATACATTTTAGTATCGGATTTGTAATTAATTTTGCATTTAACCTTTAGAGGTTAAAATATATATCAAGTACAATACGAAATCTGATAGTATATTTTATACAAATATTTGATATTTTAAATAATACATAATTATATCGAAATATGTCATCCGAGTTTAACTTTGTGAAAAACGAAAACCAGAATTAATGTTGAATTAACACTGAGTTAATATGAAAATACTACGTAATTTAACTTACGTGACAATATTTCGTTATTAACAGAATTGAAATAATAATATTCGTATAAATGTATCCCATAATTATAATCCATTTTATTGGAACTTGAACTATGGAGAGAGCAATCGGCAATCTTCTTTGCACTAAATTGGTAGAACATAGGCATGCTTTCAGCGTTGATCAGGCAGTATGTGCCTGAAAATCATTTCAAATCAGGTATGCCCTATGGTACTATTTGAGTTCAGCTTACGAACTGTCCTCCTCCATCAGTCTGAAGAATGACAGCCAGATTTCGCGGCTTAACCGTTTCCTCAGTTCCGCAACAGCTATATTTGCGACAGGTTCGGATAGAATAAGAAGTGAATGCAAGTGGATTTTATTTTCAAACTTATATATATATTTCTCTGTGCGTGTGTGGACTAACCTCTCAAACGACTGGACCGATTTATTTGGTCAAGGGGATCTGGGAATGGTTTAGATTCACAAATCGCCCGGCAGTTGGCACTGCACTCGGTCTTTCATACTTTGCTTAATATCCTAATCGCTTTTTCGGAAGTCTGTGGGGTCCACTAGTAGTAATATAGTTAGTTAGTTTAAGGTTGTATGTAAGTTATTAGTTACTTTATTAATGATTCGCTTCTTTGCTGTAACTAAACAAAAAAAAGGAACATTTGATGTTTAGATACAGTCGAGTAAATTGGCAGACTGGTTATTGAACTGCACACGCATAAAATAACGTACGATATAATTAATATTACTAAAAACATTGCTCTTTTGATCACCCGTAGACTCTTAACAACAGTTGAAAGACGTTCTTTACTTGTAAATCTATGTGCTCGTACTAATGACGAATATCAGTTCCAATATATTTGTCGTTTAATAAAGCTCGCCAATCAACAGTGCACCAGGTTCAATGCACTTGGCAATGTAAAGTGTCTTTCAATTTACACCTGTAAGGTGTGAATTGAATAGTATATGAGTGAGGGAAAGATTAATAATCTAACAACACTACGGATCCCTTAGCCCAACATTTATGTTAGAGTATAAATAATCCAGGGAAGCAAAGAACTGATATTTTAATCAAACAGTTTTCTTATCGTTAACAAACCCTTCAAAAAATATTAACGAATATCCGGAAAAACATGAAGCTGTAATCTCTTTGTCCTGTTGTCTTTGTTTTGAAGTGTTCTTGGGGTGTTCAATAAAATCGTTTTGAGGGCAAGGGGTTCACAACCTATTTCCGTTTGTACACATAGGATGTTCTAACGCACCAGCATATTTATAGTTTAATAGCTGAAGACGTTTTATGTTTGTTTGGTTGAAGGTGTTAATCCCAGGAACTAGTTTAAAATAAAAAAATGTTTTTCCAACAAAACAACAGCATAGTACGAAAACAAGTCTTTAATCAGCATTAATGCCTGAATTAATACGTGTGTTATCTTGGTGTACAGTTTGTTTTTATAATGTAAAATTGTATAACTTTCCTGGACACATAATAGCTAATTTTCTTAAAAGGTATATATGATCGTAGATGCCTTAGCAAATAGGAAGAGAAGTACCAGAAAAAGAGCCCTTTGGATTAGTTTTAAATCAAACTGTTTCTTCCTCTTACATTTTCAATTCATAGAAAAAGTTTAAAGTTATGTTGCTAGAGTAAGTATGTTGGTATTAAGTAAACAGTAAATATAACACGTGCTAATTTGGGGTTTTTCAATAAAATCGTAATCCTAATAAAGAATAAATTCAATTACTAAGGCATTGCTTCACCAAGTGAGTCACAATCACTTAAAACTTCGCTTGTAAATCAAGCGGCTAATTTATTAAATAGTGTAATAATTCTTTGCCATCAACCGCATTCTCCACAGACCAAAGTTAAGTAAGCCAGAGATTTATCGTAGTTTTTACAATTTTACGGTGACTGAGTTCGGTGGGAACCCCAGGGAGACATTACGGGAGATCTCGCAGATTTACTTCAAACTCAATACATTCCCTGGGGACCACCCCTCATTGTCGTAGTCAAGCTTCAAAGAAAATTTAATTTGAATTTTTATTTCCATATTGCGAGGTACAATATTGCAAATACTGTCTCTGTTTTTTCTGGAATCGCCGTACTCTTAGCAACATTCGCGCGATCGTATAGTGAATTTAATGGAATAATAATAGTAAAATTTTGTATGCGAATTCTCATAGCGCTTTGAGCATTTAGAAACTAAATTCTATTAAAACGTTTACAATATATTATTATACTAAGCTAGGTTATTAATAATATATTTTTTTACCGTATACAGCATATGTATGGCACGATTTTAATGGAAAAGTTCTTCTCTGTTTGGGATTTTTTCATAAAAGGGTATTAACATGTGCGTGATCCACTGAAACAGTCGTATTGAAAGTTGTATTATAAATCTTTGCAAGGTTCCTTGTATGTCAATATCCATTTTAATCCCGAATAGGTTTTTAGTCTAAAGATTTCGTACCTAATTCCAAGTCGGTGACACCTGCGTTACTGACATTAGAATAATACAAGGTCAATTGGGGCAGATCGATGTGTCGATCATAGGATTTAGTTTCAATGGGACTATGTTAAATCTATGTGGCTATTATGTCATGTACATGCTACAGAACAACAAAGATAATTAATTCTAGATATAGGTAACAGATATCTGAGACAATCGTATGTTGAATACGCTTCCGGGCCTGTAGGTGTTGAATCCGGATTATAAACTTGAATGTAATATTGAATATTACAACTATTAAAAGATGATTTGTATTCTCTTTTCTGTCAATGGATGGAAATATGTTTTAAATTGTAAAACAAATTCATACTTATTCTCTGTTAAAAGTTATTCAGTCAGTATATATGATCAAAGCCTTAAAAAATCTAAGTCACTGCAGTATGAACTTTTATGGCTTGATTACAATCTAATAGGATAAATTAGGTAAGAAATACCTTAAGGACCTTAGCGATCTAATTAATGGGCTGCTACGCTTGGGGTATCGGGTGCAAGTTCCTGGCAGACCCCAAGTTTATTTTAAAATTGTTCTCTGCCTTGGGTACGGCTTTACGCTGCCGGGCGAGTGCTTAACCCGTACATATCGGGGGTGGTAGTTGTAAGTGGTCTAGCAATTAAACATCCTTTTCGCCCCTTGGCACCTCCAAGCGGGCCCTAGCCAGAATCTATTTGCGTTAGACGGATAGTAGAAGTTGGGGTTTTGACTCCCTTCCTGACCTCAGAAACAGCTAGAGACGGTTCGCACAACTGATCATTCTTCAAAAATGGATGGATGAGTTGCAAGATCACAGGGCAAGAGCCTGAACTATTACAGTATGGATGTAATTGTTGGTGCTAAATAGAAGGGGGGGGGGTTCTTTTTTGGGTTTTTTTGGGCCCCCCCGGGCGGGGGGGGTGGGGGGGGAAACCCCCCGGGGGGAAAAAAAGGGGGGGCCCTTTTTTCAAAGGGGGGGGGGAAGGGGAGAAAAAACCCAAAACAAAATGGGGGGGGGGGGGGGGGGGGGGAAAAAAACATCCTAATAATCGTAAAAAAAAAAAAAAAAAAAAAAGGGGGGGGGGGGGGGGGGGGGGGCAAATGCGGTGGGCATCATTTCAACGCAAAAGAAGGCCTAGGAGACGGTGACACGATCCACCGTGACCTTCGCACCGGATTGGACAACTCACAAGTTGGGCTCACAGTAGCGCAGCAGACGCTCTTGACTTGGGTTAAGGGAAACTTTTACCGTGCCTCCCGTTCATAGCAAGCAGATGGGACTGTTGGGTTTTAGTGGTCCATTGCACCTCACAGACCACACTCCCCACTTCACTTTAAGAAGTCGGGGACAGACCAATTTCATTTCCCAACAATAAAAAGAAAAAGATAGGAAATACCGAATACATAATAAGTTCGAATTTTGTGCTAGAATTTCTAACATATGCAAAATCTTTGTAAAACGTAGCACGCGTAATACTTAGTATGTCTGAAAGTTTTATACACTTCGAGCGTAGAATCCGAAAAATGAATACCCTACAATATAGCGATAAAGTAAAATTAAAAAAAGCCTTTACTCGGTTATAACTTTATAATGAAGAAGGGCCGGACCGAAAAATACTAAACCACACACGCAAAGCAGAACTACGAGACTGGAATAATGTCGGTACAAAAAAGTTTTACGCTTTGAACCTAGTAAGGGTAAATGTTTTGCATTTGGGTACGCGAGACCTGCATACCAAAATCAAAGGATTAATGTTGGCGGGGTTAAAAGAAATTCCTGTAGTACTCATACATTACATATGTAATCTTTAGAACTATTCGGAAATTGTTTTCGATATTTAAAATTCGCAAGTTTTAAGGCGTGCGTATCTTTTAGTTCATTGTAAGTTAATTTACTTAAAAAATCATTTAATCACATAGGTAACATAATGTACACTTACGACTCGTCAGTAAAGAAATACATATTAATGCTTCTAATTTTACATTTACTGCCAGTTCTCAAATCAAGGGCGTGAAGAACTGGGAATAAACTCTCCGCCACTCTTTTTAATCGCCATTTTTTTTACACAACGTTTGTAAGGAGTTCCACATGACATATCAAGTGATTAATAATAATAACATAAATAACAAAAAAAGGATTAAAAGACTTGTCCTACTATCAGAAGGAAGCATGGTGAAATAGGAGCACGACTTACATTCTCGATTATGGGAACAACACGCAAACAAAAGAAGGGGGGAGGGGGGGAAGGGGGGGGGGGGCATAGTCGAAATAAGCAACATCACCGCATACACGAATTCAAGTACGACCAGTCACCACAAGCAGCACCCGTTCACGAGCATGACGCATGGTTAAATTTTAAAACTTAAATTAAGTAGTTTATAGATAAATTAAATTATTTTCTTGAATTATATAGCAATTAATATTAATTAAATAACCGTCTGATTATTTTATAAGCAGTACTGAAAACCGTACTTATCCAACAAATTTGATTTTGTTTTTATTCTAGCATTTAATTCTTCGTCTAAAGCATCGTCGACCTCACAGTGCAAGAAGAAAGTATTACATGTATAATTTGTCATATGTTTTTAAATTTTATTTTTTTTTTAAAATTTTTTTTTTTTTTTTTTTATTTTAAAAAAAAAAAAAAATTTTTTTTAATTTTTTTTTTTTTTTTTTTTTTTAAAAAAAAAAAAAAATTTTTTATTTTTTTTTTTTTTAAAAAAAATAAAAAAAAAAAAAAAAAAAAAATTTTTTTTTTTTTTTTTTTTTTTTTTTTTTTTTTTTTTTTTTTTTTTTTTTTAAAAAAAAATAATATTTTTTTTATAAAAAAAAATTTTAAAAAAAAAATATAAAAAAAAAATTAAAAAAAAAAAAAAAAAAAAAAAAAAAAAAAAAAAAAAAAAAAAATTTTTTTTTTTTAAAAAAAATATTTTAAAAAAAAGAGAAAGTATCTAAGTATCTTCATAATATTATTAGCAGTAAAATATTTAAATATGTAATATTGTAATTTTACAGTATACTTCAAACATGGTAGTTATATTTAAGAATTTCATAATGAAAATATAAAGCATTTTATACAGAAGCTTACAAAATAATTAAAAGAAGCGTAATAATGCTTTTTCATTTGCATAACGAATTTGTTAAGGTCCAAGGGAAAATATTGTAACAAATCTTTTGTAAAGCAAAGTTGTTCTTAATTTCTTTTCCTTTTTTAACACGGCGTTTAAAGCGAATTAATTATTTTTTTGGGGAGGACACAAATTAACGTTATAGAAGAAACCGGTGTTTTGACAATTACATTCTACTTGTAAGTTACAAATTCAATTTCGAACTGAAAATGTTTAATTATAAATTTACGATTATCTATGATATATCTTGTCCTTATCACTCTTGTGACTACGTACTAATAAATAAACGTAACAAAATATTTTTGTATTAATGATAGCCCGTTAAACAAAATCGCTAGTTACTTGCTTTGTAGAATTTGAAGTGCATAGTAGGTATATTTAAATTATTATAACGCCCTCCTGTGACCATAGTCATCTTTAAAGATTAAAATTAAAATTTTCGCCCAAAAAAATTCGTCTAATTGCTTACTCATATTATTAGAATAGCACAATATGACAGTTCTCTGAAACAATATGGTTTTGATTCATTATGCAACGAGTGTGGAGCTTTACAATCACTACAATACCAAATTATTTATGTTCTACTTCAGCTTAGTTTATAAATCCCATTTTATGCCACGTTTAATATACGGGTAATATTCTAATACTAAATGTAAACATTTACGAGGTATGTCATACAAGCTTTGGCCACCGCCCAGAAGGAACTTCACAAAGAATTCACCCCAAGGCCCAAGTTCAAGCTTAAAGTTCGCCAATGATACCGCCGAGACCACGATAATTCACAGGCTACTGTCAAAGTTGAAACTTTGTAAATTTTTCCTCAATGTAAAAAGCGCTATTATTCTCAGTAGCTTTCCGATGTTCAAATCTTCGTGGCATGTGAAATATGTTTGCAATCGACGAAAACCCGAGCAGTTTTACGGAATTTTTCTAGGGAAATGTGGCGGGATTTTTGCCGTAATCTTTAATGGATTTAACGGGCCCCTATACGGTATTAAACATTTAGAAAAGGATGTCATTAAAGATATTAAAGAACTCAATTACTTTTACCGTAGCTTTGTCATTTACGATGTTGAATTTGAATCCTTGGTTTATATAAACAAACTTATCACTTCATCACGACGGCATAAACATTATTCTTTATTTAGAAAGTCTACTTACAAAACGATTACTAAGAAATATATACAAAGTTAATCTCAATAGTCAAGACAACTTATTAAAATTGACCTTATGGTTTATGAGATTAACGGTTATAATTTGTCCTTAGCCAAAAGCTACAGAACTGACGCCTATATATTAGCATAAGAAATAATAATTAAATAAAATTATACAGTTTATGTTAAGCGGTGAAGCGTACAATTCTCAACCTTGATACCATGTGTTCGAAATGGCTATGTTAATATGCTTTTTTAGAAGTGCGTAACAGTTTTGCTCGTAGGTGCGGTAAAGGTAAACTTAAAAATCCAATAAGTCCCAAACGTTGTCTATTGCACTTTTGCCGAGATAGCTAAATAAATATAGTATGCTAGTGGTACTAGTAAGGTAGTCTCATCTGTTGGTTTGTTTTCTTGCTATTATGTTACGATTGCAGGTAGTTCTTGGTATACGCCGCGGGCATGTTTGTGGGCAACTTGGTTGAACACAGTACTAGACGATATTGACTTTGGCTTGTATGTATGCAATATGTTAGATGGGTGAAGGTTGTTCTCGAATCCTGTAGTTGCCTTTGTTCGGCATTGAATTTATTCAATAGATGGTTTGTTTGATAAGCCGCGTCCCATTTAATTTAGTATGGAATACACCTTCGCACGGCTATTGATCTTTTTTTAATATTTTGGAAAGATATATAGCCTATGTTACTAAGGCACGTAACGGTCTTATAGTCAAAGCATTTTTGAAATTAGTTCGGTAGTAGTAGTTTGAGTTTATTCGCTACCAACATCAAAATATATTTTATTTTCTCTTTGTTCTCGTCCACAATAAGCCAAATATGACAAATATTATTTAAGTAATTAATATTGTAGGTTTAGGACAAATAAATTAATTTTGAGATTATAAAGGCTTGTAATTTACCGCAAAAAAATCTAATTTCCAGTAGATGAAAATCAGAAAATTTTCAAATTTTAAAGTTCACGTTGCCTTGATAATCTGTATACTTTGAATCTGATTACAATTGAAATCATCGTTTACAACGTTAGTGAAAAGGCTTAAACAATACAAATGAACAAGTTAATATCGTTATTACACAAAAATAACCTACCCTACTTATAACTCGTCAGAGAGCAATTGTGCGACCGTTCTGGATGAAGCTGTTCAGATTAGGGCAAAGAACCTTAAACGATGGTCCCTTACTCCGTACTTCGCTCACCAGTGATATCCCGTCTCGTCTTTCAGGCAAGTGTTCCACTCGGGACGGCTCAGCCGAGGTCCGAGTCCCTCAGGAGAGGCCCTTGCGCTAGTCGTAAAAACGTCGCAATACCCTATTTTAGGCAGAACTACGCTCGCCAAAACAGGCCGAACTGTCAAAACACTCCAGGGCAACAGCGATGTTCCATTCAAAAGCAAAAAATTATCGTCACTGCTTCACTGTTTCTGATCAAACAGGGAAAAGTGTCGCGTGTCTGGAATAGAGATGTTGACCAATAACACTCAACGAATCGTGCCATCGTCTCCTTTTTAGTTTAACATTCGTACTCTGTTCTTTTATTGGTTCTCTATTAGAGTTGATCAACATGAAACTATGTAAAAGTGCTTGGAATAATACAATGTGTAAATTGAAGTAAGACTATTAAAAGCCTGTCCAATGTTGATATAGGTTAATAGTCCCAAAATTATTCAACAAGAAAAACAAAAACTAAACGAGACAAAGCAGTACAAAGTTCTAAACACGTATGTAAGCATTAGCCAAGTTTTAATTGAGTTTTTGCCACACCCCTGCGTGACTAGTCGTTGCCTCATCAAAGTTCAAATGTACAGCGGCGCCGATATTAAATTCTGTATCGGACTGAAATATAGATTCATGTTTATTACAACCGAACAATATAAAAGCCTACTTTGGTTAATTTCGTATAATTAGATATAGTCGATATGGTCTAAACTCTAACATTACAAGAAATAATCAGTTCTGCGATAACATATAATATATAACATTTTCACAATGTTCGATCCATTAATCCTCCGAAACGGGTCGACCGATTTATATGAAATTTTTAATACATATTCAATAAGTCTGAGAAGCGGCAACTATATATCTAACAAACCCCTAAGTGATTAGGGGTGTACAGCCCCAAAACATTTTTTTGACAATTTTTTTATGATACAACACACAAAAATACATACAACCCCTAATTTTAGCCCCTCTACGATTAAACCCTATTTTTCATTATTTTATGTTACATTTTTTTTTTATTGAACTAAAAAATGTTTCCTTGAAATAATATACATGGCAAAACAATGTTTGCCGGGTCAGCTAATATAATATAATAAAAACAAATATTGTATTCTAAAGTACATATTTAAATTACTAATTAAAACTCTATTTTAAGTAGAGCACTAATTAAAAAATATTATAATAAAAAAGAGGCTGTCAACTTTAAGACTGTTTATTATAAAGAAAGCTTCGATAAAATGCGTCTTAATCAGGAAGCATAGATTTATCTGCAGAGACTGACGTAATACGTATAGCGTATTAAACGTACTTTTAAAACTGACCTCATTTGACAATGACATCGGGGTCACCAAAAACGTTTAACGTTACGTAAGTATATGAATCGGGGTAGATTAAGGTGCAATAAATCTCTTTTAGTGGCTATGTGTCTGTATTGTAGCTATAAACACGAGTGGCGGTCAGCAAACAATGGTGTTCGTGCAAGAAGTGCCATTTGTTCGCCAGCAAAAACTGCGAACACTTGCCGTGTGGCGTGCTAAGCTGTATCGAACGAATTGTAGCTATTATGTTTTCCTTACTCAGTCGTCCATTAAGTTATCCTTAATGATAGATTAATAGTTATCTTATCAAAATATTTCTAATTATTATAATTGACTAATTAATCAAAATTGGTTAAATAGCTGTTATTTAACTGATTGTGATCATTTAATAATTAAATGATTTTGACATTACCCGACTCGGGGTATATCTTTAACGCCATACCCTGGTTTCAATATTGTATGAAATACCCACCTAGGAATAATTTCTCTGTCGATTTCCCTGATCAGTTTTCTTTATATTCATAGGCCTTGTTTTGTTATGTTTATTTATTTGTTTGAGATTAAAAGGTATGAAACATATTTTACATTTTTAAACGGGGGAAATACGATTTTATCCCCGTGAGTTGTTCTTGATTTTCTGGGACATGTTATTTAAAAATGTATATTTATATTTTTACAATTTGTATTTATATTTCTATAAATCTAATCTTTATATTTTATATAACTTTTTCTATTTACTATTTATATATATATTAATTTACTGCTAGTCTAGAGTCTAGCTAGCCCTGTTTTATTACATAAAGCTAAAATGACTTTTTACTTTGGTGTAACTCTTTAATTAACTTATCAAGTAATAAAAATAAATTTTGTAAATTAAATGTAGTATTATCATCGAAAACATAGTACGTTTGACACTGTGTCGTAATTAGATTTCATTATAACGTGCGATTGTAAATTCTCTAAGAAATATGAAGAAAAAGCCGAGGTGAAGTTAGAAAAAGAGTGCGGATAATTGAAAAACCTGATCTCTCATTAAAATCTCTCGCCTTTGCCCATTTTAAGGGTCCCGGAGCAATAAAGGTAAAACGGTAGTGTCTTTGTCATAGTCTTTTGTGCTTTACAAAGAATCCATCATTTCTATTCTTACATCTTGCTTGTATTCAATGCAATAAGTGAAAACAATGAGGATCTTAATTGTATTATGATCAGTACACAGATTTTTGGTACGAGATAATTTGTTAAATTTGTGTACAGAAAATACCTTTTATTTTTATGTAAACATTGGTAAGTTTGAAACATTGATTAGCAAGGATCAATCTAGTACATATTTAATAATAAAACATATTTAAGGCTTCATTCTATTGTTGATATTCAGGCATAACTTTTTTTACACAACATATATATCTATTTTTCTTTTCCCGATTTTTTTTGATATGTCTTATAATATATGTATATATATTTTTTTTTTCTTTGATTATTGTTAAAGCACACAAAGTGTTTATGTGTGTTTTTGTTAGTAATAAATGTTATGTCTATGTCTATGAATTTATAAGCTGAAAGGAATATTATTTAAGAAACTTAGTCTAATTAATACTTTATGACTATATTTATGTCCTTTTTATATATTAAAAAACCATTAACCAGTAGCGGATACTTACAAAGTATATCCCAATTTTTAGACAACTTAATACAGCCTAATATCATAAGATCATTTCTCCCGCTATTTTAATTAGGAACAGAACCCTGCAAGAGAATTCAGAGCAAGCTTGACTGAAAGCGTATCGGAGTCACGTCGTAGCCCGGACTTTTACTGCAGGACCGAACGTAGATAATGCCAGATTTGTATTTTAAAATATACAATTCGTATATTAAACACCATTTCAGTACAATGGGACTACAACGCCCGTAATAAAACCGGCTTGTTCAATGTCCTACATTTTTTTGCTGGAAAAATTTTGATATTTCGGCGTGAATGAGCTTTTGTACTTTAAAACATTTTTAACCTAGATACAGAATGTTTTCATTTCACTTTGTATGCTTTTTGGATTTGTGACATGTGTTGATAATAATGTTCTTTATGAAGTGGTATCGCAAATGCAAGGAAGGGACTTCATACTAATAAAACTACCAAAAAAGTATTGATATATATATATATATATATATATATATATATATGTATGCAACAAGATCACAATCTATATATATCTACATATAAAAATGTTGTTGGTTTGTGTATGCTTCAAAAACTCAAAAAGTTCTGCACCGATCGAGCTGAAATTTTAGCATGATATATCCGCATCAAGGATTGTTTTTATCATTTTTTTTTGTTTTTTTTATTTGTTCGAACCCCAAAGTACACCATATGATAAGTAATAACTCGGGAGTGAAAAAAATGACGTCCGAAAACGAATACATTGTTCCCATCATCGCCCCTACTTTTGGGGCGAATGGAGCCAGAAAGAATTGAAGCGAGGTAAAACGCAAAGCTCAAGACCAAACGTGATTGGGAATCACTGTGGACGACCTCTGACAAATTCAGAACAGTCATATAATATTGTATTTGGTTACAAACAAAGAAAATATACGACAACCAAACTGTTCATGCAACAAATCATGTCTGATCTAAATTAGATACCGTTAAAAGCATAAAAATGAAGGTGCTCCCTAAACTGTATCGATTTAATTCACATTGAACAGTAGCATTAAAAGTGTTTCCCCTGCACGCGACAACGCCACGGTATGTGGAGCAAACTTTAATGATTCCTTGGCGTGCGTTTAAAAAGTTCAAAGATTTCTCGCCGATAAATAACTTCGAATAAAACGACTTTCTTGCATTCTGCAACTCGAATATTATCCAAATGATTATATTCTATTGTTTTATTAGCAAAGTAAAATATCCGGGTTATAGTAGACCCGATGAGAAAGGACTATTTTTAAAGTTTGATTGGTAATTTTCATTATCTCCAGTACGTAATTTACAAATATACATAGTTTCTTCAAGACGTTTTCCTCCACTTTACTGCTGGATTAGAGCTAGATTTTGAACGCGCGACCTCATGGTTGTGAAGGTTCATCATCATCAATGGTTATACAGCCCCTTGTGTATTCATAATATACTGAACTTATTCAAAGGTCTATCAGAAACACAAGGAAACATATAGAATAAAATATTAATATTATTCTAAATTTAAAAATCTCTGTTTTCAGCCAGTTACATAACATTAATAATTTTAAATATGAAAGGAGACTGCAAAGGAGTTTTTATTTAAAATACTGCATTTCATATGTCGCGCTTGTCTAGCTTCTAAAGGAACGTCCGCCTGACTTATAAGACCATATTTCTTTAAGACTAACATTTAAAATGTATGCTCTTTTATATTAAGGTCGCATGCATGTCACTTACATAATACATAGTACTTTACTTAAAATTTTCATGAGTTCGGTGGTTACAAGGGTACATTTATGTACTTACGCTATGAACGTATTCGTTAAAAATATTTTAGAGGTTTCTAATCCAGATTCACTATTAAAAATTGTTATTAACTTTAACGGCTATATAATATATATATATGTATATTATGAAAAAAAATAAACATTTTTTTTTATTAAAAAGAGTCACAAATGGAACAGACATATTTCTATATCTATTCACTTTCCCTAAGAATCAAAGACATATTTCGATGTGATTACACACATACTAAGAAAGAAAAGTTCAGGATATTTAAGTGTGAATCTATTTTAAATAATATATAATAATAATATAAATTAAGAACGTTTGAAAACATTCAAATCATGAACACATAAATTAATATGCCATTCATCATATACCGGAAATTACTTTCCATTCAATTATTAATGTCTCAATATTCTTGTTATATAGCCAGTGCTCTGATTGGAATCGTGATTCAAGGAAAAAAGCCAACTCGCAACGGTTTTTAAATTTTATGAAGCCGGAAACCATAGTAACTGCGGCAATAACTGTTATTAAGAATGCTATTTTTGATTTAATGATCTTTAGATGAAAATTATTCTTAAGCAATTTATTTACGTCACAAGCAGTGTACCGCCCACTTATTTTTGTTTTTAGATATTAAAGGCAAGTAAAATTTTATATACAACAGTAAAGTGCAAGCAGATTTTTTTGGTAAGAAAATATTTATAGAATCTAAGGAGTCTCGGTATTCTAGATTATATGGTGGGAAATAAATATTACTCTATCGTTTCGATAGTATCAATATAGAATATGTCAAAGCGATACAACGTCTAATGCTGACTGCGTATAGGTGTTATGCCAGTTTTAAAAGCTTATGTGTTATTATTTTATTAATAATTCTACGGCTATGTGTTAGATATTTTTAATAAATCTTCAAAATATGTTTTCCTGAGAAACGCTTTTCCGTTGACGTAATTTCAATTTATTATATTTGTTGATTTCATAATTTTAACTACCTTTAGATATAGGACAGGCTTCTGGCAAGAAAAATAAATATTTTAGTATTATATAATAAAGTTTACATTTATTCAAAAACAGCAAATGTTCGTTTTGGGTCAGAGATTTAGTTATCCACTACGGCTCTATTGGAATTAAAAACTCATTATAATTTGTGGAAAACTGCGAACTCCAATTCGGGAATGGCTTATGACAAATCCATATTGTGATTTAACTTCGCAAATGTAATATTTAGGTCATTATTCACATTTATATATGGGATTAACAAATGTAGTAATATTATTTGAAAATGAACATTAATATTATTTGCATAGGTTCATTTTGTTGTAGACTATAATATATTATAGACAATTCAAAACATACACGTACACTTGACAATTATATAAAATTTGCCTTTGTTGTTTAAGTTGTAAAATGTTAGTACTTATGTATAGATGTTTCGAGTACAAACATGCATTGGTCTAATTATTTATTTTAGAATTACAACAAAAACATCCTAGTTTGCAAACCGCGAAAAATATAAATTTCAGTTACGTTTGGAATATTCTAATTATTGGTGCTATACATGTAACCTCTAGTAATAAAATAAAAAAAAGAGAACCAATTTTTATAAGCTTATGGTATTCCCAAAGATTGCCTAAAAGCCCACAGAACAAAGCTCAACATTTTTAATAATTATCTCAATCTTTGTTATAATTGGAAGATAAGTTAGAAGTTAATTCGGTTTCCACTTAATGGCCAAGTTAATGGGCAAAGTTAAAAGTTTACTTTTAAAATTTTTACTGAACCAAAATGTTCTGTTTATTCTCCATTTATTAAAATTATCTCCACCGTTGGGGGAGCGCTTATATTAGGGAAATTATTTGCTTTGAAAGCATTTTGTTGATCGCTAGTAGGTGGCCCCGATTTCGTCTCTATTGTATTGAATTATTATATAATTATCTGATTCCAAACCATTTTTTATTGACGATCCTCCGAGGCACTCGTTTCGTAAATACAGAGTTCTATTTTCTAATTTAGATTAAAGTATAAAAAAAATGTTATGTTGTAAAATATTTCAAGTACCTATTCTACATTGTTAAGATATGCTTGTACCAAAAATATCTTTCTTGACGATCCATATTCTTATAACTATAAAAAACAACTTTTTTTTATTTGATATATTATGTATGGACAAAGATTGGAGAACGTAATTGGTATATCCTTATCTGATTACATAAGTATCATCCTATGTATATTCTGTTTATAAATATTCTATTTTAAATCTGCCCAAATTTTAACTCTTCCGTTGACATATGCAAATGTTACCTAACTCTGAAACTGCTGACATACAAAGCGTTAAACCGCATCTGGCATCAAAGAAGAAAATTCACCGTGAAATGTGACCACAGCTCAGGTGAGTCGATCCGTGTGTCAATTAGCTAACAGGCAGTTGGTTGGACAGCAAGTGTCAAGTGGTAATTAACTGAGAGACGCCGACTGTGATTCGTGAAAACGTTCATTGAATCTTTTGTTCGCTGTAACATAATCTGTGAACAAAGGCGTCTTGATATTGTGGAATTCTAAATTTAAATGTTTTTATTTTTATTTTAACAATGTTATGAAGAGGTTTTATGTATTTTTATAAGCGACGGAATATTGTTTATAAGTGGATATTTGAACCTTTTGAAATAGTTTACGACCATTGAATATCACAGACAGATTGATGATAGAGTAGTTAATCCATGAAAACGCATTGAGGCAAAATTTATGGTAAAAATAAAAACTAAGACTTCATTTGTTTAATTTTGAAGGAATTTTCACTTGTTAAATAGATAATAGCTGTATGTTTGAAAGGCATTTTTAAAACCGACTGTCACATTTTACTTGATTAAGATAATTTACATAAAACAGGACTCAGTCTACTTGTGCTTTTAATTCATTAAAATTTAAATAATGATTAAATTTATGGCGCGCTGTAGGTATAATGTGATACGAGTATATGATATGATAATAATGATAATTTTTATTACGTACCAAAAAGACACATAAGTCGTTTAAAAATAATGGTACATCAAATAATTGAAGAAAAAAAACATATTAATTACAATTCGTTCAATTTAACAAAAGCATACCCTTACAAACTGTACGAACATAATATATTTATGATGATTATAATCCTTATACCCTATGGAAATTATATCCAACATTTTCAACTTAGATTTATGCTTATACCATTGAAGGTCGAATTGAAAAACCATTTTTTCAAGCAAATAAATTTGTTCAACGTCGTCGCGCCACTTATATCGATTTTGTAGCCTTGGTTTTGGTCACTGAGCTCGAAATAAAACAAGGGCCTCTCAGGTGAAAATATTGGAAATATTAACCGTATTCATTTGTTGACTGAAAATAAAAGTTATTAATTAAAATTAAATCGACTTCAAATAACATTATTATCAAAGAAAAGCCACGAAAATGATTGGTAATTCAGGAAGAAATCTTATAATGAGCGTCTGAAAGCACTTGACCTTACTGATTTAGGAAGTAGGAGATTACGAGGAAATCTCATTGAAACCTATAAAATCCTCACTGGCCACTATAATGTTCCAGAAATTGAGAAGCTCTTTATTTTAAGTGAAAATACACATTTGAGGGGTAGTTGTTTAAAACTTAAGACCACTCAACATAACACAAACTCCCTAAAAGAACTTTCTCCTAAACCGAGTAGTGGCCGACTGGAATAGGCTTCCGGAAAGTGTAATCAGTGCACCATCTTTGAACACCTTTAATAATATCTATTATATAGATAGATATATTAAAGGTGATAGATATAGGATAGTTTCTCCAAATCTCAAAATACACGCGCATCAGCTTATTAAAAGCTGCCAGTGTGTTAAGATACATCATAATAATAATAATTATAGTCTCTCTGCGACTGTGTGGATACACAAATCTACGTACATAAAAAAAAAACTTAAACGAATTTGATAAAACTTCTATTTTTACCTAAATAATTGGAATATAAAAGTTCAAGATCATCTCGATATGACTTTTAGTTTCCGAGACATTTCCGGCCGTACTTAAAATGTCTTTAGGGTTTGGAGAATTATTATTAACTTAACAACCTTTTTGTTTATGTTTAAGGTTTTGAGAATTATTACATGCAGTGTTGGCCTAGTGGCTTAATTTTCAAAAACTTACACGTCGTTTATTTAGCTTTTGATCTGTGGTAAATTAACAAATTCCGATAGAAAACTCTATTGACACCTAAAAACATTTGAAATCCGTAATAGATTTGAAAAAGCGGAAGTGAAGTCAGCTATAAATCAACCTCGGAATGAACAGGATTTTAAAAATATCAGAATGTGCGACAGCCGAGAATAAAAACTAACCATCGGAACAGAGTGACGAGCCCCACCATTCTCTTGTTTCCATTTAATTAAACTCAGGGAAATTGGAAACGCGGTCTTAAAAAAGCTCTATAAATTAGATTAAGTTGAAACTGTTTTCAGAGATGAATCTATATTAATTAGAGTATCTTGGTAGATATGTTTTATCCATTGTACTTACATAGTAATTGTAAGTATTCTCAGTGCGTATGTACGTGTATTCGCTGGTGGACTAAACTCTATAATGCTGAATATTTTCTATTCGACTTGGAAGACTGTTAATGTAAGACTATCTATTATACTTCTTCTATACTCTCTTAACTTCTCAAGATAGCCAATATCTGTAAAATGTAAATTTGTAAAGATGCATAATTGGGAAGAGGCAAAATTCTTTATTAATGTTTTTGTATGTTTTGTTTGCATTTTATTGTAGTCACTGAATAACTCTTTTTAATTACATAATACAATAAAATACTAATAAGAAAAATAAATTGTGTATTTTTCTACAGTACTCATTTGTGTAATATTTTCTTTTATTTTTATAATACATACCAAAACAATGGTATGTTTTGGGAAATTGATAACTTTTAACGAAATACCAGCTGAATACATAATTATTTTTTAAATCCTAATTGGATTAACAGCAACTGTATATCATATTTTATGAAAGGGCTATTCTAGACGGTCAAACTTTTTTACAACTTCTATGTTGTACCTTTTGAAGAGTTTTTAAGTATTCGAAATATTTCAACATCAAAAACGACAATGAACGGAAATGTTAATTTCCTGGTTACCTAGGTGGAATCTGAACTCCGTTCCGAGGCGAGGGTTAAGATTAACGGAGAGGTACAATTTTATTAGCATTTTTCCCTCTTTCCGGCGAGCCGAGCTCATTTCCGCCCGCCTAATTTACGATGGCAGCTGCTGAATTAGCGATTTACAGAAATCAGCGTGTGCGTTGAAATATTTCGCTAACCTACATAAACAGGTTAAGTAAATCCACGTATTTCTCTTCATTTCTTTTTTGAGTGTGCCTACCTACTACAAGTTTAGTATAGTTTTTGGTACGCGAAAATTATGGTTGTGGCACTAATAATATGAACTATAAAAAAGGAGACAATGAACACTAGTAAATCCTATATAGTATTAATATGTGTGAATTACTGAGGTTTTTAAAGCACAGTAATACAAATCTGAATTTTCTGGCTTTGTGGTAAAGCTTAGAGTAATCAAGTCCAGTGCAACTTTTGATAATTTACTAATTTCATAATATGACTTTATTAAAAAAAATATATGACTTTAGGCCTTAACTGTTACTTACTTGAAGTCAACACCAGCTGGCGTCACAGGAATTTTTGTCAAATCGTTCAAACTAATTTATATTCACAAGAAATATTTCGAAACAGGTAATAAAAAGTAGACAGTGTGTCTAAAAGAGAGGTCTCATTGCTGAGCAGTTTATTACAGGCAACCTAGACGTAAGTAACTTGTCTAAAAAAGATACATTAAAAATACTAGAATTCTGTGGACGCGTATACAAGGCTACGCGCTGTAACGCGTGTAGCATCTGCTACATAATGGGATACTATTATTTATAAATTTTGAGTATTTTTTTATAATTTTTTTGGTGAATTATTTGTATGTAAAGAAATAATATTCCCAAACTTCTCTTGTTATTTTAGCATGGACGATAAAACATAGTGCACCATAATATAAATTTTATTCTACCTCAGTATATTTTAATTCTCTAAACATGAATTATTTCTTCAAATATCTTGAAATACGGAATAACGTTGGCAATTTTTGTAATGCATTTGTTGGCTAGCGAAGTGATCTTAAGACTGATTGAAGCAACGGAAATCATATGATTTTTACTTTGAACTCCAGATACAGAATTAATCTAGCTATAAAATTAGGACGTCACCATAGTCACTGAATGAATGAGAAATTAAAATACTACTAAAACAATACCTTATTATCACTAAGAGAAGAGAACCTAGAACCTTTCCTATTATATAAAACTAGCAGACTTGGCCAAGCTTTGCTGTGGCTAAAGTTTTTGTTATATTACATAGTAGTAAACTATTCAAGGGAAACGGTGGGAGAACAGTGGGGGGGGGGGGGTACTTTCACACAGTGCAGTGTTAGAATTGTGACTGTTAAATAATAAAAAATTAATTTTGGGGGTTTAAGTGAGGGTGTGGGTTTTTTTGTTGTTAAATGACAGGTATGCAATTTTTGAGGTCGGTTAAGTAGTTTTGGGGTCCATAGCGGCCAAAGAACCTTTCTTGTTTGTATAAAGATAATACAAGTACTAATCTAGATCCCACAGGCAAACTCTATCAATAGTTTTGTGGGACTTTGATTAATGATTTATATTTATTTATTTATAATAAATAAATAAATTTATAAAAACTTGCCCGTTTATAGCGATACTTATAAATTACCTTAATTTTTTTTGAAAAGTAATTAAGTTTTTAAAGAATAATTTTACTAAATGCGAACTTTAATTTTTGGGCTAGTAGTTCATATGTATTCTCTGTTTCTAAGACAAAGACAGTTAGATTTGCATAGTGAGACATAAACTTTCAAAAAGCTTCTGTGTTTCAGTAGGTTATATGGCGGTAAATTGCCTTGTATCTCACAATATGGAATTTGCATAGAGAATGTGATACCGGCTTGTGTTTATACGGCTTTGTGAGTGAGTTTATTTTCTTTAGATTATTAGTCGATTTACATAACATGTACAACAAATGCAAGATTTATCAATTGTTATAGCCTTGCTCATTCAACAATGAATTTCGCTAATTTCAGTGAGCTAGAAAGATGGAATAACAGGCATATTAATGCAAAACCTTTTCTACGTTACGTGGCGGGTTCTATTTAATAAGCTTAGTCGATTTATTCCGATCAGATTCACATATAAATACAGAACCAATATATTACAAACAGAAAAAAAAAAAAAAAAAAAAAAAAAAAAAAAAAAAAAAAAAAAAAAAAAATTAAAAAAAAAATAATTTTTTTTTTTTTTTTTAAAAAAATTTTTTTTTTTAAAAAAAAAAAAAAAAAAAAAAAAAAAAAAAAAAAAAAAAAAAAAATAAAAAAAAAAAAAAAAAAAAAAAAAAAAAAAAATAAATTATTTTTTTTTTTTAATTTTTTAAAAAAAAAAAAAAAAATATTTTTTTTTTTTTTTTTTTTTTTATTTTAATTATAAAATAAAAAAAAAAAAAAAAAAAAAAAATTATATTACAAACAGAAAATTAGTACGATGATTATTCAAAACTAAAGTGACAATTGATAATCACAGATTAAAAGAAAATTCAAAGAGCATATTAAGAACTGTGTTGCCCTACATCAATAAACCATAGGTCACAATAGGTCAGGTTTTAAACTGCTTGCAAAACATCGGAATCCATTACATGCGTCATTAAAAATACTTGATTTTCAGTTGCACGAAAGCCATTATGTAGGAAAATTAAATTCGCTCGAATTTAATCGATATGACACAATACGCAAATTAATTAAAATCTGCTTACACTACGTCACATTTCACAGTTAATTTAATTTAGGACATGAAGTCAGTTATGAATTATTTTAATAGTCGCTGCAGGCAATTACGTCTGGTAATATTACACTTTATAGAATAACACAAAGTTTGCCTTTGTGTTACAAGTTTAATATGTGGTTATTTCTATCAACACC
The DNA here is from genome assembly GCA_905332375.1 of Pieris macdunnoughi. Taxonomy (NCBI): domain Eukaryota; kingdom Metazoa; phylum Arthropoda; class Insecta; order Lepidoptera; family Pieridae; genus Pieris; species Pieris macdunnoughi. The sequence continues at coordinate 4,659,612 of CAJOBZ010000063.1, forward strand.
GAATATAATAATAATAGGAAAAGTAGTGGTCTAAGATATTTTTTTTTTTTTTTTTTTAAAATTTTAAAAAAAAAAAAAAAAAATTTTAAAAAAATTTAAAAAAATTTTTTTTAAATTAAAAAAAAAAAATTTTTTTAAAAATTTTTTTTATTTTTTTTTAAAAAAAAATATTAAAAAAAAAAAAAAAAAAAAAAAAAAAAAAATAAAAAATTTTTTTTTTTTTTTTTTTTATTTTTTTTTTTTTTTTTTTTTTTTTTTTTAAAAAAAAAAAAAAATTTTTTTTAAAAAAAAAAAAAAAATATAAAAAAAAAAAAATTAAATTATATAAAAAAAATTTAATTAAAAAAAATAAAAAAAAATTATATATAAAAAAAAAAAATAAAAAAAAATTTTTTTTTAAAATAAATTTAAAAATTTTTTTTTTTAAATTTTTTTTTTTTTAGGCAACGCAGGGGCACCACCAAGCAAGCCATATATAGCGTATTTTCTTCAGTTTATACAGATATTATTCCGCTTAGTCTTATATATCGGTCTCGTATAGGTCTTTGTGTATGAAATATATATACCTGAAGCTTACCGTTACCACATAATGTTTAATTATAAACTGTTCGTTAAATCATAACAAAATTCGACCTATTGCAACCCTTGCGTATCGATTTCGTGGCTATAAAATATTTAAAAGCGAATAATTATTTGATCTCATTAAAAGTATTTAATTAGTGCGGGTTGTCTATTTAAAATTTTACCGGTATTTGTGATCATCTATATTTAAATTGGGTTCAATATTTTTAATAATAGTAATAATAGTTTATATTTCCAATTTTCAATAGAGATTAATTTCAATTAACTCAAAAATGTTCTTCGTATACAATATCTTCGTGATACATTTATTAGCGAGACAGTTTTTAAGTGTCCCTAATGAAAGGATGACTCCCCTAAGACTGGAAAAACGGAATTTATAGACGTTAATGGAAACATTGATGAATCCATGCTTTTTTATTCCTTTTTAAGCTTGTGTATTCATTTATATGTTTAATTATCTATAGAAATCTTTGTAATTCTTTTGTTTTATTGGTATGATATGCAATAGAATTTATTTAGGCAACGAAAAGTTATATTTTCAAAAAAAATAGAAAAAATATACAAGTTCTATTAATAAGAATGTACAAATATTGTAAAGAACGACAACACTGAGCACAAATAAAGATTTAAGGAAACCTTTAAAATAGATGACTACACTTTTACCAGACAGGGTTTTCCTCTAGCATGCGACTATCATCAAGTTCAACCCGTGCACCAATTGACTTTGTCTATATGCGCATATAACACTCGATCGTATGGTGAAGGAAAATATCGAGAGGAAACCAGCATATCTCAAATCCCAAAACCGACATATGCCAGATATGATCACCGCTTGTACATGAAATAAAAATGATCCAACAGTATTCAATCTGGATCAAGACAAATTAGTGCCACTGGCACTACAACCCTATATGTGTCAAAACATTGTCGTAGTATAGTTATGACTATGACAAATTTCCGCAAGATAATTGTCAAAACATTAATCTCCCAAAGCTCATCGAGTCGACAAAAAGGCCGAAATCTAAGGAATATAATTTGAGAAAGGATAATATCTCACCGTCCCAATCGCCATCTATTCGGACAGAAACAAATATAAGAGGATTTGTCTTCCAACACCGCTATTGATCTCATAACCATTTCATAAATCACCTGACAACTCACTCATTACGAAATTGGTTTATCTAAACGTATTTCAAACGACTTTTTATCTAACAATAGAGGGACGATTTGTCTAGAACACGATGAATTTATCTACGTGTCTTTATGGCAGTAGAAGATCTTTCTTAGTCACAAAGGAGGTTTTGTTTTAAGGATTTATGTAATGTTGCGTTGTTTACTAAAGACCGACTGATGAGTTAGTAATTAGTTTTTGCCTTTGTTCCTGTTTCTTTCCCGCAAGGGAATAATACGGTTTGCGGAGACCACCAGTGAGAGTCGATGAAATCGTCGACCAATCTGCGTTTGAACTTGTACAGAGAAAACTAAACTAACTAAGAGCTTTCTGTGGCGAACTAGGGAGCCCTGGGAGCCTTTCATCTAAAGCATTCTAATCACGCGGGCTCCCGTGAACCCAACATCTTATATAGATTAATGAAGACATTTAAATTCTGTTTATTATTTTAAAACGTTGGTTTAATATGGATGTCAAACGTACCAACAGTATCCGAGATCAACAAACTTATAATATGCCAACACGCAATGGAAAAGAGCATGTTCGGAATAAGAAGAGCTGATGGAGAAACCAGAATCTTAAACACTATACAAGAGTAAGGGACATCTGACAGAATGCTGTCCACGTTACAGAAAGTGTGGTAGAGGACGACCACATAAGCGATAGGATAAAAAATTCACAAACATGGTGGGAAATTTATAGCGGAGCGTTGCATGCATTGAAAACAAATTCAGAAGAGTGGGGGAGGCCTTTGCCACTTGGTAAGGACATGAAGCTGCATATAATATCATTAGAATAAGACTTAATATTGAAATACCGTATACGAATCAAAGTCTTTATTATTATTTTGGTTTAGTATACCTTACAGCTTTCGTAAGGGCCTTTTAGATTCCTACTATCTCTTTACTGTGAGTACAGTACAAATATGTGGGTGCAATCTTTCAACCTATATTAGGAAGTTCACATCTTGATTTTTTTTAAGATTTCAAAGAATTCTCACTCACATTTCTAAAAGCACCACCACTAGTCTATTTCAAATAGCGTAATTAATAAAACCCTCACAATTACAAATGACGATCAAAACCTCGATATATCACGACAAATGAGGGAATACATTGTTTAAATGATTAATCATGGCCATTTCAAACTGTGTCATTATGATAGTATCGTTTCCAGATTCTAAACAACGCGATCCTTTGTGATTGCTGATCAAATTTCATTTGTATTGGTAATCTAGTGATTAATAGGATGCTGTGTTACTATTCCGAAGCGATATCAACCGCAAAATTATGTGTTCCGTGAACTATAATCGCTAGAATGGGTCATTGAGCATATTGAATGTGCGCTGCCCGTTCGATGGATGCTGTGTCGTAATTGGCAGGTGTGATTGGTAATCAGTTTTGGAAGGAACATACATATATTTTAGATGTAATTAGTTATTAATATGTTAATTATTTGTATAGTTTAAATATCGTTATAGCATGTAATAAAACATTGTTTGCTATAATAATTGGTTTTATTTATTTCTAATTTTAGTTAGTAACTCTGAGGTTGCAAAGTTAAACAAAAAAATATTATTGGGCCTAAACAAGAAAAACTATATGGAAATCTAAGACATTTATAACGACCTCGTACCTCAGTATTATTATTATACCTTTATATAAGTACTTAATTAAGTTACTTACTTTTTAGTAAAGGCATGAAGAAAACATTATAAACAGTAGAGGACTAATTCATTTTGTTTCTACCGTGAAAGGTATTAAACAGGTGAGGATCATAACTTCATACAAGTAATGGGAGAGAGAAAATTGCGAACAGTGTCATATCTCGGTTGAAGTTCACAATAAGGAAGAATATATAAACAAAACCCCCAAGGCAAACAACTTGAGCCGCTCTTAATAGAATTCTAACACGGCGCCACCTCCCAACATTGTAAAGATACTTACGTTGCTTATAAAATGACTTGAGGTCAGGTCTAAGGTGTCAACTTCATAATTATAATATTGAAAAGTTACTTGAAGGAAATAAGCGTATACATTGTGTGGCAAAGGGAAATTACCAGCGTATAGGAAAGTTCACTAAATTAAAACAATATATATTTTAACGGGTTCAAACGTGATTAACGACGCAGTTTAAAAACTTAAAATTTTTATATAAAAATTGGTGTATGAGTGTTCACAAAAGTAATCAATATTACTGGCACTTTGTAGAACGAGCTGCCATTCCAGCTATTTTCAAACCGTTAGGAATTAGGGACCTTCAAGAGAAGAACGTATCCTTGAAGGCTGGAAATACACTTGCAAACCTCTTAGGGTTGCAAGTGTCCTTGGGCGGTAATAAACATTTAACTATAACTCTCCTGCTTTGTCTCCTGTTTCATAAGACAACTGTATCACTAAATTATATAAATATATAACGTATGTAATCAGTAAAATTCGCTTAAAAAACGGTGCGTGTACTTATGTACGCGCGTAAGAAGTTATACTTCTTTGGCATTATTAAAAATAGTTTTTGATTGCATGCAAATAATTAATTACAATTAAATAATCAAAGACTGGAAAAGTAGTCATTATAGTCAATAAAGTTCAGTTTACATTTGAAAAATTAAATAAATAAATTATTATTCTCTTACATTAAGTGTAACATAAATTCTATTATTATCCGAATGTTGTTTTTAAATTATGTCCAAGGCCGTAGCATCTTCCGTGGGCAACTTCATTCTGTTAATTTTGTGTCACGGTGCGCGCGCATCGTAAAATTTCACTCGCATCAATTTTTCATTTCATAAAAAAAATATTAATGCTTAACACATTCACAAGTAAAAATTTGCCTACTGGTATTTCTAATTAAATTACTCCTTTGTTCTCCACCTAAAGGATCTCGTTAACCGCAATACCATTAACCATTTGACACGACGTATGGCCCGGACTTTGTAAGTCAATTCTTGAACTAACCAGTAGCAAGTAAACTCGGGAAGTTGATTGCTTTGCTGCTCCTGAGACTGATTTCTGCGGTCTCTTAGCAACTTCAATCAGCCAACATTACAGAGTCGCAAGTTGCATTCGAAGTTGGGAATTAATAATGATCCTAAAATCGATAAAGTCAGTTTTATTGTCGGACACCATTCAATCGAGCTAACATCGCGATAAGCTTTGCGACGATTTGAGTTTTTTTTCTACCGTAATTTGTTGTTGTATTAATTTTTTGTTGTAATGGTTTGTTGTTATGCAAAGCTCAGACTCCATACCAACTCCGGGGAAATAAATACAGATAATACAACTTTTTCTACAGCTGTGATACTTTTTTGACATTCAACACCTTTTGTCTTCAGTCACGGTACGCCGGTTAAATTTAAAATTATGTAAAATAATTGTAAATTTATAGTAATACATAACTTTAATCTGGTTAAAAAGTGTTTTCTTTAAAGCTCAGACTACTTAAAATTTTAGTTGTTTTATTTATAATATAAATAGAAACTAAATTAATTATGCTCAACACGCATGAAACACGTTACTTTATTTTTTTACGATTACTTGATTTGTAATATCTTGCAGATGGAATTTCCTATATCTTCCCGTCAAACCCTAGTTTCGCATGCGAGACGCATTAAAGATCCCTTAGTATCTTACGTTTGCAACAAAGACATGAAAAATGATTCCAACTCCGACATAAAAAGGAAAAGGATATCTTTAGAAAGATTTCTGACGCATTCGCATCGGAATTGTTGTTTAAGGTATACTCAGTATTCTTATATTTAAATTCTATAGCTGCGCCGCTTAAGGTTCATAAATATAAATGCACTTGGTATAAGAGACAAAGTTCTTAGATATATTACTATATTTACATTCATTGTGAAGTATTCCAATACTAAACGATCTTGACAGTTTCTGTAAGCGCAGACACATTGATTTTTATACATTTAGTTAATTACAGAAATTATATAAGAACATTTTGTATTTTAGTTCTTCGCGCAGGGTACGCACGTACTGCTACAGTTTTCATACAAAAATGTAACTGTTCCACTAGGCTTACATTTTACTTATTTTATTGTGAGTGCGGTGTTTTAGCTATTCTCAACTAATTGTACCCTCAATACGAAGCAAACGCATATTATGAAAGGTTTAAAAGTTTGCACATAAATAACAGCCATTTATATGGTATGGCAAAACACTTGGCTTTCAAATTTAGGTATTTCAACAAACAATGCTCGCTCATACAAAATTTTCATATCAATTCGGCGCCAAAACATGTTTTAATCGAAGTTATATACAACACAGTTTGTTTTCATTGAAAGTACTTTTTTCAAACTTCATTTTTATTATTATTATTTTGAATTGGCATTTGCATACCCACTATTGGTCAAATGTTAGAGTCATCTATAAATATTTTTCTGTTTAAAGTCATGTCGCGTATCATACATTTATTAGATTAAGATTAAAACAACAATCAATACTTGTGTCAAGGCCTAGACAGTATTAAACAATTATTGTTTGGCATCTGGCCTTGTAGTTGTTGGACAGTTTTGATTATCTGATTTTCATCGTTAATGTTGTCAAAGCCAATCGCTTTACAAATCTTGAATCGATTGACTTGACTAAAAATACATTCAAGTTACAAAAGCACATGTCATACATGCGTTTAAATTTAATTAAACCACGTTATTACGTTTAAGTACTAACAGTTATGACTTTTACGTTGTTAAACATATAATGGCAATGACAGCAGACAGTAACGCTAATCCTATAGTAAAACATCTAAAAACTCGTTAGACCAAGACTGCGTTGGTGGGCTAAAATTTGTCAAGGACCTCAAAAGAATCGGTATTCAAATTTGGACATAAGAAGCACGAGATAGATTGCGGAGGCTAAGGCCCATAAGGGTCTTTGCAGCCATTGATGATGAGCAGTCACATTTCTGCGCGTTTTGTTGATTATTTCACAAATCATGGCGTGTATGCATGTACATACAATTACCACTAAGTCATGGAAGTGGTACCGCATCTAGGACATACTCAGTTCGGTCACAACTATTAGGCTTCATTAGGTTTTTGGTTAGGTATTTTATTTATACTAGAAGCACATACAAGAATTAAAACATTAAGAATATAAATAAACTGAAAAAAATATATTTGAATTGTGCAGGGTTAAATTGCGTAATTTATATGTTAAAATTTGTTTGTATAACACAATAAAAATAATTTGCACATTTTATTGAAAATAAAATATCTTAACCTTTCTTTGAATCTTGAAAAACCTAATAAACCTTCAGTAATTGTTTTAAAAGCTTTCCGTGAGTCGCGTGCGGCCATAGCATGTCATTGTATTAGCAACCATTACAAAATATACCAATAATAAGCCCTCGGCTGCGGCTGCACGAACAGAGAATTAATAACGCCCAAGTTTGCGATAAATTCACTCACCGGGTGCACATAATGTTCTAATTTTTAATGCTTGTACTATGTTTTAAGTATCGACTTATTATGTAAAACATAGTAAATTTATTTGCGTTACCGAATGGTGATTAATTCATTTAGTAAATTGATTATATATGCATAGACCTATTCTAAGCCTCTATTAGTTAAATTATGTTTTGAAATTTCCTTGTCCATAATGTTTGAAGTTAAGCCTTTAACAAAACTTCACATCAACATATTTATAAAATATCTAAGAACAATAAAAACAGAAATATGCGTTGGTAATTCCTTTTCTGTTTAAATCCCTAAAGTATTATTATTAATGGTACAAAAATGTACAAATATTTTTGAACTTTATATATATGATTTAATTCCCTTTAACCCCCTTAAATTTCCGTAACCCCGACCTATTAAATATTAATTTATTAAATCTGTGTTCAATCATGTGAAAACCAATAAGGGTCTTATCTCATAGGCCGGTCATACATTCTCGCATTTCGCTCAATGAAGCAGACAAACTCATGTAAGATGATTTATGAAGCATACTTTGTAACGTTTGGGATGTTATATAGTATAGGTTGCGATTCAGGCTTTAGCGATAAAAAATTGAAATATTTTGAAAGTGACTCACCTTAGAGCGTATATCTTTTACATATTTAGATGATATATTTATTAACTATGTAATACTGGCTAAAAGATAGTAGTAGATAGTAGTAGTAGTAGACATATACTGACGGTGTAATGTACGTAATGATTTGACAATTTGGATTTTAGAACGATTGTTAACATAATTTTTATATTTATTACAAAAAAACAACTAACGATTATAAGTGTTATCGGTGTTTATTTTGACAAAAATAAGTTTGATTTAGTTTAAAATTAATATAAAAATTAGATATTTCAATGATAATCGAATGTTGTGTAGGCAAAATAGTAATTTTAAACTATTGCACGGGATTTCTTAACAGAAAGTTCATATTTAGTTGATCGATTAAAAAAAAGTAGGTCGTGTATCAAAAAAGTGTTTATTCATTATTAAAGTACACATTTTGGGAATTTATTTCTTAAAAATAATACCGTCCAAATGTAGACCCTCGGAATCGCGGCACTCATTTAATCGAACAATAAAATTACTTATGACGGCTCGGCAGGTGGACTCAGTGATGGCTGCCATTTCGTGACGGATATTTTCATTCAATTGCGCCAGAGAAGTCGGCTTATTGGCCTAGTTTAGTTTTAAGATAACCCCATAAGAAAAAAATCCATAGGCCTTAAATCAGAACTGCGTGAAGGCCAATTTGTTGCCTCTCCTGGAGATCAATTTGCCCGAGAAAATCTCACGAACTCGCGGCACAGACGTATTGAACGTGTGTGACGTTGCTCCTTCCTGCTGGAACCATGTTCTTTGGTTATATCCAGGAAAGTTTTGAAGTTCAGACACCAAGAAGTCGTCTAACATTTTCACATAACGCTCTGAATTTACAAGAAACTAACGATGCTAGGTGTGTCTCGATAAAAAAATTCAGTAATAAAATAACAATTAATAGTAAAGCAAAATTTGTTGTAACGACATCGAAGGGACTACCCATATTTGGTCGTAAAAACCGATAGTCGTAACAACCGATGCCGTTTAGCCGAATTCAGCCGGAACCTTTGATTTTGGTCAATATAACCGGTATGTTCTTCTAAACAATGTCGTCGTAAACGTAAGTGAGTTTTGCTGCGGAAACGCGTCTAAATATTTTTACAAAAAAATTTAAAGTTTTGTGTAATGTATTGAAATTTGTAAACAATCCGCCATTTTCTACCTTTCTATTGGTTATAAGAGATGTGACGTTCACTTTAAAAAATCGTGTTTTTAATTTATCGATTGTTAATAATCGTCTTTTTTATTTATTGATTATTTCCTCATTTTTGAAATTTAAAGTTATAGAATAATCAACATTGAAATTAACCTAATTTCGTGTTGATTGATTATAGGGTTCCGAAAATTTTGAAATTATCGATACCTACTCGTCTGTATTTCCTAATTAGTACTTGTATTTCATTGTTTGCAACTTTCTGTATTATTTAATTTTTACTAGAATAAAGTGTTTACTTTAATATCCAAAAAGTACCCAAAACCGAATCAGAGCACCCCACTATCCACGTGGTCTTGTCTGCCTTACCCCTAGAGTGTATATAAATAATCGGAGGCGCGAAGGAAGAGCAGCCCCCACCCGCTGTAACAAAGCACAGGCATTATGAAAGCTGTAGCGGCGAAGGCTGGTCCCAAAAAGCCGAGGTTGCGGAGGCTTGACTCCTAAATAATTAGTATCGTCAAAAAAGTGCGGTGGTATTCAACACTGTTACCATATCTTTCTTATATATCGCTATCCTGAATTTTAATTTGCGAAGTTTGACCCTCAGGAAAATATCTTAAATCTGGAGTGAAGGTTCTGCTTCCGGAAAACTTTTCCGTAGAAAATGAACCTAAAAGCAAGGGATGTAGTTTATGGGTTGGTCGGAAAGTTTTATGTAGCGTAAACTGTGCGTGATGGAACTGTGAGTAATTTGATTCAACGAGTGCTATGAGTTGTAACACTTAATTACTACCATTCTACCGACCTTTAAAGTGAGGATTATGTTCATTGAATAGTGATGATATTAAGAAAACCAAGCTCCAAGTATCTTTAATTGGCAATGCATAAATAATACTAATCAAGCCTTTTATTTCTATAAATATTTATTTATTGATTTATTTACACTTCGTTACCTTATACGAAAACATACACATATAAAAAAAAGCAGGTTACATAAGTTATAAGGCAACGGGTGGCTTTATCGCTAACAAGCGATTTGTTCCAGGCAACCCTAATATGGAAGAATAAAAAAGAAACACCTACAGAGGGTAAAGTTCAAGAAGTAAATAAATAATTAACAAAAAATCTCAAAATAACGCAGTGCACAAACTCTGTTCATAGAGTGAAAAATATCGTAAGGAAGTCTTATCACCTAATCGCTTAAAGAAAAATAATCAATGAAAGCGTCTACCTTATATGTACCCGAATGGGGCTGAGAGGACTACTACCAAAAGAGACGATGTCATTTCATTCTTATTAAACAAAAACCTCTGTAAAAATCCGCACATAATCCGTTTCAATTGTATGAAGCTGTAAAATGCGATGAAACGTTTTTAATTTACATTTACATAAAGTTTTACGTTATTTTCAAATGGCCGCCCATTGATTTTTATAACAGATCGTAATTGAATGCTGCACTTATTTTGTTACGTATTTAATTAATTGAAATGTGATATCTTTTAGTTTGATTTTAGTTGAAAATATTTAATGAGTATTTAATTATATACAAACATTTATTTTATACAACTACACATTTGTGCCGAGTTCAAAATAGTTTGGTATAGTAGTTATTAGAAGATTAGTTTAGATAAATAATTAAAAAGACTTATTCTAATAGGAAAGTTAATACGCCGAACGTAAAATTAAAAAAAACTTAAAACTTATTATTGTGTATTTTATTATAGCCATTAACATAAGTACATTTATTATTACAAAAAAGTGGGCTATCAGCCTTCTACTTCTGAAATACAACTTACAGGACTCTTAGGTATAAGAAATATAACACAATTAATTAATCTAATAAATAATGGTGGCTCTGTGCCATATCGAGCAACCCACGCTTTTTCACAATAATACCAGTATTTTTTGTTCATTACCATTTTCAGCCTAAATTAGGAATTACTTACATTATTCTTAATTAATATTTATTAAAATTTATTTTCTGTTTTTTAGTTTAGTTTTCTATATAGAGCGTGTGTTCTAGTTTTTTTTAACTATTATTTATTTTTTAGTTAAATTTTTTTTTTCGGATTATTGCATTGTCATTGATCTTTGACAGGTGCGCAAAGTTTGAATTAAATCTGTTCGTTAAAAGTGGGTCAAAATCGAGTCCGAAGGAGTCGGTTACATACATACATACATACGTATGTATCACCTGTACAGGTGAAGCTAATATAAAGCGTATAAAAAATGTACTGTCTGGAGTTTATTGTACGAACTCAGGGACTAGAATCAATCACCCAACCACTGAATTCCTTTTATAATTTCAACCTCTCTCAACTATTTAAACAATACTTCTCACCGATAAATCGCGAGAAAATTTAAAATAATTCTTAAAAATCTAAACAATTTCAGAACCTACTAACAGGCATGACGGTGGATGTTTATAATTAGCCGAGCAGTATTATTTGTTAATTATATTTATTTAAGAGTATTTACGTGAAAAATTGTGTTAGTTTATTGAGGTTCACGATATGATTTTATCGATAAGACTACGAGTATGAGATTCAGTTCAATGGTGTAAAAAATCTAGTAATAATAATAATAATCAGTGGCGCAAAAACCTCTGGGTCTGGGCCTCAGATTTCTGAATCTGTTTCATGATAATTTTTCAATCTAATACGCAAGTAGGTGATCAGCGTCCAGTGCCTGACACACGCCGTCGACTTTTTTTGGGTCTTAGACCTGTCGGTTTCCTCACGATGTTTTCCTTCTCCGTTCGAGCGAATGTTAAATGCGCACATAGAAAGAAAGTCCATTTGTGCACAGCCGGGGACCGAACCTACGACCTCAGGGATGAGAGTCGCACGCTGAAGCCACTAGGCCAACACTGCTCTGCAAAAAAAAAACTAGTAAAGTATTTTTATTAATAAGAGGGTTAAGTTTTCAATTGTTCAATAAATTCGCAACACAATAAAGCAATGTTATCGAAAAGTGTTATTTAAGATGGCCATGCCAAGAGTCTAAACAAAATAATATCTCACTGTATCCTATATATTATCTGTAAATCGTAGCGAACGATTGTATCCCGGATGTTTCAGACAAGATGTTAAAATAAATAAAAGCAATGTACCTCCAACACTGTATTTCCTGACGCTCAGCCGCTTCCGCTGTTCACAGTTTACAGAAACGTTTCCCTGTTATTGTTTATCAAAATGGAAAACTCTCTGTTCTGTATTAGAAATAATGAATGCTTGATGTATTGATACAAAGTTGTCTTACGCCTTTTGTCATACAATTTCCTTGTCTGCACACAAATATCTAATATATAAAATTCTCGTGTCGCGGTGTTTGTAGTTAAACTCCTGCGAAACGGCTTGACCGATTCTCATGAAATTTTGTCTGCATATTGGGTATGTCTGAGAATCGGACAACATCTATTTTTCATCCGCCTAAATGTTAAGGGTAGTCCACCCCTAAATTATTTTGTTAAAATTTTTAGATATTTTTTTGTTTTTATTTTTTTATGATACAGCAATAAAAAATACATACAACTCCTACGATCAACCCCTATATTTTATTATAAATGATATACATGGCAAAACGACATTTGCCAGGTCAGCTAGTATTAGTATAAAAAGGCTGTCATCAATCAATATCCGAGCCAAAACTTATCGATTCAGATATTAATACCTAAATATTACAATTTATACAAATACTTATCTGTGCTGTCGACATCAGCCATGTCATCTTAGATTTGTTTCTAGATATTTATATTTATTTATTTACACAGTACGAAACTAGCAATTGTGGCTTCCATCAGAGGTTACTCCAGTAGAGAGCTCTTGAAGTAGTGGAATAAAATTAATCCTACATAATTGGATGCTGTGGGTACACACACAGATAAATATACAAACATTTAAAATTGTTTACAAAAATAATTATACTTTTATCAAGGACCTCTTTTTAGCATCCTCATATGGCTCCATCTCTCCCTATCTTGAGCTCTTTTCTCCTAATCTTCCCCACCAACTTCTTTTAGCTAATAAGCCCACCGCTCCATAAAAGAAAATATATTATAAGAATGAAATCTTCGATGACAGCACTCCTTCAGAATGTTTTTTGAAATAAATTATCATCCCCTTATTTTAATAAAATTTACCGTCATAACAACAAAGTCCAGTAAATTCCTTTTACGTAGACTTAATAGAAGGGCAAGTGAGGACAGATATCTAACGCTTCATTTAATTGGTGTGACCTCTCTAAGTGACATCCTGGTAGATGTCAATTATTAGGCTTCGCTTGTATATGTTGTTTAGTTTTGTATTAGTATTATAGAGTAGGAATAAGAGCATTCACACAGCATTCTATGAGAAACATGAGCAACATAACATAAACTGTAAAATGTTTTTCAAATTGTGGTTTACTTTTTACTAGCTGATCCGGCAAACGTCATTTTGCCATGTATATCATTTATAATAAAAAATAGGGGTTGATCGTAGAGGGGTGAAAGTTAGGGGTTGTATGTATTTTTTTATGCTGTATCATAAAAAAATAAAAAATAAGTAATTTATCTAAAAATTAAAAAAAATAATTTAGGGGTGGACTACCCTTAACATTTAGGGGATGAAAAATAGATGTTGGCCGATTCTCATAGATACCGGATAAGCACAAAAAATTTCATCAAAATCGGTCAAGCCCTTTCGGAGGAGTATGGCAACGAAAACTGTGACACGAGAATTTTATATATTAGATTAAACGTTCTTAATTATTTTACCAATATTTACTTTCTATATTTTACGCTTTGCACTACTTACCATACTAGACGAACTATTTTGTATCGAGGCTCGTAGATACAATGTAAAAATGATATAATGATAAACTGTAAAATTATTTGAATAAAGATCTCACAGTCGTTGCGAAGTTTTCGCTTCCCGACTTACACAATAAGCTACCGTCAAGCAAACCAACACGAGTTTGTTGATTAGGATATTTTTTTATGTTTTCTGAAAAATATTGTCAAATGTAGATAAATTTCCCTTTATCGATACTCCTCTCTTCGAAGACACTTTCCTGAACGCCTCCACAAGCATCGGAAAACTAGGCGTTAACGTATCGAATGACGTTCAGTTTCACGGTCATTTCGAAGAGAAGGCTAAATTAGCCCTTAAGAACAGCTCGCGGCAACTAGCCGGCAATGCACTCGCGAGCCCTGTGGCATTAAGGGTATCACATAAAATCAGGTCAGCCTCCTGCCCGTTTGCCCCCTGTTCTATAATAAAAATGTATAGATGTTTGACGCGCAAATAGTCTAAAAGCTGAAATGGCACCTGTCTTTGGAAGACCAAAGGTGCGTTGGCGAATTTGTAAAGTTGACGTTGTTTTCTTAATAACTATAGACAGTAATAAAAAACTGTTGATTTATGTTGATATAAGTTGTCATTGTACCTTTTATCTCAATATACTACTAACTATGTTCTGTGGAACATAATTTACTTACGAGCGATTTGCAAGCATTACATATCTGTGTAATTAGGTATATAGGTAATTAAAGTTGGTCAGATTATACGACAGTTTGCAGAGCAAGCAGAAATGATTAATTTGAGTGTTTGGTTTCCGTTTATATTAACAATATTTGTTGTTCTGGAGATTTTAATATAATATTATTAGTATTGCTAGTGCGATAAATGTTTATATCTAAGTTTTAATAAACCATTTCACCAATAAATTTAAAGGATAAAAATATTTAGAATATTTTATTCTGACACATTGTAAATTTGTTTGCATTTTTTAAAAGGCTCTATGTATGGATGTTTTCATAAAACTATAGAATGCAAAGGTACTGCAGCTTAATTATTCCTATTTCGGATCTTTTAAAATTAATTTAAATTTGTTTATAATATGAAGAATTAGATTTCTTCTAATAATGAGGTTTTTATATGAAATATTTTAAAACAATAAATCCAATAGGAGCTGCTACACCCTTTTAGGTCTAGATCTCAGATTAGTTTCTTGATCATTATGTTTTCTAATAGTAGGTCATCAACATTCTGTGTCTGACACACGGCGGCGACTGTTTAGGTCTAAACCATGCCGATTTCCCAACAATGTTTTTCTTCACCGTACGAGTGTTAAATGCACACATATAATGTCCGTGTCGGTTCGGTTCTGGTTCATTTCAAAAACACAGACATATTGGTAAAACAAGAAATAGCTTTACCATTAGACCCGGGTTGGCCCATACATAAATAATCTAGGCATAATAACTAGCACCTGAACTCTAAGGGAGCCCAAGAGCTTCAAAGCGTAATTTTATTTAATTACCTTCACACGTTTTTTAATTTTAGTGGCGGCGTCCATGAGTCGGGTTGTCTCTCTCCCTAAAATATGGCGAGGGGGCCGATGGCTGGCCATGCGTCATGCTCGTGAACGGGTGCTGCTTGTGGTGACTGGTCGTACTTGAATTCGTGTATGCGGTGATGTTGGTTATTTCGACTATGTGTTTGCGTGTTGTTCCCACGAGAATGTAAGTGCGTGCTCCTATTTCACCATGCCTTCTGCTGATAGAGGACAAATCTTTGTTTTTAATTTATGTTATTATTATTAATTACTTAAAATGTCACATGGGACATGGTGTAATGGTTGCAGCTCCTTACAAACATTTTGTAAAACAAAAAAATGGCGATTAAAAAGAGTGGCGGAGAGTTTATTGCCAGTTCTTCTCTCCCGTTCTGCGCCCTTGATTAAAGAACTGGCAGTAAATGTAAAATTAGAAGCATTAATATGTATTTCTTTACTGACAAGTCATAAGTGTAAATTATGTTACCTATATGATTAAATGATTTTTTATTTTTTGGGTGACCCGACTTTCGGAATAGTTGTGTCTGAAGTAGCTTGGGCATACTCCCGTAATGCGCCAACGCAACTAAAGCGTAAAACTCCAGTACCTATAGCAAACAATGTAATTCTCCCATTACTTTGTTCATCAAACGTTGGCAACAAGAATCATTGAAAAGAGATAAGAGAGGTGTTTGAGTTTCGTTTAACAGAGCTTACATTAAAACTTGTCGCTTGTTCAGTGCAAAACTTCTTAAATTATACCTCTAGCCCACTCTAATTTCCTTTTGTAATGTGAAAGTTGAAAACACTTCAAAAACTTTAGGGAAGCTTCCGAAAATTCTTTTTTATTTTCGTGAATCCAAAAGAAATTAGGATTTATTACCCTCGATTTCGTTCGTATGGAGCTTACGATAAAATTGATAGTGAGCGTTTGGTTATGAGTACATGTTTCACTATATAGTATTGATAAACTTACCAATAATATATTTTTTATTTATCTGTAGAAAGTAAAAATACATATTCTTAAAATAATGTAATAAAACATTCATATCTCAGGCTTTTTAGCTCAAAAACTTCGTGATAAACGCATACTGCGTAATATAATCAATCATATAATTGAATTTATGATCAGAGATTACCCTTTCGAACGGAATTATCTCATAGGAGACGGAGATAATTGCTTTCGAGCCTTTTGTACAGTTTCTTGTAGCCCAGGCTGCAACTGAAAGGAAAGGTACAATTATCATCCTTGTACATACCATACCTATAGTATACTTTAGAACCATTCGGTTCGGTCCTTAAAACCCACCCGAGGCGGAGAACAATAATTTAAAATTACAGATTATAATGTTACATTTTTTAAAGAAAATTAAGTTAGATTACGCCCATTATGGTTTAGTAAAACTGAGCTAGTGCTGACGAGTCCCTTGCGGCTAATAAGTCTCGTGAATTTATTACATAAAATATAGCGAGACAGACTGAAAAGGTTAATAGGGATTAAATATTCATTACAAACAATTTAGCTCTTTTGATGAAAATCAGACGTTATAAAAACCTAAATAAACTAATAGTATTTCCGTCGATGAAAAGATCGCTTGGATTTTTTGGACGTAATAAATATTCTCATTTCGAATTTATTCAAAATTAAAAAGTCTTGCTTTTATTAATTTTTTAATCTTCACGTGTTTGTTATGTTCGTCTATAAGTGCTAGTCACAATAAATATGTGTTATTTTTCTTGTACCAATGTAACAGCGTTGGAAAGCTTTTATAAATAAATACATTTCAATTTCAATACATTAAGTATAGATAGCAGAAGTCATATACCTGCTTATACATGTTTGAGTTGTACTCGTATTACTGTCGATAAACCAAACCAACCAAAATAAACTTTATTATAAGTATTTTTTAAATATATGGAATATCACATATAAATGTTATATACCAATGGCACTCCACTAGCGCGTTGTGTCTAGAGGTTATACATATTAATTAATGTAATAATTTAGCTCTTACAACCTTCACAAAATCGTCTACATTTCTAATCCTTCGGAGTAAGCCAAAATCCCGTAATAACAAACTCATTGCATTACCATATTGAATAAGTATCAATAGCGTATTGTATTCTATAACCATTGTTCTCGAGATAATATCAGAGTATCATTACAAAGGTATTCTAAGCCGCATCTTCCAATCCGTTACACAAATTGAAACTCCTCCGTTTGCAATGTCAATAGGCCTTTACCAAACCACACGGGTGAAGGTGGGCAATTAGTAGAATAGCATTGCTTGTATCACATCGTTACTGCAGCCAGGCTTTGGCAAAGCGCTCATATTTTATCTTGATTTCCTCCACTAAGCTGGATTAGACCCTCTTCATATTATTTGGCAGGAGTTTGAAATTTCCCTATGATTCCTAAATCCCTCGAACGAAGGTACAAAAATTGGCAAGGGTTTGGATTATTAAAGATAATGTATAGTAAAAAGAAATTTGTTAGTTTTAGACTCTATTATAATAAGTTTATTTTAGTAACTTATTAGTGAAACTGGAGAAATTTGTTGCGTAGTAATACATCATACACACATACATAATATATTATTTTATATTAAGTATAATATGTCTTGTTTTTGTAAGTCTGGATAAGGCGATCCTACTGCGATGTACACACATCTTAAATACAAAATTTCAAACTTAAAAATAAAAACAAAAAACATCTAATTGTAAATAAGCTGAACTATTCTCGAATCCAAATAACACTCATCAAAATTGGGCATACTTATGCTTGAAAATTTGACCATAGATAAAATTACGTTAGTCCGTTGCATTTGGTTATTCTGTGTCAGTTGCGTTGTGTTTTTTTTTATCAAATGAACGGCTAGACTGATGTTTTGATGGATACATTTTTAGTGTTCCTGTTTGTTGCGTTTTGTTGTTCCACGTTTTATGTCACGTCCCACGGAAACGGGATCCTATCCTATTCTAAGCTACGACCCTTCCAATTTTCAGCCAAATCGGTCGAGCCGTTCTTGAGTTATAAATAGTGTAACTAACACGAATTATTTTATATATAGATTTACCACAAAATGGAATAAATATAGCCAGCAAAACCACAATAAAACATCTCTGACAGTTAACATCGTTCACCCAATATTTGATAAATACATTTGTGATGGAATATAAATTAAATAAGTCGCGGGATCTTCGTCGAGATTTTTATTGATGGCCGTAATTTATTAGAGCGGCACCCGCAGTGTGCTCCCGGAGAAATATGAAAGGCATTACAGCAAAAGGCCTCTTCGAATTTATGAGCATCCAGCTATTTGATAACGCTCGAGTTTGAAGGTTTGAATGCTCTCAATTGGCTAAAAGCCCGGAAATCAACGCTATAACGATTTATTAATGCTAAGGTTATTTATTTTAATCCTAACCTTCTAAGCTGAAGAGATCAAATTCGAAATTCAAATCGCTTTGAATTGATGATAGAGTATCCGCTTCGACGATTTAAGATTGGCCGAGGGTTTTAACAAAAGATTGTGGATTTGATTTATCATTCCAAAAGAAACATTTATACACTAAATATGATTATTTTTATGAAATTGAATAAAACGTTTCCCAGTTGAAGGGAGCGGCAAAGTTTTAAATGCTGAACAGATGTTTCTAATACTTAGGCTTCGCGATGAAAGTAAAATATCTATCAAAATCTACATTATTTGTTTAAATTACACAGACTTATTACTTGAGCAAAAAGTTTAATGATTGGCTTGGAATGGAATTATTGAGACTGAGAACGATAATTATAAAATATTCTATAGCTATTTCAAATTTAAAGAGAAATAAGTATGCCTTTATTACTGTATAGGCTTAACACTCGTTCGTACGGTGAAGGAAAACATCGTGAGGAAACCGGCATGCCTTAGTCAAGAAGTGACAGAGTCTCTCAGGCACAGAAGATTTTTCACCTACTTGCCTATTAGAAAACACAAAAACAGATACAGAAATCTGAGGCTCAGACAACTAAAATATCACTCTAAACTGAATGCAGTCGTTTGCTGTAATCCCAAAAAAATGTCATACCAATAGCCAAAAGTACAACAGGTAGCTAAAATATCACTTATACATTCAACAACATGCTACTATATATATTACCATTCAATAAAGTGCTTGGAAATACTGTACTAAATCAATGCGCTAAACTACAGGAGACCACTAATCTATGGACTGCCAGATAGTATTAAAAAAATGGGTGTGTGTTTTTTTTCTACGGGGTCTTAAGGCGATTGTTTTGACTATTGACAAAGGACTTCTCCAAATGCCGCCATTTCGATATCTTTTTCGCTATCCTGAATCATTCTACCACAGTTATCTTCACTTTATATCCCAAGGGTACATCTGTTACCTTCTATATTATTTTTTATTTGTCGATCTCATCTAGTTTTAAAAAAAATATGTTTGACGTGTAAAAGTGTTTGTAAAAACCTACTTACAGAAATAAATCATTTATCATTTATTTACCATTTGTTGAGACATTAACAACTGAAAACACACCAAAATAATGTCTTTGATTACAATATTGAGTGCATTATAATATAAAGGACAAATCTTTGTTTTTTTTATTTTTTATTTATGTTATTATTATTAATTACTTGATTAATCCGACGTAATCTGGAACATGGTGTAATGGCTTCAGCTCCTTACAAACGTTGTGTAAAAAAAAATTGCGATTAAAAAGAGTGACGGAGAGTTTATTGCCAGTTCTTCTCTCCCGTTCTACGCCCTTGATTTGAGAACTGTAAAATTGTAAAATTAGAATCATAAATATGTATTTCTTTACTGACGAGTCATAAGTGTAAATTATGTTACCTATATGATTAAATGTTTTTTTTTTACTCTACTTTATTTAAAAACGAAACAAAATACACGTCGAATTGCCCGACTTCGGTTTCGGTTAAAAAATTACCACAATTGTTTCAAAGCACTCAAGTTTTGTCATTTAAATAATAAATTCTCATTTATATCTATAAAAGAACTGTTATTTAAATTTTGTAATAAAATTTAACGGTGTTTTCATACTTTTCGAACGTTGTTCAAATATAAAAATATTTCAAAACCTAAACGACTTTTCTCTTGGCCTTAGTCCAAACTATGGTTGGCCTAAAACACGGAAAAGGAAATAGCCTATTTATCAAAACTCTTCATTATGATAACATTACGGTCAACTTTAGAGTCGTTTCTATGAAACGTATTGAAATACATTTTCACGTAAGGGAAAAAACTTAGAACTTCAGAGATGAACTATAAATATCGGAGGGTTAAACATTTTGACAAACTATCAGGAGTGACATTTAACCCTAATAAAAATAATTACATAATAAATGTAGACTTATTAGCAGTTATTTTATTGGTTTTATTGATAAGATCATAATAAATTAAAAAAAATATAATTGCCGCAGCACATCCGTCCTGCCATATGACATATCTATTTTTTTTCAAATACAAATTTTTAAATTAATATTATTTTGATCTATTTTATTTAAAAAAAAATTTGGGTTAACATGATTTCTAAAGGGAAGGCTTGCTACGTTACTTATAACATTTACCATACAGCCTTGTCGGTTAAGGGTGCCTATGTGTACTAACTAACCTGAGACAATTTTCGTGTCTCTGGGAATCGATCTTCATATTAAAACTTAAACCCAAAGATAAAGTCCAACATAAAGAAAACATAAAAACGTATTCTTACCGTAATTCTATTCTAACGGAGTGGCGAACATTTTATAAAATTAGTGTCATAAATGTAGAACAGAAAAATCTCCTTTTAATGTAGAGAAAACTTCATGAAGATCAATTATTCTTATCTTGAAAGCATAAAGTCTATGTGAGATGAATCCTGTTGCAATTTTCTTTATCTCCAGCCATAATTTTTCCCTAACAATTTCTTGGCGCTACAAAAATTATCTTGTTTTAATATTCTCGGTAAGTTATTACGGACGCGACTTTCTAATATAGAAATCTTAGTCCAACAGTGTTTGTTATTTCGGTATAAGAATTGAAAAATGAAGTTACTTTATTCTACCTTCATTAATTAGCTAAACCAAATATACTAAGCATACCGTTTTTAACAGCTGCGAAGAACATTAACAAGCACTATATTGTTTGCGCACAAGTTTTGAAGAGTTACCGTAATGACTGCGCACGATCTTCGAAGCTGAGGTGATAGGTTGAAACTCCAATAGTGTCGGGGTTTCTATGCTTGGTAAAATATATAATGAGAACAATAAAGGGGTTTTTTTAGAAATCTTTCACCATGAGTCACAAAAGTTAGCGACGGTCTCGACGGAATACAATCTTCCCTAGATTGTGATCCGTAGCCATCGTTTCAATTTTACAAAGTGTAGTCTACTCGTAAGTCCCATATTACTTGAGGTTATATACGCTCAATTTAATTTTAACTAAAACTCTTCTTAAGAGAAGATGACCAAACCATCATCATGGTTTCTTGTATTGTTGGTAGGACCAAATGCTTTTTGGTAGTCGTGATAATATTAGGTCCTTACATATGAAATTGGCGTATTTCGTACTGGCCACTTTAATCACGATGTTCTCCTCTTTGGTAAGGAATTTCAAATTCAAATTTATACAGCTTCGATGACCGTCATTCATTTGTTTTTTTCTTCTGTTTTTTTCTGTTTACGTCACTCATTTTACAAAATGGAAAACTTAAAGTATCGCATTATTTACGAGTACGAGTTCCGCCGTGGCACTAGTGCTGCGGAAACGACTCCAAGGGTGAATTATGTGTATGGCGGTCATGTTGCAAAAAAAACCACAGTTCGTTTTTGGTTCCAAGGTTTTCGTTCTGGAAATTTCGACCTGCAGAACAAGCCGCGTGGACGGCCTGAGACCCGAGTTGATAATGAAGTATTGAAGGCTATTGTGGAAGCGGATCCATCGCAAACCACGTCCGAGTTAGCTGCAGGCTGCGGTGTTAGTGATAAAACTGTTTTAATTCACTTGAAGCAAATTGGGAAGATTAAAAAGCTTGAAAGATGGGTACCTAACGAATTGACTGAAGCAAACCGGCAAACGCGCGTCGACTGCTGCGTTACATTACTGAACCGGCACAATAATGAAGGTATTTTAAACCGAATCATTACCTGTGATGAAAAATGGATTCTTTACGATAATCGAAAGCGCTCAGCGCAATGGTTGGTTCCTGGCCAACCAGCCAAATCCTGCCCCAAGCTAAAATTAACCCCACAAAAGTTACTTGTAAGCGTTTGGTGGACTAGTGCCGGTATTGTTCATTGCAGTTTTCTCAAATCTGGCCAGACTATTATGGCTGATGTCTATTGTCAGCAATTGCAAATCATGATGGAAAAGCTAGCGGCTAAACAACCTAGGCTGGTCAATCGCTCCACGCCACTGCTACTTCACGACAACGCTAGACCACACACTGCACAACAGACGGCTACCAAATTAGAAGAGCTTCAATTGGAATGTCTAAGACATCCTCCGTACTCCCCGGACCTTGCTCCAACAGATTACCATTTTTTTCGAAATTTGGACAACTTCTTGCAAGGGAACAAAATTAACTCTGATGGGGCAGTCCAAATCGCCTTCACAGATTTTATTGATTCCCGTCCGACTGGTTTGTTTAGTAAAGGGATCAATGAACTACCTATGAGATTGCAAAAGTGCATAGAAAACAATGGTTTATACTTTGAATAATTAAATATATTATATTTAAAAATATTCGACTTTTTGTTCCTCCCATACAAGACGCCAATTTCATATGTAAGGACCTAATATTAAGTAAACGTTTAATCACGTGACATGTTCAATTGACGATAACTGCACGCCTGCTGTAAAATATAACTTGTATATGGCTCCTTGTCTTAGTCGAGGTGATAATTGTGCAAATTAGTAGGTGTTACGCGATATCAAATATGCTCATAAAATAATTATCCGTCTTATTAAACAGTACTAACAAAAGCAAGGTGCGAATGTAAACAAAATACGAAACGAAGCGTGATGCATTTCATTGTGATTGGTCACCACGATCTCTAGTCAAATACGTCCACTCTTGCGTGGTCTATTGCAAATATACACTGGTCGTATTAGTCAAAACTTTTACGAATTACATATAGACCAGTCAGTCAAGACAATTAATTCATAATAATTCCAAAAGTTTTCAAATTTTGATGTAAGGTCGGGAGTGGTATTAAAACAAACTATAAAATTTTGCAACCTGCTCTGCGGTCCGGAACATTGTTAAAAATGCAATAAATGATAATTTGCTTAGTTCTTGAGACCAAAATTCCAAAAGTTCTGCAAAGTTGGAGTGGTGTTAAATATATTATTTTACATCACGTGTCAAATTTGCAACCAATTTAAGTGTACGGAACATTATTTAATTAATGTTGTTCTTTATTAAACTGAAGGAAAACGTTCCAAAAGTTCTGCAAATTTGACAGATATATCGAAAATAAAATAAATAACAAAAAATGTTCCGTACACTTAGGTTGGTTGCAAATTTTATACGTGATATGAAATATTATATCGAAAACTTCCCCAAGTTTGCAGAACTTTTGGAATTTTTTTCACGACCATACAGACATAAAATTAATTTAATTGCAATTTTAACAATGTTCCGGACTGCGGACAAGGTTGCAAAATGAGATTTATTGTCGTCCCAATGTACCATTCACTTGACCGAAGTTTGAAAACTTTTGGAATTATTATCAAATTTTCGATTTCGAATGTCTATAATGACTGGCCTAATACCCTAAAACTCCGACGTAACTTCATTGACATTGTATTCATTTTCATTGTCATATTGCCAAATTTTCTTTGTTATCCTACAGTTACTAGAAATAAAAGTGCTTAAACGTAGAAAAACACTTCTTTAACGGATTTGAAGTTATGTTTTATTATAAATTTACAATTATTTTACATAATTTTAAATTTAACCGACGTTATAAGTGTTCAAACGTACCTACGCCTCGCTTGAACATATTGATAATATATATAAACCAATATCCTACTTACCGTTATTTTCCTAAATGAGTTTTAAATTATTTTAAGGTTTTACTGTGTGCCTGTGCTTTTTCCTTTGCTAACTAACTTTGAAAATAATTGATATGTTTTTATTTAATTTACTTGTATTGATGTTTTCTTCAAGTCAAATGAGGGACAAAACAAGTCGGCTTGTACTTTGGTGCTTACCAGGTGGTTTAAAAAAACAATGTACCACAATTTACATTTATATTCTTAATCAAATAACAATTATTGTGGTTAAAAGCAGCTACAATAATTATTTCCTTTGTTAAATATGTCACAAAGAAATTCCCGTAATGATGACAGAATTGTAATAGGAGTAGAGACAGTTTACTCTCCCTACACAGTGGTAAAAGTTATATTTAAAATGTTGAGTATTCAAAAACATAGGTGCCTAATAAAATGTGGCAATCTTTGCAGTATATTCAAAGTCGGTTAATTATCATAAAATTAAATTAGAAATTACTTTATAAAGATCAGTTTTATATTTTGAGGTCACCTTAATAAAATTTTACATTGACAAGAAATTCTGCGCCTCCTAGCAAAACACCAAATATACTGGAATCTCCTGGGTGTAACCAAACTTTATGGAATTAACATTTTACCGGTATTGAAGTATTATTGATTTTTTCCTGTAAGTAGCGCTGTTATAACGTTATGTTATATCATTTCAATGTCTATACAGTATGTGTAAAAAAACTGTTGTTACTGGAATATACTATACGAGAAAAGATCACAGGATAATTATAATTTTCTAGACTGTTAATAGATTATAATTACCTACTAAAATTATGACGCATATTCGTTTTTCACACCGATTGTTTGTTTACACTAATTAATTAAAAGTACTACCGACTGTGGTAAATATAACGCGACAACATTCGCAGAGGATTAAAATTTCACCTCAAATAACCCCTTTCGCACTTAAGAACATACTGGCTCATTTTATCTCACGTTCCCTGCAAGCTTTAACAGGATTAATTAATTCTAAACTGAAATTCTCGGTACAATCGATGTATATAATATGTATTAAGTCTTCGAGGGTGAATAAGTATGGTTCGTGTGAACTTAGTTTATAGAAAATGTTTGCTTTATACAGAAATATCGACCATTACAAAATTTAAATATCGAATGTGTAAAGTCGGAAACACACTTACGTGTCGTGGCGTGTCGTGACGCGCCAGAAGCATATTTTAATATGATTAGACAGAACGTGTTGCGACACGACACAACATGCAAATGGGCGTGTTTGGCCGAAGTAAGTACTTACTAAACTTAGTAAGCCAGTAAGCATAAAAAAATTAAAGTCTTACAAGCTGACTGTAGCGCTTTTCGGCCAGGACAGACTTACTGGCTTATTAACATAACACAAAACACCGGTTTATGTCATATCCCGTACATAACCTCATAGACTGAATATAATTGACAGTACTAAATTTAGGAATATAATTTAATACCTGTGAATAGTTTCAAATGGATAATTTTATGAGAAATATTTTATTGTCCGTTTTGTTTACATCAACAATAAGCAAAATGGCGTCGTATATTAAGCCATACTTACTGCGTTAGCACTTATTTTGTGTCCCGGCCGAAAATTTTGTAAGCATAGTAAGTGACTTACTAAATTTAGTAAGTACTTACTTCGGCCAAACACGCCCAATATGTTTCTAATCATATTAAATGTATGAAACCAATATGCTTCTGGCGCGTCACGACACGCCACGACACGTAAGTGTGTTTCCGACTTTAGTTACTTGCTGAATGTCGTTTAGATACTCATATATATATTTTTTTGAAATTGTGCATCATAATATATTGAATTCACTCACACTGAAAATAAATAAACTACTTGATTAATTATTATTATTTATATAATAATGGTGCATAGTTTGCTACTGTATGTCTTAGGAAGTTTAGGAAAACCGCTGTCTATGAATTCTAGCAACGCTAGAAGTCTCCTGAAAATGTTGACGTCTATTTGAAAACTGGTGCTGCCTTTTGGAGGACACGAAGTGTTTGTGTGTGTCAAAAAGGGCCCAAGATAACGTTCAGTTGCGAAATGACGGACAAAGGAAAGGAATTTTATATTCTGCCTCGCGCAACTTCCGATGATGAATTTTACCTGCGTGTACATTGACGTCCACAATACTTTATAACTTTATTTCCATACGCGTTTTTTGTTTGTATAAAAATACAAAATTATTAAGTAACAGTAGTTCTTTTCAAAAAATCTAGCGTAATAGGAAATTTATCTTTTAATAAATTTAAACCTTAAAAGCTAATAAAATGTTGGTAAAAAATATTCTCGACCCAGTTTCTAGACAGTTTAGGGCGCGTTACAAAATGGCGTGGCTTAAATGTTTATAATTGATCATGTTTGTGATTCGATATCATTTTATTTATCATTATACTACACACAGCGTGATTAATTGGGAACGTTATCCAACAAAACTCACCGTATACCTTTTTTATTATTTTATCTACATTTTATAACTATATTAAAGTAAAGCAGAGCAGTGTTGGCCTAGTCTTCAGCGTGCGACTCTCATCCCTGAGGTCGTAGGTTCGATTCCCGGCTGTGCACAAATTGACTTTCTTTCTATGTGCGCATTTAACAGTCGCTCGAACGGTGAAGGAAAACATCGTGAGGAAACCGACATCTCTTAGACCCAAAAAGTCGACGGCGTGTGTCAAGCACTGGAGGCTGATCACCTACTTGCCTATTAGATTGAAATATGATCATGAAACAGATTCAGAAATTTGAGGCCCAGACCTAAAAGAGGTTGTAGTGCCACTGACTAATTTTATATTAAAGTAAAGCACATAAAGGGATAGATTAATTTATTGGTAGGACAACTAAGATTGACGAATTAATCTTACTATAATATAAAGTAGAATTGTAGCAGTTGGTCATACATTGACCTTAGCAAATAGGATTTGGGCTTGTAATTATTATTGGGATCCAGATTATAATTATCCTATGTAACACGTGTACATACAAGTATTAATCGGAGTATAATTACTGATGGTTGCTTTAGAGATTCGTTTATTTATTGCTTACGATGTTAAGGATTATTACTTTTTATGATATTATTATTTACTTTCATTTGTGTTGCATTAG
Organism: Pieris macdunnoughi; assembly: GCA_905332375.1. Classification (NCBI taxonomy): domain Eukaryota; kingdom Metazoa; phylum Arthropoda; class Insecta; order Lepidoptera; family Pieridae; genus Pieris; species Pieris macdunnoughi. Next base: position 4,687,076 of record CAJOBZ010000063.1, read on the forward strand.
TGTTCATAGTCTTTTTTGAGTTAACACAAAAAAGTTTAATAATTAATTTGAGTACCACAAATAACGTTATTGGTTAAAAGAAGACTTTTATATATATATATATATAAGATATAAAAGACAACATGACATGAAGAAAGCTAGTAGGCCTGATGGAATACCGGCTTGACCTGCATCTGAATTGTCTCCCATATTGACATGCTTGTATCACCTATTCTTAAGATCTGGAATAGTGCCCAGGACCTGGAAACTTGCTAACGTACAGCTTGTAGGTAAAGGTAGCCCTTTCTGGGGCACAAGCTGAATTAGTGTATGCGTTGATGTTGCTTATTTCGACTATGTGTTTGCGTGTTGTTCCCACGAGAATGTACGTGCGTGCTCCTATTTCACCATGCCTCCTGCTGATAGAGGACAAGTCTTTGTTTTTGGAGTTTACTCCTTAAGAAACGATTTGAGTTATAAGGCCCGGTACGGAAATTTTATGAGGAGTAAAATCAAGTGTAACACGAAATGTTGAGGCGTTATGTAGAAAGAGACAAACATAATATATATCTGTAGGATTGAACGTGTAAAAGAATGAGATGGAATACATTACACAGACTTTTCTATTTTGAATTCACGTTTTGACAGCCACGTTACAACATTGACAGTGTTGACAGGTGTAAAAAATAAAAGTAGATTGTCTAGCGTGCCATAGAGTTTTGTCAATAGTAATGGTCAGTGAAATTGAAACTAAAAAGATTGTTCATTCTTATTCTTCTCTTACTATAAAGGTAACTTTGGTCACAGAAAGAAAATCCTATTTGGGCATAGATGATGTAGGTACGTTTTATTACTACTACAAACATTTATATTATAAAAACATATATTCTTACCACCTTTAGTATGAAAATATGGTCGACAGCCACAGAACATTATCGCCATTTTATCGTTCGTAAGGAGGTCGTAGCTGACACACACACACTTTTTTTTTTTAATTTATGTAATTATTATTAATTACTTGATATGTCATGTGGAACATGGTGTAATGGTTGCAACGTTTGTACGTTGTGTAAAAAAAAATGGCGATTGAAAAGAGTGGTGGTGAGTTTATTGCCAGTTCTTCTCTTCCGTTCTACGCCCTTGATTTGAGAACTGGCAGTAAATGTAAAATTGGAAGCATTAATATGTATTTCTTTACTGACGAGTGTTTTTTTTACTTATATTTTTATTTTTTATTTTTTACTTTACTTTACTTTAGTGACTTCTGTGCTCCGCAAAATTATAGAACGTTTATTGATATTCGCTTTCTTGGGTATATGACCTGTTGAGCGATCACCAATATAGATTTCATCGTAATCGTGTCGAAGAAGTGACGTTCTAATTCACAAATCTCACTTAAGGGGGCAGACCTTAGAATGCCATGGTAAAGCACTTGCTGTAACCCTTGACATTTCTAAGGACTTTGATAAATTTTGGCGCGCAACCCCCGCAACCCGCGAATAAAGGGGTTTTTCCTTGGTTGAAATAAATACTGTTTAGCAATTTAGCGCATTCCATAGCGTCCTATAATTTGTCTCACGTCTCATGACCGTTTTTAAATTTAAATTGAGATTTTTATACTGTGATGCGTATAATTTTTTTCATTACTAATACAATATTAAGCATATAGCTAATTAAAGTTTTAAATATTGCTATTATCATCAGCACTGGCTACAGCCCCTTCGGGACTCCTTCAAGGTCCTTAACAACTCCATCCCAACAACGCAGCCTTGGTCTATCGCGTAAGTTTTGTTAGAACACTGAAAATTAATAATGATACATTAACTTAATTCAAGTTCGTCTTTACTTTCGATTTTTGCCATAAAAATACACATTTATTTTCTAAATGTATGAAGAGTTGCTCAGAATCGTGAAATATTTGAAAAGTTATATGAAAGCGTCCGAGGAGCGAGTGAATTTTGATAAATTGTTGGAAACTTTTTAATATGCGCAACTAGAGTTTAGAAAACGGTTCATCGAGAAATAATTTGCTTTTACGGTAAAATATAATAACTCATTTAGTTTGCAAAACACAAAATAATATGCCTTTTTATGATGGTACATAAAGGTGTATATTGATTAAGGTATACGGTGTTCAAGTGAAACGGTAGGTGTCTAGGACCTACGTAATGATTATTATAGTTTTAATAAAATCATTTCTTGCGTAACAAAAACTATTAAGATAGTATGAATTAACATAAGTAAGTGCGTGGCTCATTTAAACAGCGCTTCTTCGAGAATTTTCTACGTAAGTCGACGTTTAGATTGCTTTTCAGCAAATCAGCGAGAGACTGCTATATTATGTTGACAGTTAACTATTTGATAATATGGTTTAAGACAATTGAAATGTTATACTTCGTGTCGTGTCGTGTCGTAAATTAAATACATTTGTATATGTAGAACAAAAAAGCGACATACCCGAAAAAGTGTATTAAAAAATAAAATAAAATATGTTTATTATGGAACATAAGATATATGTATCACTTATTCCACGTCATTAAATTTGAATTTGTAGGCATCCCTACTCATCGGCAAAGAAGACAGAGGGTGTAGGCCAAGAGAAAAAGCCGGCGTAAATAACTCTCGGTACTCTTTTAAAATAGCAAATCATCAAACAACACTTATTTTAAAACAAATATCGCAAATTAATTAGAACTAGCCTGTCTAAAGATTAAGATTTTGGTATTGAGGGATTATCGGAAATGTAAATTTGTATGAAACGTAATCGTAGTAAGCGGGCTCTATTGTATTGAAGAAGGAATTGGAAAATAACTCTATTATCTTTTGAAACTAAATTTACGCAGATTTCGCAGGTATAGGAAATATATAGAATTGCAGAACAATTTACCCAGTCGGCGTAGCAAAAGCCTTCTGCCACAAACAAACATTTTTATTGAAGAACATTTCCCAAGTGTCATTTATGTCACGACCTACATGCTAAGTGTCGTAGAAAAAGTTAAGAACAAACAAAAACAATACGTTTAATTTATACTGAGTGCTACACAACCTGAAAGCTCGCTGCCTGATATAAAATATTTGTATTCTAACTTTACGCTCACTAATTGTAATGGTTAACAATGTTTTGTTATCGTGATATTAACTAAGAAATACAAATAAACTAATGTCACTTACCTTGTGCTGGTGATCGAAATTAAAAACAAGCAATTAACAAAGTTAGTAACGTCCCCCCGGCTTAGTTGCCTAGTGCCAGATTCATAGTATGAAAAAGAAAGTGCAGTTCTCAGACGGTAGTTAATTACCCTGTAGACGGATTTTTATCCAAGAATTCAGTCAATCATTATCACCACCATTCGAAATGAATTCCGTGATACTTCCCACTCAACGTCATTATAAATTGCAGACTGACATAAATGGTCGTGAACTCGTCATGAATTTCGAAGTGACATGACGTTTAAATTCGAATTTCGAACAGAAGACAAACCATAGACTAACCAAATTCGTGTCAGCGTGAGCACAGATAATAGTGGAGTTAACAAAAGATCGACTCATAACGCGGCACGTTTTGAATGAGATGCAAACCGAACGGCGAGATTTTAATTAGTGAACGTTCAAACTATTGAATGGAAAATTGAGCGTTTTCAAATTTACATTACATATTGTATTTAGGGCGTGGTAGAAATTCAAAATATTTTGTAAATACAATATAGCGTGGTTGTGTTTAATATCAATACTGGGAAAATCAGAAGACATTTTTACGTACTTATTATACTTCACAAAAATGGTCAGAGAAAAACAGTACCTGAAGATACTGAGCTTTATTATAGTGGTTATAAATAACACCTAAATACATAATATATTATATAACACCTCAATCAAACAAAGCCTTTGTTCTCATTGAAATTCAACTTTTTGATTTGAATAAAAAAGCGAATAGAACAATTCAAAAACAATATTATTTTTCAGATGAAAAATCTGTGAGTAGTGCGACAAACAATGCATTAGTGTTATCAAACAAACATACTATATGTTCTCGAAGTACTGAATGTTCATTAGTAAATACTACACACGCTCAATTAAACCAAAATTGAATGTTTTCAATAATTCATGCTTGAAATATTTTACAAATACAGCTGACCGGAAAATTATAAGCAACGAAAATTAAATGCTGCATTTTGAAGAGCGCGGAATTTTTAGAACAAGGAGTTTGTATTATTCTTAATTCTTAATTAACGCGGAGTTAATCTGAAGGCTGTACTAGGTCAAACGCCAAAAGTACTTAAAGTTTGAGAACTATTCTAGCCTTTCAGCCCGACGTAAAAAGTTGAGTGGCATTTGAAGCCATCTTTGTGCGCGACCTTCCTCACCTACATATTTTATTTTTCTAGCTAAAAATGGAGGTTGAAAATTGTTGGATTTTTAGACCTAATAATTAGGTATTGTAAGTGTTATAACATGAAAGCTTTATACAATTTAGAGCAGCGTTGGCCTAGTGGCTTTAGCGTGCGACTCTCATACCTGAGGTCGTAGGTTCGATCCCCGGCTGTGCAGCAATGGACTTTCTTTCTATGTGCGCATTTAACATTTGCTCAAACGGTGAAGGAAAACATCGTGAGGAAACCGACATGTCTTAGACCCACAAAGTCGACGGCGTGTGTCAGGCACTGGAGGCTGATCACATACTTGCCTATTAGATTTAAAAATGATCATGAAACAGATTCAGAAATCTGAGACCAAGACAAAGAGGTTGTAGCGCCACTGATTTATTTTTTTATACAATTTAGGTAAGAGCGACTTCGCACGTATTGAAGGAAGTCCCACTTCCTTCTTTATGGAAGCCCAATACACTGGCTTGATCATGCTGAATTTATGACAACTATAAATTCTATTTTAGTCTGTGGAGTATGATAACATGTCAGACAGTATCATTTCTTGTTTCTGTTCCAGAATGCATAAGATTCAGCAAAATTCTTTATTTGGCCACTGTTCTTGATAAACTACATTTTTGGCGGAAACATTTGTAATTTATATGCTTTTGCTAGCTTATACAGTCACAGTACAGTCTAAAATACTGTAGATGCAACTTTCTCTGTGTATTTTTAGTAAACTGTTTTAATATTACTTACTAATTTTGGTTGAAAGAGAATGTGCCGAGAACGAATAGAACAAACAGCTACACAGATTTCATCATACAATTAACTGTAAAGATTTGTATGTAAGACAATAATGTTACATTTTCAAATTGATTCATGTAGTTTCTTGGCCGTATGTCGACGGCTGTGGCTGATTTGCCTCATACAATGTTATGCCAGGTTACCCGCATTATTACTTTTCACTAAATTCACTATGTATTATGAAACTTATCCTGTCGTTGATCTGTGTAGGCTGATCCATGTATGTTGGATAAAAATATCTAACTAAGATTTGCGGTACACAACAAACCAACAAATTCGTAGGTACCTTGTAAATTTAATGTATGAAATATGAGAATCAAAACACTGCATTTAAGTGCCTTATATAAGTTCGATACGTGCTTATTACGGATTTAGCAATATTTAGCCAATTCAATATTGTTCAAAGCAAATTGGATTTCCCATGCGATATGACAATCGTAATTTGAAGTTATGCACTTGACTATTTCACTGTGCTGTTAAAATTAGTTTCGTGAATAGTAGATTTCTCATTAATTTTTAAGGTTTTACAGCTATTTGTCAGTGACTGAATATTATGTATTATCTATATTGTATAACGTGCTTACCATTATATTTAAAACTAGGCATTCATTTTAATAATAATAACATGTGTTTTTGAAGCTTTCAATTGTTTCTTTAATTCTAGAAAAGTAATTACTATCTAAATAGTTCAAAACTAATTTAACTAGTTACTTTCATGACAGTATTACGCAAAAGTATCATCTACTTTTAATTCTGAAGACAAAATCGTTAAAGTTGTTAATAATACTTTGGAATTTTAAGATATCCATAAAAACGCACGACCAAAATGCTGTTATACGAGTACATATGAACATCTATCGTGTGTACATTTCAGAAGTCTTAAAAGTCAATTAATCAACTAAAAGGATACGCCCTAAGCTTTGAAAAGTTTGTAACAATCCTAAAGCCTTATCAATGGAAAAGAAAAGGATTAAAGTAAAGAAAGATAAATAAGGAACTAGATACCTACGCGAAGGTTGGAAAAGTTTTATCGGACATCTAAATACCCTTTATCTCCAGCCTTTGTTATCTTCAAGTGCTTAAGTCTTGTTGAGGAATATAAGTTTTACGAGAATATGTGGGCTTAGATTGTGTCAAACTTACAATGTATTTGGTAGTTAGAGCCCAGTTTTTAAACTTTGTTACGGTCTTTTGTCCGCTTTGTATAGAAAAGTACATATAGAAAACGGAAAATCTATAGGTAGATATTTAAGAAGCTATATTATCTGAGCATAACTTTCGTGGCTTTCCGTTCATGAGGTATAACCAGTAGGGTTCGGCTTTTGATAAAATAAAAATAATTGTTGGTCAATGTGGCTGCTCCAATGGGAGTAACGGGCCTTATCCAATCAAGGAAAAATCCCCAATTTCAGGTGTCAATCTGTTGTAGGTCCTGAAACACACCTAAAGAACAAACGGGTTTTCTCTAATAAAAATAACCATAAGCCCTATGAACCTGCTAGAATATGGAATCAAGAGTTATATAGTTAACTAGCGGACCCGACAGACGTTGTCCTGTCTTAACTATGAATATTGATTTCAAATTGGTATAATTAATAAAAAAATATTTCAGCAACAAAGTGTTTATTATTCTAATGCTTTATGTTATACAACATTCTTTGTATGTGTTTCTGGCTCGCATATTATTATATTATCACTATAATAACTCCGATCAAAGCATTTATTTTAAACGATATTCATTTTTCTTACATCCTCTTTGACGATATTTGCACCACGCATTCTGTCAATGTTATGTCAAACGCCATAAGGTTACATCAAAAAGTTCGAATTGTATGGTGGTTAAGTATTCTTAAATTTTCTAATTTTCCGCGCATTTTTTTTCTTTTTTTCTTTTATAAGAACCTTCTCCTGACAATTACAAACACAACAAAAAAAAAATCAGACAAATCGGTCAAGCCGTTTTCATGTTATGTCGTGACAACGGAAAACGGGTTTCATTTTTATATATATAGATAGGCAAGACATCAAAATGAATAAAAATCCAATATTCTGTTTTAATCTATTATAAACTGCAATGACAATATTTTCGGTGTTGCTATTTAGTGCTATATGGTATATTTTTTAAGGTATTTTGTCTATGACAGTTACATAAATGACATTTGACATACATTTACTCGTGTTTATCATCAATGTGATTATTTTGATCATTCATATTATTAGAAGGTACTTAAATGTATTTATTTGTAGGTTATATCTGGTATAAAATCTATTAAAAAAAAAAAAAAAAAAAAAAAAAAAAAAAAAAAAAAAAAAAAAAAAAAAAAAAAAAAAAAAAAAAAAAAAAAAAAAAAAAAAAAAAAAAAAAAAAAAAAAAAAAAAAAAAAAAAAAAAAAAAAAAAAAAAAAAAAAAAAAAAAAAAAAAAAAAAAAAAAAAAAAAAAAAAAAAAAAAAAAAAAAAAAAAAAAAAAAAAAAAAAAAAAAAAAAAAAAAAAAAAAAAAAAAAAAAAAAAAAAAAAAAAAAAAAAAAAAAAAAAAAAAAAAAAAAAAAAAAAAAAAAAAAAAAAAAAAAAAAAAAAAAAAAAAAAAAAAAAAAAAAAAAAAGGGGAAAAAAAAAAAAAAAAAAAAAAAAAAAAAAAAAAAAAAAAAAAAAAAAAAAAAAAAAAAAAAAAAAAAAAAAAAAAAAAAAAAAAAAAAAAAAAAAAAAAAAAAAAAAAAAAAAAAAAAAAAAAAAAAAAAAAAAAAAAAAAAAAAAAAAAAAAAAAAAAAAAAAAAAAAAAAAAAAAAAAAAAAAAAAAAAAAAAAAAAAAAAAAAAAAAAAAAAAAAAAAAAAAAAAAAAAAAAAAAAAAAAAAAAAAAAAAAAAAAAAAAAAAAAAAAAAAAAAAAAAAAAAAAAAAAAAAAAAAAAAAAAAAAAAAAAAAAAAAAAAAAAAAAAAAAAAAAAAAAAAAAAAAAAAAAAAAAAAAAAAAAAAAAAAAAAAAAAAAAAAAAAAAAAAAAAAAAAAAAAAAAAAAAAAAAAAAAAAAAAAAAAAAAAAAAAAAAAAAAAAAAAAAAAAAAAAAAAAAAAAAAAAAAAAAAAAAAAAAAAAAAAAAAAAAAAAAAAAAAAAAAAAAAAAAAAAAAAAAAAAAAAAAAAAAAAAAAAAAAAAAAAAAAAAAAAAAAAAAAAAAAAAAAAAAAAAAAAAAAAAAAAAAAAAAAAAAAAAAAAAAAAAAAAAAAAAAAAAAAAAAAAAAAAAAAAAAAAAAAAAAAAAAAAAAAAAAAAAAAAAAAAAAAAAAAAAAAAAAAAAAAAAAAAAAAAAAAAAAAAAAAAAAAAAAAAAAAAAAAAAAAAAAAAAAAAAAAAAAAAAAAAAAAAAAAAAAAAAAAAAAAAAAAAAAAAAAAAAAAAAAAAAAAAAAAAAAAAAAAAAAAAAAAAAAAAAAAAAAAAAAAAAAAAAAAAAAAAAAAAAAAAAAAAAAAAAAAAAAAAAAAAAAAAAAAAAAAAAAAAAAAAAAAAAAAAAAAAAAAAAAAAAAAAAAAAAAAAAAAAAAAAAAAAAAAAAAAAAAAAAAAAAAAAAAAAAAAAAAAAAAAAAAAAAAAAAAAAAAAAAAAAAAAAAAAAAAAAAAAAAAAAAAAAAAAAAAAAAAAAAAAAAAAAAAAAAAAAAAAAAAAAAAAAAAAAAAAAAAAAAAAAAAAAAAAAAAAAAAAAAAAAAAAAAAAAAAAAAAAAAAAAAAAAAAAAAAAAAAAAAAAAAAAAAAAAAAAAAAAAAAAAAAAAAAAAAAAAAAAAAAAAAAAAAAAAAAAAAAAAAAAAAAAAAAAAAAAAAAAAAAAAAAAAAAAAAAAAAAAAAAAAAAAAAAAAAAAAAAAAAAAAAAAAAAAAAAAAAAAAAAAAAAAAAAAAAAAAAAAAAAAAAAAAAAAAAAAAAAAAAAAAAAAAAAAAAAAAAAAAAAAAAAAAAAAAAAAAAAAAAAAAAAAAAAAAAAAAAAAAAAAAAAAAAAAAAAAAAAAAAAAAAAAAAAAAAAAAATTGAATTATGCATTGCTTACGTAAATCATAGAATCACCCTTTTTAAATTACTAACTGCGAAATTTATTATATACGAGTATAATAATATTTTCTTTCTCGTGCAGAATTTTTTTCTTAATATAGAGGCTTGATTTTGGTATATTAATTCAGAAATATTTACAGTATGCCGTCCCTTTAATTAATATATTACGTTGAATAATTCATCAAGTCAGCGGATATAACTTATACGTTTACTTAGGACAATATTTTGGCAAGACCCGACTATTTTGATTAGTTAAGGTATCAACAAGCTTATATTAATTTTACCAATATGTACATAGCTTTTATATTACCCTTACTATATATAATCTGACCCTTATCCGATTTAAGAATTCATATTAAATGTTTGATATTTAGTAGGGACAGTTTTTAAACAATTACGGCCTTATTAAAAAATGGCTTGTAAAACGTTATACCATATTTGATGGTATAGTTTCAATTCTTAAAAACATTACTTGGTAACCATGGCATCGATTAGTTTATAACTGTAGGCTAAGAATACGTAAAATTCCCAGCCACCCAATACTTGTATAATTTATGAAACTTTTCAATAAATCTTGTACTGCCTCTGATGGTAATTACTACGCGCAATATTAAAATTTATTATCGTAAACATTGAATATTTTGTCAAACTTTTGGTAGAGTTACTGCCTTTCGGCCTTATTTATATACGAAATCTTAATGGATTGAAGATTAACACAGGTCTGCGATAAAACATTATTAATAATTGCAGGTTAAATGCGTGTTATATATAAAAACCTTTAAATCAAACCTATATTTAAAAATAATAACTTTATTTTATTGTATCTCGTCATATTTCAAGACATTAGTTAAATAAATATATCTTTAATTTAGTAAATTCGCTTGTTAGCAAAATTCTGTAACAGGAGTTTGAAAATCACTCATTGAATGTTTCATTAAAAATCTGGGCGACTACAGCGAGGAATAGTGTGAACAGTGCCATCATATGCCATATTAAAGATATAGTAAGAACGTATACAGCTCGTTGGGTTGATACTATATAGCGGACCATTGTTGGATGTTGTATGTGAAGCGAAAACTCATAAAAGAAAATTTGCAAAACAGCTATTTGAAAAAAACTTTATTTTATTATAATAGCTACAGACACAATTAAACTAAATAAAAATTAATACGTGATTTTCATTTATTATTTGTTCCATACATTTTTTACAATAAGATCATGAATCTTCTAAATTCGACGTGGTAAATATGACGACTGTTTGATATTACTTTTAGAATATTTATTAAAATAATAGCTGTTCTTGAAAAAAATAAATTCGAAAAATTTTCGCGGACCTGAGTAATATGTCCCTGTTGTTAATTTGTGAAGCACAAAGGCGAGAAAGCAAAACACTCGGAGTACAATAAATGTAGTTAAGATTATAATAATTTACAACAATTCCAATGTTAAAAAAGTTTCGACCAGTTAATCAAAAAAGAATTATAATTATAATACATTTTGTATCTAAACCACATTAACTAACTTATGTTTATAGAGTATTTGTAATTAAATTCATAAACTGCTGGACCGATATTGATGAAATTTGTGTGTGTTCCGCATAATACATGGGTAGATGTATTTTTTTTTGTATTTTGTGTGTACAGGACAACATCTGTCTTGTCTGATAGTATTATACACAAAAATAAAACAATATTCACACATATTAATAATGGAATTTGAATAACATTTGTTTGTATGTAGACTTCAGACGACATTCCATTGATCTTCCTTCGACCTTATCCTTTGGCACTGTGAGCTAATAACGCCTAAATTATCCTCATTATTAGTTAATTTATTGGATGTCTCTGAGTACAAGTTAGTGCAGAGTTTGTTAGACCTATCATTCACAAGGTACGTTCTGTAGTGCATTAAGTATATATTAACACGTATTACATTGAATAGCCGAGATGGTTGTTGACTTTAGTATTTAAATAAGGCCTGGTTTTAACATTCGCCTGGGAAATCAATGAGCTCGATTCGTTCACGCAGTTGACCTACAAAAGTATTCGCTTGTCCGATAAAAATTAATAAGGTTCAATTGTATTTCAACTAAATTGAATTACGAGGTAATTTATGAAAGTTGTTTTATTTACGTGACTCGTTTTATTTCGCACAAGTTGTGTTTTAATAATTATCCTTATTTCTTTAATACAGCAATAACGTAGCGGCGTGTTTGATTTTGATACTTCAGGGTCGTACGTTTGAGTGCATACAAATATATCACATGTGCGGCACCTAACATGCTCTAAAGGTACAGGAACAATATGGTAGACAGACTGCTTGATCAAAAAAATCAACAACGTGTGTCAGGCACAGAAGGCTGAATGTATTTAATAATCATCAAATGATGATTATGCCAAAATCTGATGATGATAAAACAAAAATCTCCATCGAAACATGATTGTGAACCCATATCATTTCACAATTATGCGAAGAAATAAACTCCATTAATGGATAAGTGCTACCATGAGCGTCGCGTGCTAACACTAACACTACTAACTAAAATAATAATTTAATATTAAGTTTAATCGAAAACTAACTATAAACTAAAGTCAATCCAATCCATTCAAAGTTTTGAAACACCAATATACAAATTGGCTTCAAATATTTCAACAGTAAAAATGATTTCAATATTTTTATATCTATAAAGAAAACTGCAACGCAATGAAATGGCTTTTGAAATTAAAACAAACTATGTGTGTATAAAAATATCCTTTTCGAAATGTAATGAATATAAAACGTTGGGATATCTTTGTTATAAACTTTTTCGAAGGAAAATGATTGTAAGCATTTTCTGTTCTGCGTATTTATAATATTTACATTACGTTGCAGACTTTTGATGACGTAATAATAATTACGATTTCTCCGGGAATCTGAATCTCCGAGGCATATAGTGACTATGTAAATTACCCACTAAGCCACAGACGCAATTGACAGTAATTGTATATGTATAATAAATACGTTTTATTTCTCTATACGGCTCCAAAAAACTTGTAGCTCTAAATATTATTTACAACGAGTCAAAAAAAAATTGATTTAAAACTACTGCTACTCTTTGCAAGTGTTTTTATTTAAGTCCAGTACAAACCCAAAAGGCATTACGACAAATATAAACTCCTTGGAGGCTTTACTCAGTCTGACCTAGCCAAACACGAATATGTTCTGATCTGATGCGGAATTGAAGCGGCATTACCGATTTCAGATACCTAGTAGAGAGCGCTACTTCTACTAGCTGTCCCGTGCATACAATCTGAGTAATGCCTAGAATAGCTCTATACAGTCGTCTTGCCCCTGTTTTTTATTAGTTATTTAATAATATAATTGTAACAAATTCTAAAACAGACATCGTTTCAAATAGTTCTTAGTGCCTCGCAAATAATTTTTAATTCCCATAGGATATTGAGGCTTATTTATCGATATGGGCCGCAGGTGAGCATGAGTATGGTTTACGCTACCCTGGGGCGTGTTTCGACATAGCAATAATGCCTTAAAAACCGTAAGTGTAAATAATGTTAACATATATTTTGATCTCGTACATTTATACTTTATCTTATTATACTTAGACAATAATACCATGAGGCAACCTCGAAGCTTGTTAAGCAGATTCTGATTTAAAAAAAAGGCAATAGATTATGGAGTCGAGCGCCTACCCTCTGACCCTCGGTCTTACTAGATTGACTATTGTGGGTATATCGAATAGCATGAAGCAGACTCAACATTTTAATCTAGGATCCCCAGAAACTCCTATTCCTTTGTTAAACCAAAAAATAATAAAGAACATACTAAGAGGTTTTAAATGCATTTTCTGTTATATTATAGTTACTTTTATATACATTACTTTGTGGTTAGAATTGGACGTGAAGTTTTTAAATGTACTAGTTTATAATACTTAATATTTTTCTCTTGAATTCTAATCTCAAAACGGTACAAGATAATGTATAAGCAAAGTTTATTTAATGAGCAATTAACCCGAAGCAAATTTATATTTAATATTTGTATCAAAAGTACATGAACCGTCATTACGAATCTTTAAATTAATGAATAAGAATCAAAGGAAATAAGATGTTACGATTTCTCGCAAATTACATTAAATTTAATTTGAAATATTTGACGATTCGAGAGCAAATTTGAAGACATAAACGTATTAAATATCTTGATTATTTTAGAATTATATTTACCATTGCTTTTGGAGTATACTATCAAAACCGAATAGAATAATTTTAAATTTAGTTTTTTTTTAAATACATGAACATTATATTTCGATAACGCAGCGTTTTCTCTATAAAATGACGAACAAAAGGTAAAAATAGGTCTCTGTGTAATCTGGTATGAATGAAGACGGGAACAAAGAACACTGAAGTACATCACAATCCCTTCCTACAATCATTGATCTACTTATTTCTAATACCATAACAGATTGAAAATGGAATTCTATTTTCATAAATAGTACGTTATATACGACCTTCTTTCAGTGATTGTTGAATGAAAAAAAACACAAAATGTCTTCGAAATTCGAATTCAAAATAGGAGACCCGGAAAGGACCCAAAGGACCGAGCAAGGCTCTTTATGTAAATTCGTAGACTACAAAAGGTGGAGTAATGGCGAAGTGAGATTGCGACTTTCACGGTTCAGGGCGAATCGAAAGAAATTAGAATAAAAAATAGACTTTAATAACTGCTGTATGATTGCAGAAAAGGCTTGTACAGCATTGAATGGGTTGATTAAGTGTCTTTGACTAGACCAGCTTTATAAAAATATGTATTTCAAAAAAACTCAAATATAAAATGTGGTTTGATTTTTACGTTTATATTAAAAGTATCACAATAACAAGACTTTGAATATTTATTTAAGGTTTTTGAATACTTATAAGAACCATAAATTTTTATATAATATATATATTTTTATATCTAATCCATCTTTGTTCATTGATTGATGGTTCTAAAAATATGCTCTGACTTTTGTGTGTTACATATATGTAGCTGATTCGTCACGGCAAAACACTAAACAAATATGACTCAGTTAGGTTAAATAAGTCTATGTGTTTTAAATTTTGCTTCTACCTTATTTTAAAATGAAGTTATGATAAAATGCAAAATTATCTCAAGAAAGAAATTTCGCAAGACTAAGTTGCAGTGAAACTTTAAGAATTCTGAACGAAGGAAAATTATATTATGAATCTTCATTCTAAAATACGTATTTACCAAGGAATTATTGTTTATTATTGGTAAACTCTAAAAAAGCTATGAGGTTGTACACGAATACAAAAGAAATTAATCGAAAGGAAAGTACGCGACAAGAGTAACGTGCTCAACCACGTAGGCAGCTGACTTTGTAATGCCATCGATGCCAGTGGCAGAATTGAGTTGATCATCCTTATTGAACTTTATAGAAGCCGCGAGAACCTCGTCGCATAAACGTGGGCTACCAAATTTGGCGAGAAAAGAGCATGGACAATTAGATTTGCTGTCTAGATTAGCGACTCTGGAACAATAGTGAATATCTTGCTCATCGGTAGGGCATTTGATGACATTCCCAAGCTGCTTTTGCAATTTTAGTTAAGTTTTCGCCTCTGTGCTCCGGAACACATTGAAATTCTATATTTGCCTCGCGAGGAAGTTGGTCTAATTGGGCGATCTTCGCAGCGAATGTCTAATAATCAGCTCACAGTGATTAATTCTCCCTTCTGAATTCATGCAGTATCTCAGCCTGTGAAGCACAGTCGGATTATATTATTATTCCAATTCAGCACTGAAAAAGAAAGAAGGACATCGACGATTCGATTGACGTCACTGTGTTGCGGACTTCTAGTAGCTGCGGCCTGAACTGTTGATTAAAGGTGATTTGTAGCTTTTCGCGTATGATGTCCCGTATATTTCTGGCCGAGAGACGAGCAGTTTAAATACTTCCTGGAGTTAGGACGATGGAATGCAAAGACTTATTGGCCAAAGGGTTCAGTCTCAGAATTATTGCCACCTCTCCTTTCGCATTACGCATACCCAGCTGGAATCAGACTCATAGTCGGCTAAACTCATATTTAGACAGTTCAGATGGAATTTAACCTCGCAGCGAGAGCAAGACAAGTGTGTCTCACCGAGTAATGCGTTCAAACATCCAGCACATTGTTGAGAGCTAGCCATTTTCGAGATTAAGTGTTGGCGACAAGGTACGAATCCCATCGCGGACACAGAGTGCGGTCTCTACGCCGTATTGGTCAAAAATCGTTGTATATGTTTGTCGAAAAGCCTTGTATCCGCTCACAGAAGATGCCCCAATTAAGTGTCAAGTATCACTTGTCAGCGTCACACAATTATTACCAAGAACAAGATCTGGGGCCTTAGTTAAGATAAGATACCTTAACAGTAGTGTATGTAGAAAGTCGAAAACTAAATTTGGAAATGACAGTTCGTGTCGAAAAGTTTTCATACAATTTTAGTTTTTGACTGTATAGCTATATAGACTTAAGTCCTTTGCCCTTCCCATTAGGGATAAATTAATATCAACATCTTGTCAAGCGTCACACAGAATGTGCAAAATATACTATTAGTTCTAAATTGAGATAATAAATCGACAATGAAAAACGGTTTTAAAAACTTTCTTCTCAGATGTTTGTAAGTTTGATATATTAAACTGACGAAATAATATTACATACATTTGATGCTTCTTGGTTAAGTTAAAATTACCTACATCCAAATAACATTTCTATAATACGTACTAATTTTGTAATGTCAAATATCAAAATATGTTTTAGTCTTGAATTGTATTGTAATTAATTTGACTATATTGAGACAACTATTATTTTTTAAAGAACCCGATTTCCGCCGGATATCGAATCTAGGATCCCCGTATACTATGTGCGTAAGTCTGGCTATGGAGAGTTTTAAAATTTGTATTCCTGGCCAACTTTGATACATATATTATATCAAAAATACGAATCCATCAGAAACAGCTAGTCAATACTCTCCCGAGATTATTGCGAATAAATTCTCAAAAGATGTTGTATCTTCAAACACAATAGATCGAGATAAACAACAGAAAGGATATTAGAATTGAAGCGGGGATAGATGACAGGTGAAAAGAATCCATTATTACGATTCCACAGATGAAAGATTCTCTTTATTTCGTATCCACGGGGTATATTGCCCAAAAAATAATGCAACCCCTACGGGAAAACGAGTGACAATTTGGAACAAAACATTCTTTTATTTGCGTAAGTATTATGCTGTATGATTTTTTCTTAAGGTGGATCGAGTAAGTCTAGTACTTTTTTTGTAAAAGAATTTCAATTCTACTTAAAAGTCTAGCATTTTCACTTTTAGTAATGCGAGGAATGCTTGCTCATTGAGAGCTGCGGAATTATTTGACATCATATTCGCCTGTTTTCGCTATTTATATACTTCCTGAAAGAGCCTGTACAACGACAGTTGTATTGCTATATTATACCGCAAGATTGTTTGATTATTACTTCGAATTGTTGTGAATCAAGAATAACGTCATATCTAAGTAATGTTTTGTTTTTGGTCGGTACGGTCATCGTAACCACCAGTTCTGAAAAGGCTCCATAGTTCAAACTCAAACTATCTTTATTCATGTAGGTAAACAAGTACACTTATGAATTGTCAGAAAGAAGTTAAATTGTAAATTTACATTTACTACCAGTTCGCAAGTCAAGGGCGTAGAGCGGGTAAGAAAAACTGTCATGAAACTTTCTGCCACTCTTTTTAATCGCCAAGTATTGTCATACAAATTGTTTGAACTGGAGCAAATCAATGCCAAGGATTAGGGTCATTTAAGTATTCCTCAAATTTATAAAAAGCTTTATTGATTAATATTTCGTTTAACGAGGGCTTTGAATTTATTTAGTGATAATTCTCTAATTTCGCGTGGGAGTTTGTTGTAAAAACGAATACAATTTCCATATAAGGAGTGGTTTATCATTTACATACTTAAGGTAAACATGTTAATATTGAGTTCTCATTGACATCTAATATATAAAATTCTCGTGTCGCGGTGTTTGTAGTTAAACTCCTGCGAAACGGCTTGACCGATTCTCATGAAATTTTGTGTGCATATTGGGTATGTCTGAGAATCGGACAACATCTATTTTTCATCCCTAAAGGTTAAGGGTAGTCCACCCCTAAATAATTATTTTTTTATTTTTAGATAATTTATCATTTATTTTTTTATGATACAGCATTAAAAAATACATACAACCCCTAATTTTCACCCCTCTACGATCAACCCGTATTTTTTATAATAAATGATATACATGGCAAAACGACGTTTGCCGGGTCAGCTAGTTTATTTATATAAATGTTTGGATTTTTATCAATCACTAAGGCTTATTTATGAGTTAGCCTCCTTTCCATTTTTTCCCGGTAAAACACCGAGGGAATTAAACTCTGCGGATGTTAGAAGCGTACTACTTATTTATCTTTTACGACCTCAATAAAAATACAATTGCAATCCTAGCAACATAGAATACGATTTTAATATTCCCAGTTCACACCTCCAACGATATTACGAAGGCAAGTACTCGCTTTGTACCGTTGTCCAATTTGACTCAACTTGATCTGTCTGAAGTTTATTACTATCTCACTTGAACACCGCTTACAAAGTAATATCGTTCGATGTCAGGAATTATATTAAGTTTGCTATAGTTTAAATCTATACGCTATGGGGTGACAATTACTAACAAAAAGTAGGTCCTGTAGTCTAAGAATTATATTAATTGTATTCAACTTTCAATTTTTTTCTTAAAAAAATACAAAATGTAATCGTAATTTTGATCTGAGCAGTGTTGGCCTAGTGGCTTCAGCGTGCGACTCTCATACCTTAGGTCGTAGGTTCGATTCCCGGCTGTGCACCAATCGACTTTCTTTCTATGTGCACATTTAAAATTTGTTCAAACGGTGAAGGAAAACACCGTGAGGAAACCGACATGTCTTAGACCCAAAAAGTCGACGGCGTGTGTCAGGCACTGGAGGCTGATCCTACTTGCCTATTAGATTTAAAAAATGATCATGACAGATTCAGAAATCTGAGGGCAAGACCTAAAGAGGTTGTAGCTCCATTGATTTATTTTTATTAATCTTGATTATTATATCATTTGCATGTGGATAATTACGCTATAACATTCATTAGGATACATTTATTTTATGTAAACGTTGTAAAAATATATTTTTTATGATTTTGATACCGATTCGGCAAATTTTTTTTTGCACCGGTACTTTATGAATCCCGTGTAAAAATGTTGACTTCAATGTTTTTGCACCGCGTGATCTGAAAGTTACGACAACAGCGACAACTACGGATATTGAAAGGAATATATCACAATTGCATACATCGGCTTCGCTATGTTAAATTCCGGCTCTGATATGTGCCGTAGTGATACCACTTGCCGTGGACACTAAAATTGCCAAGTATGTTGCTGGACTTTTAAGTATTGGTGCACTCTTTACGGTTAACAGTATTTAAGTTTTAAATAGTAATCTTATAACCTAAGAACAATTTACTTATTTAATTAAAGTACGGTATAGATATTAAGATTTATATTTAAACGTCGAGAATCCTTTAAATATATGAAAGTAAAATCGGCGTGAAAGACCGGCCCAATGCCCGCATTAAAACGTAACGTTTCACTGTACTCACCTTGTCAATGAGAAATCTGTTATTTTGTAATAAAAATACTCAAACATATGCAACATTGAACCATACTTGATAAACTTATTGCTTGGATTTGTTTAGTAAGAAAAACATTAAAGAGTGAAATTTCGCCGACTTTAGCATAAATGATATTTCTTTAAGATGAATTAAAGTATTTTTGCATAGGCGCTATGATGCTTAAGAAACATCTCATATATGACGACTTTTTTATAGAACAAGGAAAACTGATGGAACAGCTCACCTGATATTAAGTGATACCGCAATGCCCATGTGCGCCTGAAGGATCGCAAGTTCGTTGCCGGCCTTTCAAAATTGCTGGAAGTAGATGGTATGTGGAATTGGAAATGCCTTTGAAGAACCCTAAGTCGAATTCATTTGGAAATAGTTCAGTCTGTAGTTGGATACACAAATTTGTGTAATCATTAACTAAAATATATCTCATCAAAGTTTTAATTTCGTTCCACTAGTGCATATAGCCATCCATAACCAAACGATAATAAGGTATTGTTATAGGAAGCATCATTTGAGAACACAAAATGGATGTGGGTGGGTGTTTGTTAATAGTTACTACGTTAGCTTGGAGTTTTACATTTGGTGAGATTTTATTTAAAACTTCTTTAATAAAAATTTCTTGCATTTTAATATTTCATTAAATAATGAAAATCATTATTTAATATAGTATAGGGTTTAAATCCCTATGTATGGTTGTACATACTTATATCCTGTAGTGATTTCTTTATTTATAATAAACTAATATAAAATTTTATTATAGCAGTAACGAAAATATGCAATAGGATCAAAGCTTAATGGTTCTATCTTCTGTTTTAGTGTTTGCTGATGGTGCATCAGTCACCCGAAACAAGCGACATTTGTTTCCACTGATGGGCTTTCTTCAAGGTTATAAAATGGGTCAAAATTTTGCTTTACAATTACCGCCTCTAGTCCTGTCACCAGTAGTTGTCCTTCCAGTCAACCAACATCAAAGTGTCCACATTCAGGGAAATCCTAATGAAAACATCGATGAACATGGTTTGTTTCAAATTGTTCCTCCAGAAAAACTCATCCAACACTGCAACTCAACAGATAATTCGAAAGATAAAGGTTATAATAATGTTACGATTAAAAATAATGTGGAATTACTTAACGATGACGTAAAAGAAGAAGATACATTTAGACAGAATATTGTTAATGATACTGATACTGTAACTGAACCAAATGTGGGAAATGATAGTGATAATATCACTACAACTGAAACCACAACTATTTCAGAAGCGGAACCCACTAATGTTACAAATACTACAAAGCCGCATGGACCGTATCCAAATGCAATTTATAAAAATGATATGATAGCTTCATTATCAATTACTGAATCTCCTATTACTCCCATTAATGATACCTTTAGGCTTCCTTCCACAGACAAAAATTGGCAAAACTTTAATTCTAATGTGCTTACCACGGAATTACAAGTTGAGAGCAGAGCGGGTGAAGTGTGGACTAACAATATAAATTACTCAAAACGTGATTTTACTAGAGACACTTATTACTACTATAATAATGATAGGAAACCAGGTACTGATTCTTATTACAGACGCCCAGTTAATCACTTAAATCAAGAAAGATGGAGTACTAACTACTCGGGAGATAATAAATTGACCTCCGAATTTCGACCTCTTGCTGGATTGTATTACGACGGATTTCTTCATAATTCCCCTGCTAAGAAAACAGGATTTGTTCCATATGGGAATACATATTATTATTAAATTTTTAAAAGAAACTATTTATTAGTAGCTGTCAGCAAGTTTTTAGAAACATACTTGAACTTTAAATATGTTCTGAAACATTTCTTTATTTAATAAAGGTAACAATAATAGTACCAAGAACAAACGCAAATATTTTATCAATTCGTGTATTAGAAAATTACAAAATTTTTAGATGTAGACAAAATAAAAGAGTATTTTAAAAAAGTACTATGGGATTAACCTTGGGTAGATAATAAATAACAAATTAGTCAAATAAATGTATGGCCTTTCTATTTTCCAATCTAAGTATCATTTTACATTTCTGAATATAACAGATGGATATACCAAAGCTAGTTGCTTAAAGTAAAGATATTTCCTTACTAAATTAAACAACAAAATACATTTTCCACAGTCAAAGATATATAGCATTCGCGATAATACATTAATACAGCATGTCTTAGCATCATTCGCAATTGGGTTATAAATCGAAACAATAGCAGTAACTGTAACCGATATAACTTTACAGGCTCTTGAATCGCAATTGTCAGGGCATATCGTAAAAGGAACGTCAGCTTTTGTGCTTCGAGCTGTGACAATGTATCGTTAGCAAATGAGGAGTTTTATTACATGTGTTTATGCATGTCTGTTGATGCTTTAGTATATGTGAAATATTTAGTTAGATTTCAGTTATTAACATTGCATCTGACAAAATTATTTTAATATTTCCCTTTTCAACACCCTTCCCCAAAAATTTTTTTTTTTTTTAATTTTTTTTTTTTTTTTTTTTTTTTTTTTTTTTTTTTTTTTTTTTTTTTTTTTTTTTTTTTTTTTTTTTAATTTTTTTTTTTTTTTTTTTTTAAATTTTTTTTTTTTTTTTTTTTTTTTTTTTTTTTTTTTTTTTTTTTTTTTTTTTTTTTTTTTTTTTTTTTTTTTTTTTTTTTTTTTTTTTTTTTTTTTTTTTTTTTTTTTTTTTTTTTTTTTTTTTTTTTTTTTTTTTTTTTTTTTTTTTTTTTTTTTTTTTTTTTTTTTAATAAATTTTTTTTTTTTTTTTTTTTTTTTTTTTTTTTTTTTTTTTTTTTTTTTTTTTTTTTTTTTTTTTTTTTTTAAATTATTTTTTTTTTTTTTTTTTTTTTTTTTTTTTTTTTTTTTTTTTTTTTTATTTTTAATTTTTTTTTAAATTTTTAATTTTTTTTTTTTTTTTAATTTTTTTTTATTTAATAAAAAATAAAAAAAAAAAAAATATATGTAAAAAGAGAGGGAGGGGAAATGTTCTTACTGTTAACTAGTTCTAATTTCGAATTATATAAATAAGATTCTTCTCACCCTGCACAATGCACGCATTCTATAATTTTTGTATAAAAAATATAATACATGTGTCCTTTTAATGCTCAAATAACATAGTAAATTATAAGTTGAACAATGTAAATCTTTAATTTTAAATTAGTTATATTCTATTATGCTTCTTAGTTAGGCGTATAATCAATGACCATTAAGATTTATGGGATTGAAATTTCCAAAAGGCTTTCATAAATACTAATCAATTAAATAAACTCATATATTCCCCAGACGTCTACATTGGTCATAAAAATAAACTGCAGTACCCATATGTTATTATAGATATAAACTTTGTAAAGTATGTTTAGAGCAAGTAACAAATAAAAGGACGCTGACTTCTTAAACATTTATTATTCACCTGACAGAGTCACTCGCGTTGGAAGTTCTCGTAAAATGCTCAACGGAAACCACTAGATTTTCGTTTAAAGTATTTTTGCGAACAGTCGGTTGATTTTAAACCCCTTGGTTTGAAGTCGAAAAGTTTTTAATTGTTTTTTGGTAGACTACTTATGGCATGAAAATTATATTTATTTGTAAATAATGGAATATACACATCGATTGGAGTTTGACCGTTACATTGTACACTGCCTTTTGGTTATAAAAAAATCCGCTGCAGAATGATTTTTATTTTTATTAATGTACTTACTATGAATTAAAAAGTATTCATTAATTTATTTATAGACAGAGACATGAACATAATATGATCGGTAAAGCTTTGAATATGACAGCTGATTCGAGTCATTTGACATCTGTCGGTAATCATCCAAATGCCACTCCCGGACACATTAAAAATAAACGTAGGAAGTGTTTAGGATAGAAAGCTTAAGGTATATGCAAAAGTCTTTCAAAAAACCAGACACTTTCACAAAATAAATCTACAAATAAACTTCTAACACAATTATAACCCTGAAATTAATTTGCTCTAACATAAATAAATGTTATTAAAAGAGTATATTCTAAGTTAAGGTTAATCTATCAGTTGTAATTAAACGTCAAACCCTAAGGTAAATGACCTCAACTAGTTACTTGAAACTAATGAAAACCGAATTAATCTCCAGCCAATCAATATTCCTCGGTGGTACCTGTCGCCAACGGAACCCTCAAACAAATAGTTGGCTAGAATAAGATATCAGGGGATACAAGTTTTACGCATTGACCCCTTTTTAAAGGTTAATGCGTCTCCCCCAACGTCACCTGAATACTAATATTATGTTTACGGCCTCTCCTGGGGTTTATTACTACATGTGGTTCGTCCCAGACTGGTAACAAAGTGCTTTTTGATTTGCGACTTACGGTTTCACATCGCAAACGTTAAGATAATCTTCATCCAATACATTGTAAACAAAGGTAAGTTTGTGGGTCTCGAGGGTAGCTTAGATTAGGGATTAGTCATCACGAACATTTATCTTTAATAGGCCTTGATGTAATTTTGAACTGATATAACTTTGCTATTGAGAAATAATATATATTAATATACTAGTTACTATATATATAGATACTAATGTATATTAATATAATAATATGATCTATTCTAAAAATTGGTTAAACTCGTATAAGGTTATCATAATGATATATAGTTCACAAAGAAAGCAATGTTACCTTTCTTATTTTTTAATCTCCCTTATACGTTTCGAGAAATGTTAATATATTTTTCTAGGAACCCTTAAATTAAATTAATGGAATGGCTAATAATAATATTGAGCAGAGTTGGATTAGTGCTTTCAGCGTGCGAGGCCAAGACCTAAAAGAGGTTGTAGCACCATTGATTTATTTATTAATATTGAACTATAACAATATATAAACAAACTTTTTTCTATTTTGTGTTATAATAGGTATGTATTTATGTGGTCGTCGAAGACCTTGAAGGCCTACTATAAGGCCATAAATACATAATAAATAAATATTTCCTCTTTATATTAAGTGTAGATGTATGAACGAGCTCTTGTGACTAAATCTTTTGCGTAATGAAATCTAAGCTCTGAAATGCGGCAGAGGGATTATCGAGTAGAAATGTCGTGCTCACACCCTCGATGTTCTAACGAATGATTTATTTTTGGGGGAATGCAACATAATATATGGGAAAAAAAAAAAAGCGAAGAGGTTAAATCAGAAAAAAAAAAAAAAAAAAAAAAGTGTTAAAAAATTTTTTTTTTTTAAAAAAATTTAAAAATAAAAAAAAATTATTTAAAAATTTTAAAAAAAAAAAAAAAAAAAAAAAAAATATAAAATAAAAAAAAAAAAAAAAAAAAAAAAAAAAAAAAAAAAAAAAAAAAAAAAAAAAAAAAAAAATAAAAAAAAAAAAAAAAAAAAAAAAAAAATAATACCCCCCAAAAAAAAAAAAAAAAAAAAAAAAAAAAAGGTGGTGTAAAAAAAATTAAAAAAAAAAAACAACCCCCCCCCCCCCGGGGGGGAAACCCCCCCCGCTCCTTTTGAAATTTTTTTTTTTTTTTTTTTTTTTATAAACCCCTCTTTTTTTTTTTTTGTGTTTTTTTTTTTTTTTTTTTTTTTTTTTTTTTTTTTTCTTTTTAGAACTGGCAGTAAATGTAAAATTAGAAGAATTTAATGTATATTTCTTTTTTTGACGTTCATAAGTGTGCATTGTGTTACCTATATGAATAAATGAGTTTTAACTTTAACTCGTACAGTGAAGGAAAACATCATAGGTAAACTGTCATGCTTTAGACCCAAACACATCAGGCACGGCAGGTTGATCATCTACTCGTCTATTAGAATTGATCACGGAACAGATACAAAAATCTAAGACAAAGGTTGTAATGCTATTGGGGTGTATGTATAGGTATATTATTGATGGGTTTGTGAGTTTGTAACACACCCATTTTTTCAATTCTCGTAATCGCCAAATTGGGTATAAGGGCAGACAAATCTGCGTCTTGTAACACCATGTCACCCGTAGCGTTGATACATAACATCAACTCAATATGGTGGGGATTGAAATAAAAGTTATGTGGTAAGCTCGCAGACTTCCCCACGCACGTAAATAATACTTTGAAAAACATGTAAATGCCACAAAATAAAACCCATAATGTAATCAACGAGCGTGAAGGGTTACACTGATCTGGGCTTACATGTGATATTATTAGTTTGAATATGAAAGGATGAGGGGAAATATGTATCTAAACTCTTACACTCACTCATCCCTAATGGTTTTTATTACGTACTATCTTCACCTTTTGAAGGATCTTTTAAAATTATATAGACAGTTCTCCCACTCTGAGTAATGTAAAAATAAATATAGCAAAACCCCAATATTGATATTTTAGTTAAATTCTATGAAGTGTCAAAACGCTTTTGTTTACATGAATATATGAAATTGAAATTCTTAAGAAGTACTTCTAGCCACTCAGCCACATTTTCAATCAATATCAATAAACTATTGACATTGATTGGAAAATAACAATAAATTAAACATAAAAAGTAACAATTGAAATTTCCGTTTAAAAACACTACCGATGTTATAATTATGTTGCCATGGTTACATTACACTGTAGTTGACACGGTGCTATCGCTTGTTGACAATTTAAAGTTTCTCCATACCTGATTTTATTATGTGAAATACAACGAGTTATAATATGTATTAGTTAATTATATGGTTTATTAAAACCTAAACATAGCAATCAAAAATACAGTATTTTCAATTTTCTTAACCATATGTAGGCACATAGTAATAATAAAAATAATCAAAAATTAATGAAAAGAAAATTAAAATAAATTTAAAAAGTTTGGTCTCTGTGGCAGTGTACCTTTAACGCTGGCAGCATTTCCGCGAAGAAAGCACAAGCTCCGGTGTCACCGGTACTATTATATATTTTGAGTTTGAGTTTGAACCCCATGGCCCAAGAGTCTCTACTCCAAAGGGAACGAAATGGGAGTTGGAGGAAATGAAATTTAATCCACAACATAAATAACCTTAATCAAATTCACACATAGTACAGATTTCATCTTGAATAATATAATAGAGCAAAACTCTTAATAATCTATATAAAGTAAGAGCAAAGCAGTATTTGAATAGAAAATGATTCTGAAAGGTTCATCGGAAAGTCCCAATCTATCACTTTGTGAGAGACAATAGCATAAGATATTCATCAACTTGCTAAATTTCTACTTCGCTTTCAATATAACATGATAGAAGACTTTTTGGGCGAAACGTTATTAAGAGATCAAAGTTTAATTATTATTTTATAACGATATTCAAATAATTTAATAATCCTCAATAAGTATGAGTGTTATTTAATTATTAGTAATGATTATACAAGTGACTAGCGCTGCAGTGCCCGGCTTCGTACGGCTGAATTTCATAAAATATGTAATAAACACATTTTTTTGTAACAGCAGGAAAACGGGCAGGAGGCTCATCTGATGTTAAGAGATACCGCCGCCCACTGGACACTCACTTTGCCAGAAGGCACGCAAGTGAATTTTCTTGAATAAGTCGAATTTGTTCGGAAATACTTCAGTGGGTAGCTGGTTCCACATAGCGGTGGTGCGCGGCAAAAACTGCCTTTAAAACGCTTATATGACTTATACGTAGATATTGATGTTTTCTATAAAACTAGTACATCGCTCTATTGTCAATAGTTTTTGCAGCGTACGCGATATATAGATTCATTCGTATTTTTTCCTCTGTTTGGGTTACATTATCGAAGTTTACATATGGATTAATACCTTTATGCAAACATTATACAGACTATGTTCATCAGGGATACAGGATTCTAATGGTAAGAGAATTATTCGAATCCGTCCAGTTGTTTTGGAGCCTATTTAATGCAAACCAACAATGAAATCAACATGAATGTTAGTGTAGATGAATGAGATGTTGCATGTATATAAAATCATATAAAAATACATGTAAATTGAAAACAGGGAACGAACGACAAAATATTGTTACTTGAATGTTTGAAGAAGTTTCCACGGGAAAAATTACTCCCAGATGGATTGGCATACGAAATTTATATTTTCCCGGGAACAAAGCGTCTAAGTTTGTCTATGGCACTTCAGCTTAATTTTACTTCTGCGGGGACGTATTTGCGAAGTTTCATATAAACAGCGCTGTGGAAAGGTAAACAAGTTTAGTTTAACTCTCATTTCGACACTCTAAGGAGGCATACAGAACTTCTGGCGTCGTCTAATTAAGAAATAACTTCGGTCCATTCATTTCAATTTCATTTGGTGAATTAACTGTTTCGAAGTTCGGTTAACCTCTGTCGTTGTCAATTAACAAATTGTTGTATAATGTCTCATTTTTTTGTGACATTTCCTAAATGTCAAAACGAACTTTGGGACACGAGAGCGAACCACTTAGCGCCACTATACTTATGACAGCTGTTCATTAAATGTACTGCTGTGCATCCTCCTCTTAACCATAGACTAATATTTCTACTTCTACCCTAAAGCAGCGATCCCCAGCTGTTCACAAATGGACTCTCTATCTTTGTGCGCAATTAAAACTCGCTTGTACGGTGAAGGAAAACATCGTGCGGACACCGACATGCCTTTGACCCAAAAGTCGACGGTGTGTGGCACAGAACAACCTTCTGTCACCTACTTGCCTATAAGAAATGATCACGGAACAGATACAGCGGCCCAGACCTAAAAGGTTGTAGCGCCATTGGTATATATAAACTATCTGACCCGGCAAACGTTGTTTTGCCGTGTATATTATTTCTAGGAAACATTGTTTTAGTTCAATAAAAACAACTATCAATAATAAAAAATAGGGGGTGATTGTAGAGGGGTGAAAATTAAGGGTTGTATGTATTTTTGTATGATGTATTAAAAAAAAAAAATTGTCGAAAAAATAAAATTTTAGGTTAGACACCCCTTATGACTTAGGGGTTTGAAAGATAGGTAGTAGCCGATTCTCAGGCTTACTATGCATTAAAGTCTCATGGTAATCGGTCGAGCCGTTTTGGAGGAGTATGGGAACGAACATTGCAACACGAGAATTTTTTATATTAGATAATATTTCTACTATCATTTATAAACTGTGTAGAAAAAGAATGACCCACTAACAAATGAAAGTACAACATACATGTGTACAACTAATGACTGTCATCTATTTATCATCACGGACGTTATCGTCATAACGCGGCTTTTAAAATGATTAGTCTTCAACACGTATTGAATATTTCAGGTGTAATTTAAGTAATGAATGTAAAATGGTTGTTTAGAAAAAATAAAATGCGCATTATCTTTATTTTTATATTATGGCAATATTGTCTTGTGGTATATATTAATAGTCAAATACATCCAGACCAAAATTTTAAAATACTTTAAAAATAATTCTGAGGTTTTGTTAAGGTGGTGAGGTGTGGTTAATATACGTAAGCAGCGCTCAGTAGTTTTTGTAACTTATATAGGTATTTTATAATATTCAATATAAACATTAGGTTAAATTTAAATAAAAATCCCCGAGAAACACCTCAAAAAGCTCTTAGCATGATTTGTAGAAAAAAGGGTAAAATCAAAGATTTTTTTCGTACACAATCCCGGAAATTTCCATATCTAAATGGAAAACCGACCCGCCACAATCAATTTATCCTTCAATATCCTCTAGCGGTATACCACCTGCACAATAAATATTTATATTTCACCCCTCAATACAAATGTATCGCTTACTTTAGTCTTACTGAATAGAGCTCCGTATTTCATAATCTCGATTCACAATCGAGTCTACAGTCTCTTTTTACCACACATTATAATTTAATATTTGGAAATAAATACTGTAATATGCCCTTTTTAGAACACAGCAGTCTTGATTAGCGAGCCGTATCTACCCAAAGTTCACAGATACAAATTTGATTGTGACTGACTATTAAAATTTTAATATTACCATAGTAACGCCATCTATTACTACGAGTTGTTATTCTTAACATTCCACCGAGTGTTTTTTGTGTTCCTGTGTTTTTCGGTGTTAATATAATTTACGACGGATCATAGAGGCTGAATAGGCTCAGTGCGTTGACTCTTGTTAATACAAATTCTCTGTCAATACAAATCTGATTTGATTTGTATTGTTATTATTTAATTATTTCATAGTTTGGTATTTGTTAACGATTCAATAATCGTTACAACCAGAGCACAGCCAATGCTTCGAGTGGGGCTATCTTGACTTTCGACAGTGCGTACAGGAAACTCCGTATAGATTGTACACTGTTCAGATTGAGTATTCAGTGGAGCATTGTGGTGATGAGATGTTGGATAGACGTCCGGTAGATTGTGATTAAAAGTGAAATCAGTGCCGCTGCTGGTTATACTTACTATAAGCTAAAATGTTCTTTGTAGTGTTAAAAGGAATGAATCTAAATTAAATGTGGTACGATAATTATTTATGTTTTTTGTGCTCGCACTTATCCCTCATGACACCCACTAAATCAGCTATCATCGTCATTATCAATAGAGTGATGAAATTCCTTCGTAAAAACATTGCAACGGTAAATGAAATCATAAAACATTGATTATTAAAAGTCCCTACCATTTATTACCATAAAGTACCTATTTGGCGGCCACTGTGCGTTGCATTACGATAGGTCTCCGCCAAAACACAGTAATAAATTTCCACTGATGTGTTACCGCAGATCGAATACAGTTTTTCATGATAAAATGGAGTTACACTGTCGTCTTAATAGCTTTAAATGAAATAGTGAGGGCGCTTGATGCATGACCGCCGTTCCCAATTGAAATATGGACACTAGAAATTGAAACATATAGTTTTGTTTTGGTTAGGCCATAGGACATATTTCAATCTATTCCTTTAACTATATCAGAGAGTATTTCGGTTAAATGATTTTAGTTATAAATAAAATGACCTTTGCATAGACCAACTAATTTACTATTTTGACGTGACAGATTATAGAAAAAAATCTACACTGATTAATTGAACTAAATGTATAACTATGTACATTTTTTATAAAATAGTTCACATCATTTTAAAAATTTAAAGCATATAAGACCAAACAATACTTGAAATCTCTCGACCCTAGAATATTCTGTTTATTAATTAGCGCGCAGCTTTAATGTAATTTTCGGTGTAAAATTTTGATTTTGAAACTTTCCCCTTTAATCTTTGCTAATTAGGCATTCTGTATAAGTCTATTATGTTTATCTACGTCGTTATTATAAATAAGCTTACGAAGTATTTAATTAATAGAATTAAATGTAATATAATTAGTTACGTATCGTTAGCGTGACTTTGTTCAAGTGGAAACAAAAAAGCCTTATTTAAAATAAGCGTACCTAAAGTAGCTATTAGTAATGATTGTAAAGCAAGCTTTACAATCATTACTAATCACCGCTTTTCTAGGAAACCTAAGCTTAAGCGCATTAAAATATATTGCTTAGTTAAGGGTATTCAGAGTTAGTGCTGAGTTTGACTCCTGTATGTGAAATCAAATTAAAAGAGGCAAACGAATGGTACTTCTTTTTATAATATGGACTGATACAATATCTGGTTTTGTTTGAATCAAATACTGTCAACATGAAAATCAATTAATAGAAGAAAATATTGACATCTTTTCGCGCTATTAAACTTTATTTATGTTATATTTGCAGATATTTGATTTGAGCTTTAAATGTTGATATTTAATCATCTTTAATTAATCAGCTCAACTGAAATTGTTATAAAAAACATAGTTTTAATAAATAATATAGTAATAATTTTATTATCTATATTATTATTAATAGGAAAAAGTTGAATAAATTTGTTTGCCTGGTAGAATACGCTAGATACCCTCATAAACTACTGGTACTAATTGAAAAACTCATTTTGTGTGGAATAATACGTTTATAACATTGTGCTATGACTTAAATAATGCGAGTAAACCTCCAAGGTTTCAAGATATTAAAAAAAATCTTTAACTAATTAATGTTCATACTAAATATTTATACATTTCAGCTCAAATTATTTAGCACAAGCCTTTAGGAGATGTTCAAGGCATTCAACCTAATAGCATATACGACCATGTTTCCCTTCATTGATCTGAATGAATTTCGCCTTTCGTAGGCACTCATAACCCATCAGCGAAAGAAATTACAATTTTAATTTTCATTCCGACAATTTTTAGACAACATCGACCCTTACGAATAAGTAGCCACGAGTTCAATCTCATTAGTGAACGGCCATGAATAATGTATAAACCTATAAAGGAATGAAATATTATTGATTCGTATAATTTATTTGGGAACCGATTTAAAATAACAATAATAATAGTGTATCCGCTAATTGCCATCGGCCGTGCTTAATTAAACGGATTGCTATTTGTTTTCATACATTCGGAGGTAATATACGTTTTAATGGGATAGTATTATAATGTTGAAAGGTTTAAAATGGTATAAAATGCAAACTGTTATTAACGCACTCGTTATAATAAAAATTACTGGAAATTATTGAAACGTAGCCATTTTTAATAGATTTATATTAAAGCCATGAAATAATGGAATATGGTTTATACATAAAACAAACAACACCAAAGGATGTCTTACTGTTTAAGGCAGTTTCTTACATTTTTATGTCCCTATTAAAGAAATACATATGAAGTTGTATTATTAATATTGTCTTTGATTTACTTAGTATACGTTTAAATAACACTTTATTAAAGAATATTTAAGCAAACTTATTTTATGATTTAAATAACTCATAGATTATATATTTACGCTGTTAATAATCACATTATTTCCAAGAACTGACTTAGTGAAATTTATTGAAGATCAATCACTATTCAAAACATAATCGTTATTCTGTTATTTTGTTTGTTATTGAACTGTATTAACATAGTGGCTGAAGCTGAACGTGCTGAGCGTGCAAACCTTACGTTTGCATACGAACCGGTTGTACGCCAATTATAACATATGCGCGCGTACTTGCTAAAGGAAGGAAATCACAGCGTTTATAAGGCTTAAAAGGCTGATTATTGACTTGCCTATAAAGAAAAGTGAACCAGAAAACAAATACAGAAATCTGAATCAAGACCAGGTGTTTTAGCGCAGCTCACTGTAAGTGTTCTCAGCGAAGATCGCTTTATAATCCTTCCTGATCTCTGAGCTGGAATTTGCAATTCTCTAATATAAATAAAACGATACATGTAATGAATAAAGGTATGTATATATATAGTACGTTTGAAAGTTTAAAACGAAACTTCGTTACTATTTCCATAACATAAAATCAATCTAGAAAATAAGTTCCGCTGCAAGATAACTGCGCAAAGAGAAAATATTGTGTAACAAACATACTAGCTAAAACAACGCCCAAACTTAAACAAACTACATAAAATTGAACTAACAAGTTGTGAATACACAAACATCGTTTTATCTTATAACTAGCGGTTCCTCGCGGATTCATTCGTGTTAGTTTCAGAGAATTTTAAAAATAATACATTTGTTTATGAGTCGATGAAAGGAAAGCATCAAATAATAATATTTACTGATAAAATTTATATAAAATTGTTACTGCACAGAAATATAAAATATCAATTTTTAACTTGGCTACACAATTCCATTTTCCTCGTATAATAACAATAAAATCAGTCCTCACATTGTTATGAATTATTTTTTCTTTTTCCGATATTGAAAAGGTAGTTTCAGTTAGCACAGCCAGCTTTAAACTCAATATTGTTGTGTTATAATAATATGCATAAACCTCATTTTTAGTTCGTAGAATTATTTATTACATGACAATGAATAAAGAATATTATAACTCAATAATGACACGGTAATAAAAGGATCTGTTTGGTAATAATATCACAAATGTAACATATGCGAGCGTGGTGTGGTTGCTTTAAATTTTGCATTTAATAGTTTATCTTATATTTTTTAATACTTACTCTTTATTTTTTGTATCATGGAAGTGTCTGGTCACTGGTCACGTACGACCTTACCAACATATCCTTATGTGGAGACCAACATCTTTATAGAAAGAAAAACATTTAATTATCAATTAATAGAGGTTATTATTTCGAATTATTTGGTTGCGAAGTTATTAATAAAGAAGATATCATAGCTATTATTATTTTTATATAACAGGATATTCATACTACCAAAAACCTTTACTTTTCTTTTCGACTTAAGTCAAGTTGGTTCTGAAATTCGTCAATGGGCAGCTGGTTCTACATAGTGGTGGTGCGCGGCAAACACTGCTTTAAGAAACGCAGTTGTGGAACAACGGACTTCGAGGAGATACAAGTGGAATTTCATATTCCAATGATGCAACTAAGCTTTACATTTCTGCCGCAGGCTGAGGTAAAAGAAAGTTTTTAGATTCTAAACTAAATTTGTTTGTTTAATACTTGAAATCTAAACAAATTTACTGTAACAACAATAAGTACACATGTTCACTTTATATCTACTGTAATACGCAATTAGTTTCAAATCACATCACACAATTATAAATTTAAAGCCACGTACAATAGAGAATGTGTTAAAGCAATGTGGTCTATACTAAGGATAGCGACTGATTTAAAAATAATTACTGGGACACCCCTGATATTTATTTGCAAAATATTTTAGAGAAAACCATGTTTCGGGCTCGGATATTCGCGTCGCCTTCGATAACGAAATAGACAGAATTACCGCGTTGGGACCCTACACTCCTGTAGTAGACTTTCTGCTGTTATAGCCAAGTAGACAAATTATATTATAAGGAAAAGGCTAGACTAGAAAAAAAATTGAATCACCCTCAAATAATTGTAAACACAATATAGGTATATTATTTATGTCCTTTAAGAAATACATAGATAACCATATCTCAAAAACTACTTATTTTGATGAATGGGATTTCTCACAGCTGAGAGATCAACAAACTAATATGTTCCAACCAACACACGTAACAAGAAAATCATCTTTTGTTTTAGTCTCCAAATAAATCAAACACACGTAGTTAGCGTACGTACGTTCTTCTTTGAAGTCGGCTTTAAAATGGATATATCGGTAAGGAAAAAGTTTTAATGACCCAAAAACTTTATTGATTCGCTATTAGTTATAGAGATTATAGTAGGTAGGTAAAGCTACATGGAAACCTCATTTAAATGTATAGAACCTATAGCAAAACGAACGACGATTTTTACTTAAAAATAGTATGTGAAAACCTCGACGAAAATTTTATACCCTTGTAAAACGAGGGATTACATCTCGAGATGTGTACAGTACAGTCGTGCGACAAACGACATCGCTATGAGCCTCGGACGCTTGCCAACTATATTTTGTCCTGTAATAATGCGTATTCTCGGCACGACTGTACAACTAAAATCAATATATTTATTATAAATTGAATAAATTCTTTAACTTATTTCATGTCCGACTTGAAACATTTTTCAGTGTTCTATTTTAGAAATTGTTCAGAATGTTTGGACATTGGTATATTTCTTTTAACTCAGTTTGCGAACAGGTAAGATAACACATTTAATAGCACATTGTGTCAATTTTAACGTAGTTTAGGTATGGGAGGAGTTTATGAAAAATTAATATTTTTTTTTAGCCATGATCTATTTCCATTTTGCCTTGCCAAGCTTAGATAACTGTGTATCCTTTGTTCAATAACTCTCATTCTATGATGGGATGGGATATCAGATACAATCGCAGTATCACAAGAACAGTAGTGACAGTTTTGAAAACCAGGCTCACTTGAGTCACTTGCGGGGTTTTACCGCCACCAACTTTCAAAAGAAAATGGCATAACTAAATTTTTTGTCTCCTCTCGGGATTCAAAATCTAGGCCTGAACATGCTAAATACTATGACACTAAAAATAAATTCATAAAATAAAGCATAACAAATTTTAAAACTAGGTTCTTGATGTTTTTCTTATCCATCTGAATATTAAATATTGTACATTGGCATAGCACCCAACATAGAATTTTCTGTGAAAGATTTTGAGAATAGCAAACCTATTGTGTGATATTTTTACAAGTAATACTTCTTACCTGTCACAATCATAAGCCGCTCCAATCGACATCTCCTCACAAGATATCCGAATATTTTTCAGAAGCAATGTATTCTATTTTTATATTTCACATACGTCATTTCATCACCGACTCAAAACATTTTCTTACTAAAAGCGATATTATAAATCTTATGAATATTTATATTCTAATTAAAAAAATTAAATTGCTTCTAGCCAGATATAGAACGTTTCAGTGCAGTGCCACCTATTGAGGCCATTGTACCTTCAAAGCCCCAGTTTTGGGTGACCTAAATTTTTATTAGTTCCGATGAATTGGAACGTAGATTGCAACTAATTAAAAACTTCTTGACGGTATTTGCATAACTTTTTAAATATAAAAACCATTAATGGACATTATCAGATGTCATACCCTAAATATATTGCCATATTTTAATAAACTCTTAAACAAGTTCTCGTACGTCAAATTTTGACATAATAATCAACGTTCCGTTAAATATAGAAATGGAGCGTATCACATCCTTCGTTCGAGTGCGCCAAACTAATAAATAACAGGTCATCAATAAGTAAAAGCCATGTTCCAAGCGAAACTGTTCTCGATATATCACTGTATATCGAGTGCAATACTTTACGCTTTTTTGGGTTTTTCACATACAACACTTTATTTAAGCTCCAAATACCTTGTACCGATGAAAGCGATACGAATAGAGCTTTTGTTTTTTCTCGGCTGTGCATTCTAGTTGACACTAACCGTAAACGCTTTTATATATGATGAACTTACTGTAATAGTGCCTTTACGCGACAATTAAATAAAACTTCTATAAATATACACGAGAAATTATTTGATTATTTACAATATATTCCAGGATTGACTGACCACGATTGATGAAAAGTACCTACTCAAAACGTCGATTTATGTAAAGGTATAGAATTTTTATTAAAGCATACTTCACCTTTTGAACTAAACGCATTTTTGAGGGCGTCTACTTAAGTCTATATATGCTACCTCATGCTAGTCTCAGATTTCGTCTACGTTGATATTTTTTGTATTCCACATTTGTCTCGGTACAGGTAAGTGTTAATTGTGCACATAGAAAGTAAAGGCAAAATACCCAAGTTATCAGGGTAAAAAATTACTTAAAAAAACCTACAATAATATTATAACATACTTTACCCGCTCAGGTATCAAACTTTCTTCATAACAGGTTCTGTGGGTAGCAACGAACTCAGAGAGCGCCGAGAATCTGCGTTTACCATTTATCTGATAAAGTTCTTTCGTGGAAAGGAAAACAATCCGGCAATGCTCCAGTGCCTAGGCCTCAGGTTGCCTAATGGTTTAATGGTTGCGTGAAGAGACACTCTGCGAAAAAATTAACTTCTCGATAGCGGTACACATGACACTAAAGGAAACAATGCATAGAATAACAGTCGTTTTTAATTGTCCGTTGAGTGAACAGACAAAAGGTCTGCTTCATGTCGATTCCTATACTGTGAGAAAAATTTATTTTTATAAATATTTTAATCTATTACTGTTTAAATGTGGAGTTGTTTTTCTATGTGTATGTATTGTTTTGTATGTGATGTAAATAGCTACCGCATTGGAGTAATATGGAATCACACATATGGTAGCTCACATTAAATAAATAAATAAAACATAGAAGGCACAGCATGGACAATACCGAAGAATCTTTCTACCTTTTAGGTCCTATTAAACAGCATTAACCTAGAGCCGCGTAGAAAACTGGCTTCTGAAACTTAATTACAATTTAATATAATTCCCCCTAT
Source organism: Pieris macdunnoughi (assembly GCA_905332375.1). NCBI lineage: Eukaryota > Metazoa > Arthropoda > Insecta > Lepidoptera > Pieridae > Pieris > Pieris macdunnoughi. The sequence continues at coordinate 4,723,718 of CAJOBZ010000063.1, forward strand.
TATCACGCTCGTCTCAAGTGTTCACTATTCTGTAGAGATTCTGAGCGATGTATTCGCTTCGTCAAAGTGGTGAAGTTAGAAGCAAAGTTACAGAGAATAATGGTTGTGACTAGAGATTGTGGCAACCACAGCTACGCGGTGTGTTAGTGTGAAATATGATGGAAAGAAACAGTGCTTTATTTTTTAAATTATAATACTGAAGGAATTTCGTTTTATAATAAATCTTTATTTGGTTTGTATAACTCGATTAAAAACAAAAGAGTAATATCACATTAACATCACTACCTATTATAAAGTCCTATACCGATCTGTGTCTGTTCGGTCTATAAAGTCAAAAATGACTACTCGGATTTTTATGTTATGTTCACCAATAGATAGATTGACTCACGAGTTAAGGTATATAATTTCTGTACACAAGGGCATGGGTGTACCGTGGTGCATGGTGATCGCTTGTATTATATTATTAAAATAGTATCATCATCCACAATTTTAAGCTTTGTATTCATTGCGCTACATAGAAGTCAATATAGGTTTGTGCCAATACAGGGATAAAGTACCGAGAAAGCACACATCGTATCTAACTATTTTTGTTGTATATCCAAAAAACATTAGATATCACAATAGCAATTTGTCTCGGATCTGAAGGGCTTCGAAGAAATACGATCAATGAAACAGACACTCATCACAGATGAACCGCAATTGTAATACGCGTACAAGAAGGCATGATTTAGACTTAGGGTAAGTTTCGGACTCAAGATTAAGAATGACTTCAGTATGTCTCCGAATAGTTGTCTCAACCTCAAGCTAACTAACCGTTAGATGCATAGACTCATTTTTATTTAATAAAATTAAGACATAAAAAATAATTTATTCAAATAAGATAGCCTACTATGAGAAGTACACAATTAAAATGAAATGGATAATAGTTAAAATAACAAATATTTTACATAAGAATTTAATACTTATTTAGAGAAAACACTTTTATGTTTAAGTTTAATGTCCCGTGTGATTACCTTTTCAGGCCAATTTGTTTGCCAAATTTTACGGCTCCTTTTTAATCTAATTCTTTGTTTAAAAATCACCTAATCAAATTACAATACTTTTTTTGCGTATCATACACGTCATAGTTACAGATTTACTTTATAAGATACTATAGTTCTGAAATTAAAGTTAGCCTAATGTCTAGACACTCGAGTCTCAATCCTGTAGTACTGCGTTCAAATGTTTTCAACACACATAATTTTTTTTTTCAAAATCTTCTACTGTCTTTGCGAAACAGCAAATGGTTGGGCAGAAAGAAAGAAATCCAATCTCAACAGGGTTAAATCGCACGACCACCATTGAGATTAACACCTTAAACACACCTTATTAGTTACTTCGAATTATACTTTATTATGAAAAGGTAAATACATCGTTTAATTGCCATAAAAGTGGTAAATATTATGAGGGGTAAATAAAAAAGCACACATTAAACTATCACACAAATAATTAAAAGCAATTAAATTATTTTGTATGTCATGTTCATGTATTTCAAAACTTATAACCCACGAACTTCCTCGCATTAATGAAATACCGTGACTTTAAAAATATAATCACCTTCACCTTGAAAGCATTAAGCAAGCCTAATAGAAAAACATAATAAAGTCAACGTTTATTTCATACTATATTAAATCCATTTAATACTTTTGAAGTTCAGTATACTTTTAACGCCAGGGCAAAATACGTAACAAAATAAATTAGATTTTAGAAATACTAAAGGCCGTTTTGAAAGACGTCTGTAGGTGATTTATACAATAATCTAATCTCTGAAATTCATTGTAAATTAAAATATTTGCCAAATAATCTGAGACTCGAATTAAATTTTATCATAGTCATTATTAAATGAATTCTAATATTGCTTCATCAAATTTTTATGAAATATTTGATTATTTACTTTTAATTCTTACAAAATACTGGCGCTGCGTAGTATTATACTAATTATACACACACTCACAATATACCTTGGCTTGAAACGAGAATCTGCTTTACAATTATTATTTAGAAATTTCAAAAAGGTTAGTCGACATCACAGGAGACCGAAGATCTGGCAGCTACCCGGACAAAGAATAGTCAGCAACAAAGGGGAACGCGCCAGATCTTCGGAACCTTGCCTAAAGGGACCCTTTAATGATAATTTTAGTTTATGTTAAGTTTCGTTATTTATTTCAATGTATATATTTTATTATTATTAGTTTATGTTTATAAGTTTAATTTTATTAATATTGTTACCATTACACTATATCTGGTATATAAAGAAATAAAATTTAAATTATGTGAAGGTTATTCACGTAATTATTATTATATCCGCCTAAGTTAAAATTTCGACGAAGAAATTATTTGCCCCTTGGAAAGCACGGTAGGCGTACTTGTCTATATAAAACTGCACGTGTAGAAATGTATCTAATTTAAATAAGAGATCACAGAATATTGCGGACAATATATGATTGTTTATTTCACGCTTAATTATTTCGGTGATTAGCCTTCTGTGACATTATGAAATGCCTGTTTCTGTGAGATGTTTCTCTTAATTGTAGAAGCTGGTGTTAGAAAGCATTGGAACACACGAGCACATGTTTAAGAATTGCGCGCCTTTACACTAACACTTCTATAAAGTTAAAGTATATCTAGAGTGATTGGAGTTTGTTTTTTGTTCCTTATTACGTTAAAAATTAAATCACTAACTTCTTTTTTGACGTGACAACGTCTTATAATTCAATGGAGCCGGCTGCAAGCACGAAAAAACATGACGCATGCGGCGTTACTTCGCTATGAGGCGTTCCATTTAAGGCTTGAAGTGCAAGCGAGAGCGCGGAACGAGCGACAAAGAGGCATAATCGGCCTCCGCATTCGGCAGCGTTCGACATCTTTATAGTATATAAAGTATATATCGTATTACATCGATTATATAAATATTGTAATGGATCAATTCAATTGTGATTTCCATTTACCTCCTTCTCTATATCTATCAAACAAATAAAATTAAAATTTTCTTTTGAAAAATGCATTTCATCAGTATTTCTTATGACGTTGCACGTTCAACTATCGTCAGTAAACCGACTTTACAGACAACCGATTTTTTATTTTTGAAGTTATACTTCTTTAGGCGCGTTATGAAAAATTTATGAGAGTGAAATTTTACAATGCGCGCGCACCCGTGACACAAAATTAGGAGTGTGATTATAGCGTGCGCGAGCGAGATAGGAATAAGACAATCTACAAGTAAAAAGAAATAGAATATGCGTGAAGTTCGTATGCCAACAATTTTGAATGACCATAATGACATTTGTCATTTACCTTTTAAACAAATAAAGGAGTTTTAATTATTTTTTCAAAGAAATTTAGCGATGCTTTTTGAATTATAATCAGAAGTGATTTAAATTGAATATTTAAACCAATACTAATTAATATTTGTGAAAAAACTGTGCTCATCAACCTTCCTAAGTGCTTCAATACAATTGAGGTTAAATATCCGTATGTATTATTATTATTATCGAGTAATGTTTTGATTAAAAAATTAACCACATTGTTTAATCAAAACATGTAATTTTTCTGATTTTATCTAGCAAATATAAGGAAAAGAGACAAAAAACAATTGATGAATCAGTGTAACTGCACTAAATTGAATACAAAAAAAAGAGTTTTCATCTTATCGCTGTGAAACATCAAAAACTGGAGGTGGAACAAAGCCAAACTATTTTTAATATTGCCAAAGAAGTATAACTTCTTACGCGCGTACATAAGTACACGGACCCTTTTTTTATGTATTAGGAGGATACCGCCGCCCCTGGACACTCACACTGCCAGAAGGCTCGCAAGTGCGTTGCCGGCCTTTCAAGAATTGGTACGCTCTTTTCTTGAAGGAATTCGAATTGGTTCGGACTAACTGATTTTAAATAACACAAACATCAGCTAATAAATATATGAGCTGCCATATGTTGTATTTTAACCAATAAATAATTATCGGCGCGTGAACAAACACTTGGTAAAATAGCAATCCCCTAACTACTTAGCGTAGAATGTGTTCAGAAAAGAAATATGAAGCAATTTCGGTAATGCTTAGTTGTCGAGCCACAAGGGAATGAAAAATTCAAGGGGCCGATGTACATTACTGCTACACATCGCTGAGAGCGTTTTGTTCGTGATATATTTTTTGCAATGGAACTAATGGGATTCACTTGTCTTCCACGTTTAAGTTTTGTTGACGAGTACGGTGACATATGGGACTTTTAGCTTTGAGGGTTAGCAATATGCAACAGTATACAATTATTGCTTTACGCAAACTTAACAGCATCGATACTGAAAAATGATTGTTCGTAAATGTTTAAATACGTTGTATTGCTTCTTATAACACATTCCTACGCAAATTGTATTTATTATAATTCAGAGATAAAATACAATTTAAATTAATTTAAAAACCTTAACATTATGGGTACCTCAGTGATCAATTTTTTAAAAAAGTATGTGGGGCAAAATGAAATAAACTTTTAACTTGCTTCTTCACCTCTGACGTCACGTCTGCAAAATAGTAATAAGACATTGGTTTATTTTACTCTACGAACATAACAATATATCGCATGTATTATTTTTATGTTATAGTTACTACTAATAAAACCTAGTTTTGTATATCCACTTCTTGCTTGTAAAATCTGATAGATTCTCAGCATATCACGTACCATCGATTTACCCTCCTGGGGGTCAAAAGATATTTATGAAGATAATTCAGATTTATTATCGCCATATTTTACTGTTGAGCACCTCTTATCTTGAGCAAAAAGTTTTATCTGATACATTTTTGAGAGTTTTATACTATGGGTTGTGACTACTTTGGCAAAAACAGCTTAAGCTCCTGATATTAATTTTATTTACTTGCAGTAGTTAAAATTATTACTAGTAAACGTTAAGTGACAGTCTAGTAATTAGTGGAAGTGATTATCATATATATGTATATATATTTAGATTAGATTCGCAAACTATTTTAATACTTGACCGCTATAATATAATGCCACAATAATAGATGCCTTGATGTACATATTTACTTGAATGATGTACCTTAGATTGGGCATAGGTCATCCGATGTTTTTTTTGTTTTGTATTCTGGCTTGACATTTGTTTAACAGTTGCACCCCCCGAAACTGTGACTTGTCAGGCACTTGATTTCGACAACTCATCATGGTACCATAGGACAAATAGGACTACTATTCACATAGAACAGTTTTACGAGTATCTCGACTTGGTGAGAAAATCATCAATTTACTTGCGAAGGTATATGATTCAATGTAACAAATTTGTCAATGCACTTGAAATACATTTGAGAAAATATGTTGAAACATTAGCGCAGTAAAGTGAGTTGCCGCGTCACGCTTTGTGTTACTTTAATCGAATGTTCCATTCGGAAACTCTGGGTTCAATTCCCATAACTATTCATTTTAATTTTTGTTGAGATACATGACCCAGTTCTTCCAAATGAAGTTGGCATAAGGTAAGTATTTAAATAATAAAACAAGTTTTGCAAATAACTCTGGGATTCATGAAAGCTGTGAGATATGTGTAAAGTGGCGGTAGTGCTCTCTGCGCCACTTAAATATTTAGCAGAGTGCAATACATAAACATACTGCGTTCAATTACTATACGATCTACCGCTGAGGGTACTTTATATAAATAAAATATTTTAACTCTGTTGCTAGTCATTAAAACACACCTGGGACCTGTTAGTTTCGAACTTATTTTTCGTTTATAGGTTTGTATTTAGTAAGAATTTTTATTGAGAATGTTATTTTTACCTTGAAATACTATTTCTGACGATGCTAAGCCAGTGATAATTTTGGTATGGCTTTACATATTATACTTGGCTTTACTAGAAGCTCTGGGCCACCACGGTCAAGATTATGTATGTAATTAATGTATTACTTTAGAGCTTATTTTAATGCTCACATAGTTAATAGAATATAATCATATTAACACAATAACTTGCATTTTGTAAAATAAAGCAGAATGAAATTGACAAAACGTGTTGATATCCAAACCTTAAAATGCAACAGAGAATGTGACAGGAATATGAAACGGACATAATATTTGTGGTTTACTGTTTGAACTTCCCACCTATTACTAAAATTTCAAAGTAGCGGAGTCACTTTCTAGAAGTATTTTCTATCGATATGGTTTATTATTACTTTGCAAGCTGTGTAATGGTCTAGTTACGGCATTTTGGTACATATATCAATACCTTTTACGTAAATTCTTTTTCTTTTACCTACAATATTGTAGGATCAATTACGGCACAGATTACGATTTTTGAGCTATGCTTTTTTTAATTTTGCGTTTTCTTTATAAGTTAATCTATTCTAAGGTAATCTTTATAAGGGTCTATAAGTTGCGTATTAGTTTAGCGAGAAGATCCAATACGAAACTTATGCTACTTCTCATTTGTATGTTTTATTAGTTCTAATTGACGTTATTAGAAAAGCTTTACAAGTCATAACAAAAAAACTAGCTTATTAAAAAATAAAAGGATGTTGCCAGCTTTAAGTGCTAAAGTTCCGGGAAAAATGCCTCAATAAGAGCGGCAATGAAACGCGTTTTAATATACGCCGTTAACTGTTTGTTCATTAAAATTATAAGGAGTTTTATCCTCATAACTTTATTTCTGGCCAATAATTTTTGTATTAGATTTTTTTTATTTAGATTGCGTTTATATATTATGTTTGTAGGCTATTAGGAATATTGCGTGTTCTTTGCTCAATCGTCGTGGTTCAATGATCGTTTTAACCCCCCCCCCCCCCCCCCATGCAAACATGGATTGCACTTTATATATGCCAACAAAATTTGTGAATTATTGGCTCATTAAGAAAAGTTATCTATCAAAGAAACCATGAGGTCTGATAGAGCGGCCGTGGTTTATTTATTGTTATTGATCTTGTCTTTATATTTTATATTTGATTAAAGGAACAAAGTAAAGTAAGTCCCATTCTAGAGTGTTGTTGACACTGTGGTGCCTTTATTATTGATGGGCATAATTTATGGGATTCGACTGTTCTAAGGGGAGGGAATCGTAATTTATGAACCCCTCTGAATAGGTGACTACTAATTTTTGTCGAAGTTTTGTATACTCTGTAAATAATTGCGTCTTAGTTTTCGAGACAGTGATTTATTGACTTTTGCAAGCTATAGTTTATTGAGTATAATATCATAATAGGAACACTTCAATGGGCAACTCGCTTAAATATTACTTCACTAGGTGCTTATGCAAATACAGGTTATGAACTGAACTAGTGTACTAGATTATTGAAATACAAAACAATGTTTATAACTTGTGGAATCAGCAATGCTACGTAATTAAATGCTATGTTACTGAATTATATTAATGTAAATTAAAGTATGAGAGAAATATAAAAACATCGTGGCAAACGTTACGTAACTATGCAAATAAATCAAGGTAAAAAAAGCAAACACAAAGGTAACACAATACAATTAAATAATAAATCTCACTGTAAAATTCCATAGACTTTCAGGTCTGTACTTCTTTAAACATGAAAAAACAAATTAACATTCGTTATTGGTAGCTGTGAATCAACTCGCAAGTAATGCGCCATGAAATTACCAATTTACCTACTTATCTAGTCGGAGAGAAAATTGCCTTCCGAATTTCCTCATTCGGCCATTCGTTGCAGCGGCAGTTGACAGTGCGCTTAAAATTTAAAATGCCTTAAATATTTTTTTTTTGGTGTTATATAATTTTATGTGAGGTACACTAGCAGCACCAAATTATAACTATTTTTCAATATTATTTTGAACTTCGGACTTCCAACCTGACATTTTGTGTGCTAAAGACACACAATCACATCATGTGAAATGTAAAGAATTGTAAAAAAAAATTTTTTTTTATAAAACAGAGGACAAACGGGCAGGAGGCTCACCTGATGTTAAGTGATACCGCCGCCCATGGACACTTTTAATGCCAGAGGGCTCGCGAGTGCGTTGCCGGCATTTTAAGAATTGGTACGCTCTTGAAGGACCCTAAGTCGAATTGGTTCGGAAATACTTCAGTGGGCAGCTGGTTCCACATATTGGTGGTGCGCGGCAAAATCTGACTTGAAAACGCTCAGTTGTGGAAAGGCGAATTATAATTCTTAATAGGTAATTGGTAAATTGAAAATCCTTTTTAACATAAAATCTAACTGACTCCAAAATGCACTGAAAAGTATTTTCTAACCCATTCGCCGCAAATTACAAGAAAAAAAAAAATCACAAATGTAACCTCAAACGAAATGTTTAAGTCTTTTGCAAAGAAATTAAAACTTTCTGAAAAGAGATACATTGCCAATATTATTATTATAACAAAAATTTTGGATCACGTTTACGTTCAAAGTGGTGAAAAAAAACGTTTATAAATAAATTATCATAGAGATGACTTTTCCTAACTATTACTAATTACGTGATAATTATATTGAAAAGTTAATCCTAAATATTACATACGTGTTAGTTATATTAATCAAATCAATGGAGGGCATAGACATTCCTGTCTATTTCCGTTTTTCTTCGTTAGTCTCAGAAGTACCTTATAGCGATCTACTATTCCGCCGGGAATCAAAGGGAAACCATGGTTTTTGGCTCAGAATTGATCATCTTGTAAGAAACGGAAGCGGTCATAAATTTTATTAGTTGTTATAGACAATTAAATACTAAACTATTTTCGAAATCAATTAGCAAGTTTAAAATTACGAAACAGTTTTTGTAACAGATTGTTAAATTCTTAACGTATTTTCAACAATGTCTGTAAAAAGCTCCACGCTGACTTTTACAACTATTCTGTATTCAAGCTTTCAGACTTAATACATTATTAACACAATTGAAAAGGTATTTACATATTCACACAAGAAGAGTCAGTAAAACGGTATAAAAATTTATACGGTTTTACAGACTGTATTAAAACTTGCAGATTTGTAGGGTTGTCGATACGAAAACAGTTATTTTAGTTAGTTTCCACAATATTTTGTGATAATATTTTGTAAATTTATTTCTTAAATCAAAAGTGTGTTTTGTACACTATCCCGCCTAATGCCATTTGTTGGTACAAAAATACACCAAAAACTTTTATCTTTTAAAGCAATATTAACTGTTATTAGCTCGTAGTTCATATATTGGAAATAGAAGTTCAAAACCGGACACCCCGACCCCGAATATAATACGTAATTTATCTGTAAAGTCAGATTACGGACGATAATATTACGTGTAACGTCATAAGAAAACATTGATAAAAAATGTCATACTTTTATGAATTGAATTATCAAATTCTTAAAATGCAAGACTTATTTAACTTTTTTGCTGCATTTGTTGTTATAATAAACAATGGAATTCACTTTATAAACAGTTGACAAAACTGGTCACGTATAGGTTGTGCGCAGCCGCTTTCTCTCTTTTACTCGGACGCATCGGCCGATGGAGTGGAAGAGAGATAAATGTGTCACAAGTAAACGTCAACATTGTGTTTCATTCATTGATACAAAACTGAGCTTTTTGCATAGTTGGTGTTGATGTGCGGGACGGCTACAATTAATTTGATCTGTGATGATATCATGTAGTAGCACTATATCGTGATGTATTCGTTTTATTGTGACATATTTGCACTTAGGTATTCCTAACTTTTTGCAACCCTACATGTTAGTTAGTTAATGATTTCAACCAGCGTATACAATTGGGCTATATCGAATCACGTCGTTACCTGTCTGTGCCCTGACATTCGGCGAGGTTTTTATAAATTATTGCACGTCATTTTAATTATTCCCTCAGTCTGGTATGTCATATAAAATCTGTTATTCCCTGTTATATAATATGTTATAAAACAACTAATGCCACAAAGGTACAGAAGGCTGACGTCTTTTATATGAAGAATACCACTCAAAAGACCTTGTACTATGCTTCAGTAAAGAGTTGCAGAACTTCTCAGACTTTTGACATAAGACAAAGCTTATAATTATCTTTCTTTATAATAAATTCTATAACACTTGATTTACAATAATTGGCTGATGCTCGCGAATTATAATTACTCTAAAATAATTGGTTTTATAAGTTATGCTCTTTTAAGCTATACAAATTTAAAAGCAATAAAATTATATTTTGAAAGTGTATGACGTATGTATCAGGTATTAATTAATCTTGATAGTTAATTCTTATTTATAGAAATACTTCACAAACTCAGTAAAAAATTCAGATGCTAATTTTTGTTGTTCTAAAAAGGGTTCTTAGACAATAGTATCAGTTTTTAGTGCGACGATGCCAATTACTTTTAATGATCCTTCCATTAAAATTATTTTGGAAAAAGTTTGGAAAATTCAAAAAAAAATTAAATGTGTTAAAAGGTCATATTCCGAAGAAGAGAACTTCAAACTTACAAAAAGCAATATAAAACAAGTAAATTACGTTCGTATCTATATTCACGACAGTCTTTCCACTTAGGTTAACTAAGCAAAAGTCATTTAACAAATATTACAACCTAAATATGTATAAAGTTTTCCATTATTCTCATTACCCACTCTTCTTGACATATATTTACTGTTCCTTTGTTGCCGTGCATTGCGCTGTATGCACAGATCTTAAATGTCGACGTTTATATACGTTTAATTATGTAAATGCTTTAATATGAGCGCTCGCTTTTGTTTAAGTACATTATAGTGATTATTTTTAATTTGAATTAAAATATTTTTCTTGGTCATTTTTCTTTTGTGTTTATTTTACTACGCCTACGATCACAATACCTCAAAGCCTTATTAGTGATTCGTTTCTCCATTATCTTAATATAGTTAGTTAATGTATTTAATGTAATGTAATATAATATAATATAATATAATATAATATAATATAATATAATATAATATAATATAATATAATATAATATAATATAATATAATATAATATAATATAATATAATATAATATAATATAATATAATATAATATAATATAATATAATATAATATAATATAATATAATATAATATAATATAATATAATATAATATAATATAATATAATATAATATAATATAATATAATATAATATAATATAATATAATATAATATAATATAATATAATATAATATAATATAATATAGTTAATATAATATAATGTAATATAATATAATATAATATAATATAATATAATATAATATATAGACATTAAATACATTGTTACAAAACATACGAAAAATAATCATTAAAGAGCATAATATGCTTAATCAAAGTTAAACTAAAATATCACTCATATAAAATAAAAATAATACAACGTCCTTTATATCCGTACCCAAAGCTAAAATGTAAAGTCGTTTTACTGACGATTGTTGAACGTGACAACGTCATAAGAAAATAAAGATGGAATGGTTACATTTTTCAAAAGAAAATTTTAATTTTATTTGTTTGATAGATATTTTGTATGGATATAGAGAAGGAGGTGAATGGAAATCACAATATAATTGATCGATTACAATATAATCGATGTAATACGATAAATACTTTATATACAATAAAGATGTCGAACGCCGCCAACCGCGGAAGCCGATTGTGCCTCTTTGTCGCTCGTTCCGCGCTCTCGCTTGCACTTCAAGCCTTAAATGGAACGCCTCAGAGCGAGGTAACGCCGCATGCGTCATGTTTTTTGTGCGTACAGCCGGATCCATCGAATTATAAGACGTTGTCACGTCAAAAATAAATGGTCTAATTTGCCAGTAGGTCAATTTTTGTTACACAATTACAGCAGTAAACCTAAATAGCGAGTTGTAAACTCACTGAGTACTTTTACAACTACCATGATTCGCAATAAAAATGTATGAGGAATAATTCTCCAATTACGTATAAATATGCAAATATCGATGTCGCGTGGCTCCAGTGACCTGTGGAAAATGGCCACCGCCGGAACATGAATCTGGGACACGATCTAAGCTGTATCACGCCACTTCGGTTTCTTAGTGCTAAGTACTTGAGTACATTTTTATCGGATATTTGAACTATATGATTTAAATTAGAAAACTTTAATTATGAGAAATTTCTCTATTTGAACCGCTCTTCCACTAGAATACCTACTATTGGTGTTATAAAAACTGATCAGTCTGATAACAATACATAAATGGGCCTTGTTGCCGGAAATCATTTGGATCATTTGCCATCTCAATCTTCCAGATTGGTCCACAGTTGGAGATGCTATATTTGAACATATACAAGAAAGTTACTCGTCAAATAGAAAACTCTGATATTTTTTAGGTCGATTAAAAACAGGTTCATTTTCAGATCCCAATTGAAGAAGTTGCACAATTTTGTATTGGATTCAAGATATTCTGTGATAAAGTTTAATATTCTTTAATTAACTCGTTTAATAATTAAGGTAATAATATTCTTCTGGTGCCTCTTCATTACACCAGGTTTGAGAACAGTATCCAAATGATGTTGTTTTTTATTCGAGATCTTTACAGTTGCACTACGTGCGTTATGAACGTATGTGAATGAGTAGGTGTAGTAAGATAAATGTAAGCTTAGGTCAATGGCCAACGGATTATTAAAATTAAAATGGGTTTATTTAATTACATGTTCACAAGTGAACACGTATTTAAATTGTGAGGCTCGAGGTATGACATTTTTAACAACCTGTCCATCCCCTAACGCACAATATTGATAAATGTATATTTGTTAACTGCCAAACCTTGTCAGAACTATCTAAAAGGATACAAATAATATTAAGTTTAAACATCATTAGGTTCCGTTTGTAAACATTGATTTATATGTATTTTGCGCTATTGCAGTAGTTTAGCTTGAGTCTACACTTTGTAGCAAATACATTAAGTACCAAAGTTTGTTTCAAACACTGAAGATCATTAGTATTTGGGAGTGAGAACAACTCCGAAGGAGGTTAACAGTATTAATTCGAATCTCATATTTTTAAACCAATTTCGAATCCTAAAAGCCTTGCTATTTTGATGCTTCGCTCTCCCGTAATAAATAAAAATTTTAGATTTTATAGGTTGTTATTTCTGTGTCGTTGGCTGACCTGACACGAATGCATTTCAAATTCTTATATGATAATTTTGGGATCACTCATAAGTAACCAGGGAAGATGTAACGGGGAAATCCGTTGGCGAACACAGATACCTCTACAGCAGCAATAATCAAACTGACCGTTATATGACTTAACAGAAACGTATCGTATTTTCCACATTTTTGTACAGATCAGGGGCCTGATCAATTTGTGCAGCGGACCGAGAAAAGATAGAGACATTTGAGATCTAGTGGTGGAGAGCATTGCAAATACCATAGACTGCAAAAAGAACCAATAAGTCTATTCACAACTAACTAAAGATCGCCACAAAACTGTCAACTATCATTTATAAATGGGTGCTTACTTTAGCCATATTACCAGAAGAGAACCGAGTGGTCTTGAAAAACTGGTATGGTAGAGAGGAGTCATGACAGGAGAAGTTGAGGTCGATCGCCTTCCCGTTGGTCTGACCAAATTAAGATAATTATGGGTCTCAATATCCCTAATGAAACAAGCTCAGGATAGAGTGGTGTGAAGACGGGCACCAACCTCAGTAATCAAGACGACGGAAAATGCTAATGCTACCTTAGTATACTAATTATTGCGCAAGATCACAGCGTTTTCAATGATTCCCAAGAGCAAAATTCGTTTAAAGATACGAAATGTAAACAAAAAAATAATTTACTTAACAACTCATTACGGTATATTGATATTTGTCCAGGATCTGGCAACTTGTTTTTTCAGATCCGATCAATGAGGAAAACATTTTTCCTCATTTTTCATGGTGAAAGATAATTTGATTTCCGCGAACGCGAGTTGATTTTTAAATCTTTGCTGTAATTTAAGGAGTCAAGAGTTTTATTTACCTCAAATTACTGTTTATTTGAACTTTGATGTTTTGAAAAATTATTGAATTTGATTTGAGATTACAATATTGAACATATTTTGATGAGTCCTTACAAAAATCACGAAATCTTTATTTTATTTTTGTGTCAATTACAATACAAAAAACAAGGAAATTAACTTTTTCAGGTGTTTTTTAAAACGTCTAGATTTGTCCGTCTAGTCAAATTTGGTAAAACTAATTGTACGCCATTAATACCATATTAGTAGTGTTATTATTTTCTGTAAAAAAAAACTAATGTTATAAAACTATAAAAATAACTATTTCAGTATTATTGTGACGATTTTAGAATTATTGTGACTGTTGCCCAAAATTCGATTGAGTTCTAATCTTTTCTAGAAATTTGGTTAGTATAGTCAATGGATGTCTATTATGATACTCTTATTATATTAATAGGTTTAGATTTATAGATATTTCTTCATAAAAAAATTGCAATAATCGTTCATGTGTAATTAAATTTAGACTTAAAATCTATTTACGAGTATGTTCCTATGTGTGCAACGCCCAACTTGTGTGCATTCACCAACCCTCAGTATTTAGACTATTTGTAACCCTAATAAGTAAGTCTATGACACCGACATCGAACCAAATGACTAACCCGTACTATTCGTATGGTAGTGATTCCTACTTTCCTTAAAAGAAATTGTAGAAATTATGGTTTTATTTAATGACTTATGAATATAGAGTAAATACATAATTGCCTAACGTTCAGTATTTGTGTGCTGTAAAAAAATATCTAAAGTCGCTATATTTCCATAAGTTTTATTTTTGGATATATTTTAGTATAAGTTAAATAAAAACCCCCTTTATTTGTATTCTTATTATGTATAAAATGATCATATGCTACATTAAAAACTAATCTTCAGTAGTCTAACGAAACCATCCCATTTCATGCAATCCTTTGTTAATCTGATTCACTCTGGGCCCACTGTAAAAAAGTCTCTGTCTGGTTATAATTTTTAAAAGTATATTTTCTGTACCATTACAAATATTTTTGAAGTAGATTTGAAATGCACATATTAGGTATTCCATTTATCAAGGAAAGCCAATAATATGATCCTATAACCGACTTAACGTTCAAGCCGCGGAGACCGGCTAGTACATTATAATAAAGTTTGAATAATCTGTTTGATTCTCTTTGTAATATAAAAACTATTGTTATACGTGTTGTTATTTATATTCGACCCGTACAAAATACTTTCATCCCTCATCAACCAATTCTCGCGCGTCGTAAAACAAAACTCAATTTTCGTTAACAAATAAATGTCCGTTCATTTAATTTATCCCAACCCAAGGGAAGAACCTCCCAAGATATCTTCATGTTCACATACGAATGGTAATTCCCACACATTATTCGCCTATTTACGAACACGTTAGGTGTTAATAAATACCGCTAATGGTGCGTATTTCGTTATGCGATTGTTTTACATTTTATGGGTGGTACTTCTTGTCTATTTATATTCCTTATTTTTATTAACGTATGTGTATATTTTGCCTAATACGTAGTTTTGTCGTAGTTACCAAACAATTTTTTTCAAATAATACAACCTCCTTAGCCTCAGAATTCAATCTTTTTTTTTTGACAGTGTTTTTAGCCCGACACATACGTTCTTCATAGTAAATCTTTTTGCACACATAGACAACATTATCCATTAGTCCATAGCCGTGAATCAAACGATCTCATGTTTGAAGCATACTTTAGCCCCTAAGCCAAAAGAGTCCCATTTACGAGGGGAGGTCCAAAAGTTCGTGGAATGGAGGGGATGGAGTGGGGATAGGGGCGCTCGCTTAGTGTCATACTAATTGGGGACTCATAATTAGTATATAAATGGAGTTTCAGCCCTATTGCGTCATTCGTTTACGAACACTCGCCTGCTAAACACGTCAATCCGGAAGAAAACTGAAACTATGGAGAAAATTGAACACCGTGCTGTCATTAAATTCCTTACCAAGCAAGGAAAGAACGCTCAGACCATTTTGAATGAAATGGAAACTGTTTACGGGGAACAGTGCCCTAGTAAATCAATGATTTACAAATGGCATGGTCTTTTTAAACATGGTCGGGAGTCGATTGAAGATGACCCCCGCTCAGGAAGGCCAGTTGAGGCCACCACATCAGACATCGTCGAAAAAGTGGAAAAAATTGTACTGGAGGACACCCGTTTGAAGAAAAAACAGTTATCTGCATTAGTTGGAGTATCAGATACCACAATTTTGCGAATCCTACATGACCACCTGGGTATGACAAAAGTCAGTGCAAGATGGGTACCGAGAATGCTCACGCCGCTTCAAAAACAGCAGCGCGTCGAAGCGTCAAAACATTTTTTGGAGTTGTGTAGCGACGATCCTGGATCGATTTTGGAGCGAATTGTTACCGGCGATGAAACATGGGTTCATCACTTCGAGCCTGAGTCCAAACAAGAGTCCATGCAATGGCATAAAAAAGGGGACACCACCGCCAAAGAAATTCAAAGTGTCGGAGTCGGCTGGAAAGTTGATGGCTACTGTTTTTTGGGATTGTGAGGGGATAATACTGATTGATTATAAAGAAAAGGGCAGGACCATAACCGGAGAATACTACGCAACAATACTAGAAAAATTAAAGGATGCCATCAAAGAAAAACGTCGGGGAAAATTGACCAAGGGTGTGTTGCTCTTGCAAGACAACGCGCCGGTTCACAAGAGCAAAGTTGCAATTATGGCTGCTCTACACACGCATGGCTTCGAATCACTAGTCCACCCACCCTATAGTCCAGATCTGGCCCCAAGTGATTTTTATTTGTTCCCCAATTTAAAAAAAAGACTTAAGGGGAAGGAAATTTTCCGACGACAATGAGGTAAAGGAGGCAATTTTGGCTCATTTTGAGGGAAAAGATAAAAAATATTTTTACGATGGTTTAGAAAAATTAATTCATAGATCTAATAAATGTATTCAGCTTAAGGGTGATTATATTGAAAAGGAAAAATAAATTTACTGTTTCATTTTTACTAAAACCCTTTCATTCCACGAACTTTTGGACCTCCCCCTCGTATGTGCATATGGACTTATGATAAAGCAAATCAACAATTTGCTTATGTCTACATTAGAATGTGATTTGCGTAAATAAAAAATAAATAAGTTATATTTTTTTCTATTAAACCTAAGTATCATTTATAACACATTTTTAAAATATTTTTGTTATATTTTAAAAATTGAAATTTGTTGTTAATTGAAGTACGTATATGTTCTTTGTATATATGATAATAATAATAAAAAGTAGCGACGGTATATCAAATAAAATGTTATTAATTATTGGATAAAATGTGATAAGGTGCATTCGTATCAAAAGTCAAAAATCATTTATTCATGTAGGTAACACAATGTACACTTATGAACGTCAAAAAAAGAAATATAGTTATATATTTACTGCCAGTTCTCAAATCAAGGGCGTAGAACGGAAGAGAAGAACTGGCAATAAACTTTCCGCCACTCTTTTTAATCGCCAAGTTTTTTGTTTTACACAACGTTTGTAAGGAGCTGCAACCAACATGGTGTATGCTCCACATGACATCTTAAGCAATAAATAATAATAAAATATCCTAAACACTAAGCAAATAATAATAATTATAAATCCATCACACATAGAACAAACATTCAGTAGCTCCTTGTGTAAAGTATTATACAATTAATGTGAGGCAAATTGTATAGAGTCTTGTCTCCAAATCAGGCATCGGTACAAATCAGTACATATATTACTAATAAGTTTCATTTGATAAAACTTCTGTACCAAAAATATTTTACTTTACCAAAGTACTGAGTATTGAATTCTTTCGTCTCCGCAAGCAAGCTACATATACATTTATAAACTCTTTCGTAGCAGCTTAAATTTGTATTCAAAGCCATTTTAAAAAGTTTTCCTTCTACTTGTAAAAATTACGTAAAACGAATTTATCTCGAAAACAAAGGGTTGTGTACAATAAAAGAGCTTTATTCATACTTAGGGACCTGTGTGATTTTATTTTACTGAATCAGTTCAAAAAGGGGTCCTGTATTTGAATATACGTATGCATGCCCATAATTGTTTTATCAATTATTATCAGGATTTGAAACCGTTTTTCCTGTTTAATGAGAAATAAAATTTTCAGCAATGTCTTTCTGGTTATTCATTTTGAAATTTTCATATAAAAACATGATGCTGGTTATGTTTCAATCCATCGTTGGTAATACGACATTAGTATACTGACATCAATAAAATAATAAAAACTTAATGTTCTTAATCATAATATAAACGTATTTAAACTTATACAAAAAACATGTTATGATCGAGTCATAATCGAATCGAGTCGAAAAATCATATTTTTTAAATTGCTTTATAATTATTAAATATTTTAATAGTTTGGAATCATTACTTAACGAAAAAGAACTATTGTTACGACCAATCAGAGAAGAGCAAATGCTCCCAGTGGAGTGGGGTGGTGATGAGATCGGTGCCTTGAACCCACTGCTGGTTATAATTTACGCTAATGAGTTATTTGGAGTGTTAAAGGAATCAATCTAAATTAAATATTGTACGATAAGTATTCGTGTCTTTTGCACCGCTAACCCGCTATTGTCAATATCGACGGAGTGACGATATTTTTCCGACATATATATTAATCATTCATCACTCATGCCTTCTGCCATGTCTGACATATGCATGCCAAACATGGAAATTTACAAATAAAACAAAAAATAAAATAAATACATGTCAACGAGGCATGGAAAGGAGCATGCTAAATATTAAAAAGGTACAAAAAATAAGACACATAAAAATTAGACAAGAGACGAGAGCAATTGATGCTCAAAGCCACGCAAAAAAATTGAATTGGAAGTGGGCGGGTCATGTAGCGCGCCTCACAGATCATAGGTGGAGGAAAACAGTAACTACATGGAGTGGCCCACCAGGCAAACGACACAAAGACCCTACGCTCGATGGGATGATGACATCAAAAAAATCGCGGGTCCTCACTGGGTCCAAATAGCTCGGGATAGAGAAAGATGGCAAGCCTTGGAGGAGGCCTTTACCGGAGAGGGTTCCTGATACTTACTAACTGTAAAAGATATTCACTAACACATGAGATAATTAGATATTTTTGTATTAGAAAATAAGATGAGATAAGGCTTAAAATAAAAAATAAAATAAAATAAATATATTAATCACATGCACAACGCCATCTGTTGTTGAATAAAAATTAAAAAAATTAAATGACTATTCTAGATATAACATTATTATATTTTTCCTTAATATGTTTTTATGAACCGAGCAAACTTTTGCCTTTATTTTTTTTATTTAAATCTTTTATTTACAATCAAGTATACAGTATTTACAATTTTCTTAGCCTACAAAGTAATAATAAAAAATATTAAAAATTATTAAAAAGAAAATCAAAACAAATTTTAAAAGTTTGGTCCCTGCGGCAGTGTACCTTTAACGCTGGCAGCATTTCCTCGCTGTATAGCGATACGAATTCGTTTTACTAATTTTGCCTTTATTATATTTTACGAAGTTAATAACATTAGAAACAATACAGGAAGTATAAACGCCGTCAAAGGTCGATACGTAAGAACTTAAATAAGTCTAGAGCCGTCGCGCTAACTTTGACAAAATTTAATTACTGGATTAATTCCTTAATTTCTACGGAACCTCACCTTACAAAACTCGATTCGATCTTAACTTATTTTACGTTAGTTTATTGACAGGACTTTTAGCGTGGCTCTTTTTTACGATCGTACAATTGTTTGCGTGTCCATGGAGAAAATTTATGGCAATGCACAATGGAGCAGTCGGAAAATTGGAAGTTATTTTTACCAAAATACGTGAATTTATTTCGTTCTTATGCAAGAGGTGTAAATTTTTTTATTCACAGATCAGAGACAAATGTATCCTCAATATAGTAATGTTGGCAATTTTTTGTATCATATCATGCAGCATACTACAAGGTTTTTCGTTTAAAGTTTTAAGTAAAAACAATCGAATAAAACCTCATGCAATTTGTAGTTCCAGATCAATCACTACAAAGCTTACTCAACATAAACTATCAATTACGAAAACGACAAAGGGAAGTTTAAACTTCGCGAAACCTTGGACCGCTACTATTTCCCAGACCTGAAAATTGAGTCTGGATTCCGTTGCACCGTCAGCATATTGCTGACCACGTTCCACAGTATTATGAAGTTCTATTTTGCCGTGACATTTTTCGTTCAGGAATACCGATTGGATTTTTGAAATGTGTATATTCGATAAAAGGCGTGTACAGAATCGCGGGGCTTGTAAATATTTGGTGTCATTGTTCCTCGTAATTCGTTTGGGCCGTGAAATTGATATTAATGAATTACTAACGATGTGGTGGTTTTACACGTTTGTTTTAATTATTGTAAAATATTTATGCTCTCAGAACAGCATTGTTTTATCCTTGCCATCCAATATCTTAATCAAGACAAACTTATAGATAGTAAAATATAATCACCAATAGCTCAAGTATTTTTAATAATAAAGCGTTTCCAATAATTCAATCTCATATCAAATGTTAGCGGAAATTTCCAGTTATATAAAATTCACGGGTAAAGTCTATTCAATGGTTACTATAATATTCAGCGGCTCTAGTTAAACGATAGTTAATGTAAACGACTGACACAGCCTTGAGACAGCTGATCTTAGGAATTATTAAAATGAGCTTTTAAAAAAAATCTAATTAATCGATTAAAGCTCAAACATTTATTTAACTCTGAAACGTAATAAATCACTTAAAGTAGCCTCGCAGTCAATACGCGGTAACAGCGTTCATTAAATTGTCGCATCATAACCTATAGCCATCCTCTGGAAATGTGCTATTTACCACGGAATAGATTGGAAGGTTCGATCAAACTGATAGTTATTTATTTAGTTTATGTAATTTTTACCTAAATAGTGTATAATTAAATTGTATAGTTGTGCTAGAGGTACTGGCAAAACCTGTGGTACGATTTTGCATATCCATAAAGAAGCTGTGAATTGTGTAAATTTACAGAGAATTCCTATTACTACTCTCCCTTTTAAATAAACTTAATTATCTAATATATTAATTATAAATCAAACCAATCAAACAATCAACCTTTAAGAGAAGATACGTATAATATGTTTTAAAGTTTGATATAAATCATTTGTTAAATTTGACAAAAGATAAACCCAAAATAACATACAAGAGGCATTATGTAGTCAGCGCGCATAAAATAGCTTCAATACTGTCACCAAGCTCAGATCCCGACAACCATATATCGACGATACGATTTGAGCAAATCGCTTCAGAATATTCAAAGTTAGATTGATTTGAATTTCACAGCGCATTCTAGTACCTTACATACAGGAATACTGATTGTGGAGTCTTGAATACATACAATGCTATTTCGATTAGATAATAAGGCAGTATTTTAATATCAACAAATTTTATTAAAATTATAAGGTGAAAGTATTTGGTACTCATTCTAAAAACCTATATTATACTACTACTAGAGTTTGCTAACCTAGAACTTTTCTGTAGAATATTACAAGGTAATAAAAATAAATTTTACCTAGAATTATAATAAGAATTCGCGGCCATTGCTATTCTCAACAGACGCTCTTTGTAAACTTGAAATTTTCCGCTGCAATGAAAATGTTACGTGCTCTCCAGGCATTCACCGGACAATCCTATAACCTGTACGGTCAACTTATAAAGTACAAATAAGTGAAGCTTAAGCAAAATGTTCCGTTTATTACATACACATTTAGTGCAGCAAGAAAATATGTTAATTAATTTTACTTTAAACTAATGAATTTGTTTTATGTTTTTTTTTTTAAACAATTCACACCAATTGACCCATACTAAGCTGGTGAAGCTTGTGTTATGGGTACTAGGCAACGGATATACATACATATTATAGATAGATAGACATATAAATACATATTTAAACACCCAAGACCTAAGTACAACACCAAATGCTCATCACATCGATGATCGTCTCAGCCGGGGATCGAACCCGGGGCCCATGCTTTCGCAGTCAGGGGTACTAACCACTAGACCAATGAGTCGTCAAAAATTAATGTGTAGTAACTTATTGTTATTATTTATTTTAATTTTATTTCATTGATTGCTTTACTGTATGTATGTACTGTAAGGGTAATATATCATAAGATTTCTTTAATTTAAAAACTTGAAAACGTAAAACTCCTTCAAGTAGCGTTAGTCTGTCAAAACTATGTCATCTTTATATATATAATTCTTCTGTGAGTGTGTATGTCACTGAACTCCTCTTAAACGGCTGGACCGATTTGAATGATTTTTTTTGTATACGTTTGGGTGGAGCCGTGGATGGTTTAGATTCACAAAACAGCCCGGCAGTTGGCACTGCAGTCGGTACTTTCATACTTTGCTTAATAACCTAATCGCTTTAAATATCATGCAGGACAACGTCTGTGGGGTCCACTAGTCTATATATATAAAAATGAAACACGTTTTCCGTTGTCACGACATAACATGAAATCGGCTTGACCGATTAGTCTGATTTTTTTAAATAATATTCCTTGGAGTACGAGGATGGTTCTTACGGAGAGAAAAATTAAAAAAAAATGAGTGAAAAAGTCTAAATACAACATTTCTATATTCCCATACAAAATATTCGTAATAATACTTAAAAGTCAATTTGAACTTTAATACCATATTATAGAGTTCAAGTGTTAGTGGAGGGGTCCCGGGAAGGTAAATTTTTATTTTTGACGTAATGTATTTGTTGTGTTATCAACTTTCTTTTTTTATCTTACTAGCTAGACCGGTGTCCCGAATAGCAGAATAAGTATTTAAAAAAAAATAAAGAATAGACTGTTAGGCGGTACGATGTTCGCCAGGCCAGCTAGTTATTAATAATTAATTTATAGCATATATAAAACTCTTAACTCTTCAAGAACACGTCCTACTCCAATAAGCCAAAAAACTGACTAAATACAACTAAAACAAATTGTAAAATCATAGAATAAACCTATCCTTTACAAAATACCTAAGAAACATATTTTGTGTTAAATTATATATTGTTACTTTATACACCAACATAATCCTTTGCTATGTTAAAACGGTCAACTGTGTTATTAAATTTGTATTGTCTTCCGACTTGACTTAAATGCAAATACTAAATCGTGTCATGTTTATCATTATAATGTGGTTTTTAAAATGAAATTTTGACAATGCAATATTAATGACAATCCTTAGTTTAAATTCTAACAGCCTTTAAAGCTTAGGTTTCCTAGAAAAGCGGTGCCGTTAACTAACGGGCATCATTTTACGGTTGTACTTGCCGTCTTTACTTTTTAACATAATGCAAAAAAAAAACATAATTTTCGCTCGTCCAAGTCACGTTTCCACTCATGGTATTAATTAACTACGGGCACCGCTACACGCGAAAAACATTGAACTAATGTTTATCACCGCTATGACGGCCGTCATGCAAATGACAGCACCACTATTTGACGTTACGGTGACACTCAACATTCTCTAGAAAACCTACTCCGATGTTATTTATAGACAACGTATTGGTGACGTCACCCAACGTTACATTACAGCCGTTGGATAACGGCACCGCTTTTCTAAGCTTAACAGTTTCTGTGGTTAAATCTTAGATTGACATATTGTGTAGAAAGATGATCGGCCATAGTTGTGTAGTAACTCCAATTTACCCCTAAAATTGAAGGTTTCATTCTCCTAAAAGCCTCCTTATTTCGGGTTCCTGAACAGAAGCTTTACATAAAATATAGACTTTGAAGAAGACGCAGCAATGTGTCCGCCTCTTGCCCCTTTAATGGCTAATAGAAAATATAATATTATATCACATAGAAATATTTTTATTTGAGTGAAGTATCGATAGCTTTTACATGATGAAATTTTTAATTTAAGAGCATTTTATTCTTTATTTCTAATATTACGCATTTTTATAGCAAATGAAAAATGGACTCAACATCTGATGTTTAATGACACGCACAAAAATATTCACAATAACTAAAGGCTAAAGTACGTGAGTGAAAACAATACACATGATAGAAATTCTGCAAAATGTAATATAACACCCGAATGAAGTACAAATGATAAATTTTAAAAGACCACTGTAATTATTCAAACAGACCATAGGTAAGTGACGGTTAAATTGTCTAATATTTCAACGAAATAACGACCAACGTTGAATAATACTCGATTTTATCTTGCGTTTTACGAAACGTTTAGAAAATGTTTCTCTATATTATTTTTGTGAACTGGTTTGAAAATTATATACTAAGTACCTTTGTATAGTCATAAAATTTAAATCTGTCGTTTTAAGTAAATAAATTGTTTTTTTTTTAATAATTCTGGTACTGTACCAATTTGTGGAGAATAATACATATTATATTTTGGCTATGGACTACATGTATTTTGGAAAGATTTTTTGCGATCTCTAAACAATTACGCTGTATTTCAGATAATTTACATAAAACCATAATTAATTATAGGTACACTTGAATCTCGAGAATCACACTATCTTTTGGTAGAATTGTACCGGACCGTACAATGCGTTAGGTACTTTTTGTATTGATTACGTTCACACAGAAAGGCAGATGGAGGATCGCTTAATTTTATATTCTGTTAAGATAGGAATACGTCATATTTACAAATGTACATGTATTTTATGTTTTAAATATTAATATTAGATATTAATAAAAATCATGCATGTCTTAATTAATCATAATTTACGAAGTAAAATAAAGAAAACATATAAGTTATCGAGCGGAATAGCGAAGTCAGCTTATAATTGGTGAAACGTTCAAAATTTACAATACATAAAAATAAATGCGTTTAGTTCATGCTAAATATTAAGTAAGTGTGCCTAAATTAATATTATTAATATTTATTATACTTATTATCTATCAGCAAACGGTTATTTGTTTATTTAAATTTTTCTCTCTCTAAATTTTTCCAATCTTCCTCCGATCTTCTTATCTGCTTGCCTCTCTTTCGTTTCCCTCTCCGTGGGTACCACTCCGTTCCAATTTTCTTAAATTTTTGCTGCTTTTTTCTCATCATATAAAATAATATTTACATTAAATAAAATTAACATTTCCAGTTTCGGTAAGGCTAATAAACAAAATCCCATTGGCCCGTAGATTATGCTTACTATTCATTACAAAGTTTGCTTCTATATGATACTTAAGTTCTTCCTCCATCTTTAATAGATAAACCACATCTAAATAAAAGGGTGCGTGTACTTATGTACGCGCGTAAGAAGTTATACTTCTTTGGCATTATTAAAAATAGTTTTTGATTGCATGCAAATAATTAATTACAATTAAATAATCAAAGACTGGAAAAGGAGTCATTAAAGTCAATAAAGTTCAGTTTACATTTGAAAAATTAATTAAATAAATATTTATTATTATTCTCTTACATTAAACAAATAAAACACTATTTATCTTTAAAACATTTTTATTTCATTATACTATTTATTTTTAAGTGACTCTAATGTCTTCATCAGAATTTCGGTTTGTAATTTTAAATTAATCATTACTTGGTTGTGCATCTACGAGGCTTCTCCAAAACTACTTGCTTTCTGCAACAAATAAGAGAATATTAATTTAAGCTCTGTCCATGCAAAACTTAAAATTTTTTATAATTCATATTATAAATTTTTTTAACACATTTATATTAATATAATTATATAAATGTGTTAATAATATAATTTGTAGCACATGCTACAGACCTGGATAGCAACTTTCTTTTATTATATTTAGAGATAGAGATAATTTAAATATAATACCGGTGTCTTCCTTGTAGGTTTCTTTGGAGTTGTTTGGGGATTCTTGTTGTTCAGTTCGACATGATTTTCTTTAACCTTTCTTTAATCCTACAAAATAATGAAATTGTTAAGTTATGTTGTCACTGTTGTGCACACCTTTGTTTGGCTTTTTTTAGTATTCAAGTTATGTCAAAACTGATTTATTACCTTGTCATTGTTGGCTTTATTTGCTTTTGGGATATCAATTGTTTCCAAAATGATTTTATTTGTAATAACCTGAAATATATAAATAACTTCTATTAATTTAAGTATCATGGTGAGTGGTTCGCACTCAGGTATTAAGGTGTATTATACCCACTGTCCATTATAAGTGGGAATGGGCTCACTTCTGGCAGGACAGAGTTTCGGTACTACAAGTGCAACATGGATGTTTTGAGGTATTACAATATCTCTAACTACCCTGTAGGGGAATAAAGTAATGTTGTAAGCATATGCCTATGCTTGAAAGGTTGAACCTTGAACATCACCATACATCATATTTATAATTAACATTCCTACCTCGACACCATCACAATCAAATTCATTGAAATCTACTTCAAACCATTGTGTCTCGAGAAGGTGATGGTGGCTTTGTTCCACCTCCAGTTTTTGATGTTTCACGGCGATAAGATGACAACTCTTTTTTTTGTATTCAATTTAGTGCACTTCCACTGATTCATCAATTGTTTTTTGTCTCTTGTCCTTATATTTGCTAGATTAAATCTGATGTTTTGATTAAATAATGTGGTCATTTTTTTGAGATGCAGGTACTTATTAAAATGTTTACTTCTCTGTTATATCGCTCCAAGCCTTCATTTTCTCCTTATTAGTATTCGTGCTTAAATCTTTGTTCTCAATTATTGATATATAGGGTCGTAGAATATTTCTAAAAAGTTGCTGTAACAAACGCAATAAACAAAAGCAATGAATAATGGTTCATGTTTCAGTTTTAATCAACAATAATACTCGATAATACATACGGATAGTTAACCTCAATTGTATTGAAGCACTCAGGAAGGTTAGCACAGTTTTTTCACAAATATTTTATATTATTTCACAAATATTTTGTATAATGAAAATAACTAGGTATATAATTATTAATTTTAAACAATAATTAAAACTCCTATATTTGTTTAAAAGGTAAATGTCATTGTCAGATGTCAATTGTCATGGTCATTCAAAATTCTTGTTAAGCTGCTAAGCTAGAATCTAGAAGCTAACTTCACGCATATTCTATTTCTTTTTACTTGTAGTTTGTCTTATTCCCATCTCGCTCGCGCACGCTATATCACACTGCCAATTTTGTGTCATAGGTGCGCGCGCAATCGTAAAATTTCACTCTCATCAATTTTTCATAACGCGCCTAAAGAAGTACCACATCAATAAAATTATAAGTTATAATAGGACGTCTCCTCATTATTTCCATGAATGCGAATTTACGTCGACAACTATCTAATGTCAATGGCAGAACGACTTCTTAAATGACACTTTGCTGTGTTAATGACGCCGTTTCATCCATTTGAATACTTAACAATTAGGTGAGAAACCAACAATGCTTTTACGAGTTAATAATATCCAATGTGTGAAATTTGTGATTATCAAATGAAAAGTGTTTAATTTAGCTAAATTTAAATTACAGTCCGTATGGAGAAGTAGGGAGAACACTTGATAGCATGCGACTATAGAAGTACTTAGGAGCATGGGTAAACCCGGGCTTCTTTAAATAAACTGAAAAAAGTACTATGTTGCCGCCACATTAGTATCAAATTGAGGGTTCGACTCTGACTCTCTTACATCTGTCCTGTAGCACTATACGGCTGTGAAGCATTGACAATTAAAGAAGACACAATATAACGCCTCGAAGCTTTTGAGATGTAGTTTTACCGTCACATGCATCGCATCAGCTGGATGCAAAGAGTGACGAATAAAAGAGTTCTTCAACGTATCGGGACCACACGAATGTTTATGCGACTGTTAAACTACGGAAAGTCGCATATTCCGGACACGTCTTCCGTCAACACCCTAGTGGCTTCAGCGTGCGGCTCTCATCTCTGAGGTCGTAGGTTCAATCACAGGCTGTGCACCAATGAACTTTCTCTCTATGTGCGCATTTTACAATCGCTCGACCGGTGAAGGAAAACATCGTGAGGAAACCGGCTTACTTTAGACCCAAAAAGTCGACAGTGTGTATCAGGCACAGGAGGCTGATCACCTACTTGCCTAATATATTGACTAATTCTCATGAAAAATATACAGATATCTGAGGCTTAGACCTAAAAGGGTTGTAGCGCCATTGGTTTTTTATATTAAAATTGAGTCACTATATTCGTCGGGTCCTATAACTAAATTCAAGATTTGATTATTCTGTACTATATTTGTTGCTTCACAAAAAGGCTACGCATCAATATTAAGTGCTCACGTAACTTCGTACCTCAAAACTAGTCTTTTTGGCGCACGATAGTAGAATTGTCTACACTCAAATGACATACTGACATGTACGTAGTATCGTTTAAAGGTAAAATAAATAAATGTGTGGGGGTGAAAATCTCGGCCTATTATATCTGATACTAATACCAATCTTTACAAATGTACTGTTTATATTTGTTCTTCTTATTCTAATGTCCTAACTTCCTTTAGTACCATTGATCGGAACCCTTTCAGGGGTAAAGGCCTCCTCCAAATTTTTCCAAATATTCATGGCTTTCTTTCTCCATTCGCTTACTGCTTCGCTTTTATATCTTTTGTCCACCTTTTTAGAGCGCCCTCTTGTCTTTCTTCCCCTTGGTCGATGTAGTCTTTAAAAGGTCACCTTTTATCTGTGTACCTAGACCTAGATACTCAGAACTAAAATGCACTGGCCAATGAACATCGTTAAAACTTATTATTCATAACAATAAGCTAATTCCGTCTGAATAAAATAGTGATCTACATTCCAACAGATACGTCTCAGAAAATGCATACACTTTTTAGCTTATTATTCAGTACGCTGAGTTTGAAATGGTACTTCAACAGGGTAAAATATTTAGTAGGTCAGATTCACTCACTTATAAAACCCAAGCGCTGGCGTTCCTACAAAGTTCACGCTTGCGGTCGAGGCTTTAACTTTGTAGGCTATGTTTTACGCCACACTGTGCCACACGGCTTCACTTTGTACTATAATATGCTCGCGACTTCGTCGACAAAAATATTGTCTATTGTCTCGACTTAGTCACTCAATTAACTTAAGGCGCCAAAAAAAGAAGATAGGTCCTGAGGTTGTAGGTTCGATCCCAGGCTGTGCCAATGGACTTACTATGTGCGCATTTATTATTCACGCGAATATTGAAGGAAAACATTGTGAGGAAACCAGCTTGCCTTAGACTCAAAAAAGTCGACGGCGTGTGTCAAGCACAGGCTACCTACTTGACAATAAGATAAATGATTCATGTAACAGAAACAGAAATCTGAGGCCCAGACCTAAAAAGGTTTAACCGCTACTGATTTAAGTCACTCAATTAT
Source organism: Pieris macdunnoughi (assembly GCA_905332375.1). Taxonomy (NCBI): domain Eukaryota; kingdom Metazoa; phylum Arthropoda; class Insecta; order Lepidoptera; family Pieridae; genus Pieris; species Pieris macdunnoughi. Next base: position 4,752,996 of record CAJOBZ010000063.1, read on the forward strand.
TACCTCCGCTGACAGCAAATTGTATTTTTTAGAATTCAGTTTTATTTAAAATCCATAGACAACGATTAACTTCCACAGGAATCGGGATGAAAGATGGAATCCTCCTTTAGAAAAAAATCAAAACACGTATTTTTACTTCATTGCACCTAAGTAGGTAAGTACCTACGTGAAATAAGTACTTAATTCGATTCCCAGTAAAGCAAGCCTTAGGGTCGTGAGCCCAGTGGCTTTACAAACATAACATTTTCCAATAAATTTAATTTTGAAATAAGTTATAAATAATATTAATTAAGAGTTGTAGTATATTGTTGAAGTTGAAACAAAGGTTTCATAATTTTATCAGAAAAGAATTTCTGTCGCAACAGCGCGAGAAGCCCTACAAAGTATAAACTTCAAAGCACTTTACTGAGTTTGTGACTTTTTGCGCACTTAATAACCAATTTTATTTTTACAATTACTTGTTTATAAATAACTTGAGAAAGTCTCGCAACAAAAATTATTTTGTTTATGTAATACTAGTTGTTTCTCCGCATAGTTCAGTCTAGGATTTAAATCAATAAAATCTATATAGGGACACTCTAATCGTTTAGCGGTATGAAATATACATTATGAGCTTCTTATGCGTAACAAATAAATGTAGATAATTTCATAAAAATCTGTTCAATGGAATGCAACCACAAATACCGTGACACGAGATTGCAATATGTTCCTTTTTTTTAAACAGGTCATTGTCGTATATAACTTCTACTGTTGTTCCCAACAAATCCATATTTACGTTTGATAAGTACATTATAAATGAATCATTACAAAATATACTTTACATTCAAATCAGACGCTTCGTTGATGACGTTTTGATGAGACCCCATGGCCCCCCTTTATTACATTTTCATTTTATAATCTAGAGCAGTGCTAGCTTATAGTTAATGTGATTCTTTGGCTTAAGCAATCCAAACAAGGTCCTAAGGTTTTTTTAAATGTTAACTACGTAACACTTAAAAGAAAACTTCGCGAAGACGGTAGCAATATCGACGCAGTATTTCATTCGGTCAAACGGAAGGAAGTCACGTGTGTAAATAGCCTTTGTGCCTTTATTACATAAGTACTTTAGAAAAATATAACCGACTTTGGTCCGGCTTGTCAACATTATTTAATTTAAGATTACTAAAATGACTTTTATGAAACTTAAATATATCTGATTCAAATCAAAATAATCTCAGTATGTCTTTTAATTTTGCAGAAATTTGTGGACAAACAAACGTATCCAATTAACACCTAAAAACGTCTTTGTTTAAGTCCATTAAAATATGTCGTTGTTTTTCACTTAGATTCGTTTTCCACTTTGAAAATATTCATTAAAACAAGTCCTCTTACGTTGAGGTGTGAAAACGATTGCTTTTAATAATACAATATTTTTAAAAGCCATCGTCGTGTTGTGACAGTATTTTAAACGTTGACGGGAGTAATTGAATTGCCACAGCAAAAATCAATTCTATTAATTAACAATTTAAGTTTAAAGAATATTGAGTTTTTCGGAGTGATATAATTTATTTATTTTATTTAAGGTATTATTTGCTGAGCAGTGTTGGCCTAGTGGCTTCAGCGTGCGACTCTCATACCTGAAGTCGTAGGTTCGATCTCTGGCTGTGCACCAATGGACTTTCTTTCTATGTGCGCATTTAACATTTGCTCGAACGGTGAAGGAAAACATCGTGAGGAAACCGACATGTCTTAGACCCAAAAAGTCGACGGCGTGTGTCGGATACTGGAGCCTGATCACCTACTTGCCTATTAGATTTAAAAATGATCATGAAACAGATTTAGAAATCTGTGGCCAAGACCTAAAGAGGTTGTAGCGCCACTGATTTATTTTTATTTTATTATTTGCTGCAATTACAACTAGTTTTTTGCCTTTCAACCTTAATTCTGTAGTTCTAAGTCGAATCACAAAAACATTTTTCCATTTTAGGAGCCTCCAGGTCAATCTCATGTCGTGTGTGATTTTTTAGGTTGTATAAACGATAAGTGACACTTGTTCGGGGTATAATACTGTACCACAAATAACGGTGACCGTTGATACATAATTTTATATTAAATTAATAAGCCTTGAGTACATATAAATACCTCGTTTCCATATATTCTTAACACGGAAGGCACACAATTGTCAGTGGTAAGGATATGGAGAAAATTAGTAGGGCAACAATAAGAGAGATTAAACTGATAATATACTACTAATATTTTGCCGTTACAATAGTTCACAAACACTTACTAAAGATAAATAATTGAGGACGTAACTAAATAAATATAAAAGGCAAAAAGGCAATAAAAATAAAAAATGCATCTAGGCTAACCCGAGCAAAACAAAGAAGCAAGTTAATCAAAATTATGACGAGCGGCCGAGATAAAATATTATAAATATTATTAAAAGCTATCGTTTTCACACCTCAACTTAGAGGACTTGTGTTTTTTGTTCCTATATAAATATATATGAATTTACGCCATAATACATTTTAGATGAAAAACTCTAAATATTTGCACCGATCGAGCTGAAATTTTAGCATGATATATAATCCGCATCAAGGATTGTTTTTATCTATTTTTTTCATCATTTTTTTTTGTTTTTTTTTCCCAAGAGTATTGCAAAATTAAACTTATATGAAATATATTCTTTGTTTTGTTTCTCATTTCTCAACCATTAAATCACAATGTGCCACAGCGAAGCGTACAGCTACAGCGTATAGCTGGGTACAGCTAGTTTTTTATATAATTTTCATTCATAATAAATAAAAAATAAATAAATAAATAAAAATAAGATTAAAACAAACGAATAGAAACTTAAATTTAATCCTTATACTTGTGTTACTTTGCAAATAAATAAATCGGACAAAACATTTCTAAATATATAAATTTACGCCATCATATTATTTCGCTATAATTATATTATTTCTATATTTTATACATATCAGTATTTAAATAATGATATATATTTTTGAATAGGGTAAAAAATATCTCATTACCGAGGGTGGCTAGCACGCCATTGGCCCATTAAGCGACGCGTCAGTAATCTTGGCTTACAGTAGTTAATATCTCATTAAGTCCTGATCAAACATGGAAAGTTACGATGTTTTTTCTGATCTACGGTCTATGGAAACCATCTCGGGGACTCAGTTAGTGCCTGGATTTTGCAATACATTATTTATAAATTAAGAACGGTCTTTAAATTTAATAAACAACTATATAAAGTAAAGGACATTTTTAATATTGGAACGTTATTCTGTCGCAAAATCATATTTTATTAGTAAACACCAACTAAATGGGTAAAACAAGAGGACTCATTACTAATCTACTACTCATACATATATAATGAGATAAAAGCAGTGTTAAAGTTATTAAAGCCTTATATATATACATAAAATAAAATAAAAATAAATAAAACAGCCCTTTTTTCTTGCAAAAGAACAAAGTAAACTTAACCCTATTATATACGTTTATTTTAAGAAAATAAATTATACTAATTTTTTTACCTCTTTTTATATCTATGGAAATCGCCTTATAAATATTGTTCTATTTTTTCTTAACCAATTCTACAATATCATTAAGGCAAATATAATCTGGTTTGACACATATAAATGAGTGGGTTTCCAATCTCACTAACCTTGTATCCCTTATTAAGATAATATACTGATGAAAGTACCGGGTGCGTGATTATTAGCTATTGTGCTATTCAATGATGGAAGAGCCAATCTAATCAACATAATGTATTATCATACCATTATCCTCCCTCATTTGTATAATTATTTTTCGTTATTTTTTGGAACATTATGATGATTAAGAAAATTTAGGTCACCGTTTTCATATTTTACGTTACAATGTCTTAGAATTACGGTTAATGTTTACATGACGCGAAACAGCTGATTTGTGATAAAAAAATGATATTAATTCCATACATCCAGGTCTTGTTCTTGGTAATAATTGGAGAATTTTGGTAGTTTTAAAGGCCGAAGCCACGTCTTACGTAGTTAGGAGTCCAACTTCTTTCACGAACTCAAGTAAATATACAGCTGATTTGTTTTTTGACTCGCAACATTGTGTAAATTATCAAAACTATTTTATTGTAATCTGTGACCTTCAAATTAAGAAAGAAAGACCTTCAAAGTAAGAATTCTGTCATTTGCAAGATAGATTAGTTTGCTTTTAATTCGTTTTTAAAAATAAGGTTCCAAGTGCACCTCATAAGTTATCAGGCAGGCACATTTCATAATCAGTATAAAAGAAAATAAAAGGGTGACTAGTGTTTGTGCCTAACCTAAATTATTATAGTGTCTCTTGAAATCGAACTCAGGTCACAATAACTTCAAGCCACAACAGAATGCATTCAGATTATGAATATATGAAGTTAATATAATTCTTATTCATCATAATTTCTTACGTTTTGTTTAACAGATGTTTAATATACTTGCCGGTTAATTCTTTCAAGCCCCTTGTACAGTAACAGGGTAAGCAAAAAATATTCAAATAATTTATGAACCACATCACAAAAATATGGGATAAATTTTCTAGAATTAATCACATAAGAACCTTTGCCAAAAATTTAACTAAATATTTCAGAAACGTTTTCATTATCTTACTGTCACAGAATTATGTTAATATCGCATACGTATCGTATATTTTTATATACAAGCAGTATTGCTTTAAAATTACAGCCAGATTCTTCTCTTAAATGAAATAGAATGATAAGCTGTGACCAATTATATAACTATATTTTTAATATAATAAATCTTCATCAAGAAAGCTTAAAACTTAAATAAGTACCTTCAAGAACTTAGCAAAGATCTATATTATTTGTTAGTAAGAAAAGCTTACTTGCACAATCATTTTCCAATAACTAATTAATTGATTAAATTGTGGTTAAGTTTGACATCTCATTTATTAATTGAAATTTATTGGCAGAGTACCCCACAAAATTTATTTAGGTAAAATCAATTCCGACTAGCGGTTCTAATCGTTATTATTATATTACACAAAAAAGACTTATAAAGTTTATTTATCCACACAATATTCATATGAAAATTAATCAACTTATACTTAATTTAGTATGGTTTTTACAATTATCATTAAATTTAATTAGTAGAAGTACTTCTTTAATCTTTGGTAATGGGAGAATTTTTAAATTTTATCTCAAAAACACTTATGTTACGTGTTTAGTTTAACATTACGTGCACCGCCTTCACGTTTTAAATGCATTTTATTATTATAGTCTTTTTTTTAATATTTTTCTCGGCTTAATGTTCCAAAAGATTTGAAAACCCTGCTACACCATTATTCATGGTACGCTTTAAAATGCCTTACGTCTCTCGTCACCCCAAATTTCAATTACACCGTTAATGCGGCCACACAAATGCGCCCCAGCACCATAAAACTGACGTCCCCTCATGAAATGTCAAGTGTATGAAAAGAACAAATCTATGGCAACGGTGGAGTAGGATAAACTAGGGTAAATTATACGATGAAGCTTTGTGTGTTAATCTTTGCAACGTCGTTCTTACACTAGCTTATTTTGGTTAAAGATGGAATGAGCTGAATGATGGAATGATTTTTTACTTTTATAGGCATTTAATGTTACTTAATAATAATAATAAAAAAAATACAAGAGAATTAAATTAATAATAAAACAAAAGATAACTATGCTGGAAAATGCTAACAAAGTAAATGTCAATAAGTATCTTTAAATAAGGAATTATTCATTTTCAAGGTAATTTTTTGTTTCTTTTTGGAAATATAATACCGTAATATATTTTAGAAAATTTGATTGAAACTTTTCCAATATGTGATCTGATGTGCTTTAAATACAAAAAGAGAGCATGCCCATTTATTAAAATTTCAAATAGTTTTTTTTCCATGACAGGCGGGAAATTCGCACTAATTGAAACCAACTGACCCCAACTAAACTTCACCGCTATTTTTGCTATATTTTAATCCTTAGGGGTCCACTTATATAATTGCGTACCCAAGCACGTGTCTTTGGAATCTCATCGAGCTAAGTCTTGATATGACATGTCATTTGCTGCCCGATTACATTCAATTATTTGCGAATAAAAGCGCGCTAGGGGTTCATAAACAATTCCGCAATATCCACAGGAAATAAAATTACTAAATACTCACACATCTTCATTAACTTTCGACTCATAGTACCTTGATAAGAAAGAGAAATGCTTTATTTCACATAAAAAGAAAATACTATTGATTTTATTATTATGAATGGTGTATTTGCTTATGTGGGGTATGATTCCCTTTGATATGGTGGCTAGTCTCTTTTACTTGACATAAAAAAAGTATATACATGTTTATTATGGAACATAAGATATAGGTATCGCTTATTCCACGTCATTATATTTGAAACTTTAGGCATCCCTACTCATCGGTAAAGAAGACAGATGGTGTAGGCCGAGACAACAACAAATATCGCAAATAAATTAGAAATAGCCTGTCTAGCACTTATCGCAGGCCCTTTTATCAACTGGATAATCGTTGACGTATATCATAAGAAGCAGTGTTTTTACAGCAGTTCAGCCATACCAGTCTCAAGCCTGGCAATACACGAAACTTCAACCGTAAGGTTATATAATTTAAACATCGTGAGTACACCAGCATTAGACCAAAATAAAATGTGTCAGATACAAAATGCTCACCTACTAGTCTATACAAAAATAAGAAAAACAGATACATACTGACGCCCAGATTATACCACTGGACTTTTTTTAGGTACTATAATTATTATCCAATAGAAATACTAAGACATTCAACATGACTTATTTATGGCTTAGTAACAATATCATAGAGCATTTTGTATAATAAACGTGAGACCATTCTGAAATTTGAAAAGAGAATACCATTATTCTCAAACATACAAGTGATATTCTATGTAAAGCCTATATACACTTAAGAGGGGGAATTCGCAGCTACTTAATGCCACTTACGCTTATGCATTATTTATTGCATCTGATGCGTTTTACGCGTTCAATCGACTTAGGGGAACTTGTCCTTAAATTGATAATATTTAATTCGGGTAAGTGCTCGACTAACTACTTGTCAAATGTCAGAGTTTGTTAAGATCCAGTTTCCCTATTACCTCTTGAGGTTTCTCCCTAGTCACGGGAGTAATAAGATACGTGTATTTCAAATGTAACTAAGTTTGTCGTGTATAAAATCGATAAATTTAATATACTAAACGACGTCTCTGTATAGTTTACTAAATTGTGCCAAGTACAAATCATGAGGTAAAATATATGTTTTTTAATTATATATTCAACTATACCTAATCTGACTTAGAAAAAAAATTACATATCGAATTGACAACCGCCTCCTTCGGTTTCAACTGAAAGCCTTAAATAACAAACCTTTTAGCCTGGAAAGGAATGGGTACATAGTAGATTAGAGTGTACCTCAAGTATTTGCTATGTTCCCAAATAGTTTTTTTTATTTCATTGCGATTTGTAGGGGCTTTGCATATTATAGTATGGACTTCAAACAAATAAACGGACAAGAGACCATGATGTTAAGTAATACTGCTGTACGGGAACATACAGTTTTATTCAACTCTTCTAGAACACACTTTTCTTGGAGGACCTAAGACACATTACGGAGATACTTCGACGGGTAGCTTTTGCACATACGTAGTTGTAATGCGTGACAAATAGTTTTAATGTTTTGTTAATGAACTATAAATGGAAAATCAACCTATGAAAACATTATATTTTGTTTAAACACTTGAAGTTCGAACACCAAAATGATTCTAGTAACTATTAGATATGAAACCTTTGAATAGACAGGCGTAATTGTACTTAAACAAGCGACAATAAAATCAATAACAAACCCCTTCTGAACTTCGTGGAACCAATTAATCGTTAACTGCTATAACATCTTTTAATGTCCGTAAGATAACCTGACAAGTAGGCTTGAAACTTGTACTTATCTCACGTAGTAGGTCGTTACCTGAGAATTATGGCCGTGGTTAAACACATGCTACATTTACTCGAAAGTTCTTGTTACGCCCGAATAATTCCCCTAAAGGATTCAAACTATTTTGTCTATACGCACTTTTGAGGCCGTATAACGGAAACTTTAACCTAATCGAAATAAATATAGAAAATGAGCTATTATACAATCGCCTCGGTTGCAAAGTGGGTTATTACCTCGCCTGGGACAGATTTCCGGTGAAACAAATATTGCTTTGGATCTGTAGACAGACGATCCGAAAGGAACAGAGGATCAAAAATTTGTGTTAAAAACTACTGAAGTATGCCCTTCCTTATTTTCACTTTTGGTTTTTTGGTAGATATAAATAACAAAAAGCGATTACAAAATAAGAACATTCCGAACATATTTTTTTCTTTTTATAAAATGACTTTCCATAGTAAAAATGGATTACATACCTATTTTAGATTTATACTTCATTCATATAGTTCATAAACTACGTAAATAAAGTTAAGTTAAGCCTAAAGTCTTTACTCAAACAGTTAACTTAAACTTACCAATTTATTCCATTGATCAGGCAGCACAAACGAAGGTATCACTAAGAATAATATAATACTACAGTGTTACAAGTTCGTTGACTGTTTACAAATAAAAATTCGCGTTCGGCACAAAGAATTATCTAGGAGCTCTCGATTATTATTCAAACAACATATTTACAGCTCCGAGCTTTAATATTTAATACTTTAAAGAAAAAGTATAGCTCTTGTTTTGAGGAAATAAATTGGTTTATTTGCATACTGAGTTAAAGATTCATTTTGAACCATTACAATCACTCCAGAGGGTATGATAATTTCTTATATTCCATACACGTGTTACGTCTCCTTAGACCAAGATTCGGGATAATCGGAAAATAAATTAAAGTTTGTGTCAAGAATGCATATCCCAGATACATGATTTACATGCTAACTAAAGTCATGATTGACTTGCATAGTATCTGAGCAAGTTAAGATAAAACCCACTTGTGATCTTTAAAATATATCTCAACCGCATTCCTAAGTAATGTCCGTATAAATTATATGTACACACATAAATCATTAGTATTATTTATTTGTTTGATGCCCCATAAAGTAAGGCATATTTCTCTATACGAAATGATTTCTATCAGAAATGGGGCGTAGAACCTCCTTTAGAGTCAACAGTGCCGGCCACTTAGAGAAGTCCCTTCCTATTATATGAATATAACTAGTTTCTTATAGTTTAATAACATGCAAATACCGTGAAATACAAATGAGTTTCACTTCACACGAAGCTATTTCGTTTCAGGTAAGCGTTCGTAACTTTCAATTCCAATTTCGAATGCAAAAAATCCATATCTTTAGCAGGTCCAGGTGCAGTTTCGAATGGGATGCGGGAACAAAATTGATTGTAGGGCAGCTTTCCATTTAGATATGGAAATTCAAGCGGTACGACACAGGCTATGTATAATAAAAATATTCCAATCGCCATTGTATAGGACCTATGTCAACTTTACTTGTGTTGTTTACAAATGTTGTATATACATATGTAGATATATATGTCACTTTTTATTTGCTGAATTAACCACGGTTAATATACGGTTAAAGTGTTAAATGTTGTGTAAATAAGCTCTTGAAAACATTTTTTAGTGAATAAAATAATTTAATTAATACATTTATATCTTGAGAACCTTATTATAACTTTTTTTAATAAATAAATATACATTAAACATGAATTACCATCGTAAATGCCTCGTTATATCTGAAATTTAACCACTGATACCACATATGTTTTTGTTTGTCGCAAACATTTTTTTGTTAAAAAACCTTTTCAGTATTTTGGATATAGCTTTTACAATTATTGTTTACAAATCCTACCTCGAACTAAAAATAGCTTATTGTTTGGTTGCCTTTGTGAGAATATAGAGCGCTTTCGTAGTTTCATAAAAATGATTACATATTTTTCTAAGTTAGAATTTACCAGTACACTATTAATGTGATGCCTATTATATCTATATCTATATGCTCTCTTATATATATATCTTCCTCGTAATTGACTTCATATCAATAATATTTATATTAGAACCCGTGGTTCTATTAGAGCATTTAACCAAGTAAATTTAATCAGCACAAATAACTTATAACTAATTCTATTTCTATACACACGTATCGTGCGTGAGTCTAGTATCACATTTCGGCCACCATACATTAAACAATAAATCAGTGGCGCTACAACCTCTTTAGGTCTTGGCCTCAAATTTCTGAATCTGTTCAATTTTAATTTTTTAAATCTAATATGCAAGTAGTTGATCAGCCTCCAGTGCCTGACACACGCCGTTGACTTTTTGAGTCAAAGACATATCGGTTTCCTCACGATATTTTCCTTCACCGTTCGAGCAAATGTTAAATTCGCACATAGAAAAAAAGTCCATTGGTGCACAGCCGGGGATCGAACCTACGACCTCAGGTATAAGAGTGGCACGCTGAAGCCACTAGGCCAACACTGCCATACGACTATTACAAACCTAAAAATATTTTTACCCATATGGGTTTCATATATGTCACCTGAGTCTTAACTGTACAAATTGGGCATATTTTATTGCCGTTTGTATATAGCGAACTCATTTGCCAATATATAGGTAAATGTTTTCTATGTTAGAATAGGTAATAAAATAAGAACAAGATATATAACAGAAAGGTTCAAACATAAGATTGTCAGGTCCCAAACCTCTTACCCTTTTCCCAAGGCCTCATAAAACAGAATGTGCTGTCGGATAATTTACTTTGCCGGGCTCATTACGTCAACGAAGTGGACAGACTAATGCACCTTGAGCCTATAATTTAATTATCTGAGGAGACAAATACGAATTAATGACGTACCTGCCTTGATGAGCTTAAATGCTGATGAATTTTTCTCGCAAACCTTGTTAAACGGAGACAAATTAAATTTGTATTGATTATCTGAGCTATTTTGTTGTAAACATTGAGCACGTTCAAGTTGAAAATAAATGAACTTTGCAAATTCGATTTTTTAAAGTTTTTCATCATGTCTATGACTTTCTCAGGGTAGTTCATGTCTCGCTTTAAATCGCGTAAAACATATTAAGAAATATCCCAGTAAACGTTAGTAATTCTATTTATAGAAGCTTTGTGAGTGATCCCTTAAAGTAGTAATATAATTTAAAACTAGGGGTCTCTTTGCTTTGGGGGTTTTTTTTTTGGGCGGGGGGGGGGGGGGTGGGGGTTTTTTTTTGTTTTTGGGGGGGGTTTTTTTTTTTTTTTTTTTTTTTTTTTTTTTTTTTGGGGGGGGTGGGGGGGGGGGGGGGGGGGTTTTCTGGTTGGGGGGGGGGGGGGGGGGTTTTTTTTGGTGGGGGGGGATTTTTTTTTAAAAAATTTTTTTTGGGGGGGGGGGGGGGAGGGGGGGGGGGGGGGCCGCCAAATTAAAGCTACTGTCACGTCTAAAGCATGATTGACATCTATAAATAAAGATTAAAGAGCATACTTATTGACATTTTATGAATTATACGAAATTATAAAATATGACATTATTCATTTTTTTAAACTTCTTGCTTAGAAAAAGTACGAACTTTAGCTAGCAAATATACTGCGTTGAAGCAAATATAAACTTTTTAAATAGCACTAACGACGGATGAATATAAAGTTTTAAAAGTGGGACACCCACACAGCCTACATTCAGCCAAGCTCAATTATTATACTTAAATTGTAATTAGTGACTTACCATTGTCGAGGCCGTAATTCACGTCATTAAAACTCCATAACTATTGTATTTGTGGTTAATAATTTCGCAAAAAGTTTAATGAAATTTTCCATTACAGATGATATATATTTTGTTCGTTCGTTCTCTTTTTAATATATATATATATATATATATAAAAAAAAAAAACAAAGTCAAAGTCAAAGTCAAACGTATTCAATTAGACCACAAAATGGCACTTTTGAACTTCAAAAAAAAAAATAAAGAGATCTAGTTGCCCCTCCAAAGGAGTTTCGGTGGAGAAGAAGGGCAAGAAACCCACACTTACCTTTAAAATAGGTTACAAATTTTGTTACATTTGAAATAATATAGTGAAGACAATGTACCTTAGAATAAACACAACTAAAAAAGTAGATACATGTTCCTCACATATTTACAAATATCGAAACCTTAGAATATAACATTAAAGAGTAATAAAAATATAAAAAAACACAACAAAACAGGTGTGAGATACAAAAAAAATAATACATTGTAGCATATATAAATTAAAAAAAAAAATAAAAAAAATAAAACAAAAATAACATATTTTTTTTGCAAAAAACAGCAACCAATTGATTTGTCCAGGCTATAGAGCCAACATAGGATGTCCTATGGAGCAGGACCAGCAGTTTCCAAGCATTCTTATCTTGAATATAATCACTAATTTGTAATATGCTTGTTTACAAAGTGTACTTTTAATAAAACATTTAAATTTTCGTTCATTTAGTTTTAAAATGTCACAAGGTATTTTATTGTAACATTTCACACAGTACCCCAAAATGAATTTTGAACTTTGGCTAATCTGAAAGATGGTTGAGCTATTTTATCTTTATTTCAGTACTAAAATTATGTCTTTCATTTATTTTACTAAAAAGTGTAGATTCTTTCTTACATACATAAATTTTCATAATGAATTGGCAAGGTACTGTCATAATATTAATATATATTAAATAGTTCCCTGAGAGATTCGCAACGACGTAGATTATAAATGGCTCTGACCGCTCTCTTTTGCAAAATAAAAATGGATTCTATGTCAGCAGCCCGACCCCACAGTAAAATGCCGAAGACATTATGCTGTGAAAGTAGCTAAAATAGACCAAACGCGCAGTTTCTACATTGGTTAAATATCTTATCTTTCTAACCGCATAAACGGCTGGCTCAGCCGCCCCGCAAGAGATGTGATATGAGGTCCCCATTGTAACTTCTCGTCTAGCGGATGCCTAGGAAAACCGTTTGATTAATAAATTCCAGTTTTCCTTCATTCAACATTATGTCACATTCCTTACTTTTAACATTTGGCAACGTAAATCTAATACATTTAGTTTTTTTATCATTCAGTGCCAAATTGTTTACCGTAAACCAATTTTGGACCCGAAGAATAGGGTTATTCACGTCGTCACGATTTTGTGACCGTCGATCTACTTTAAAAATCAATGATGTGTCATCTGCAAATAACACCATCTTCGGTTTATTCTGAACTAATTGGGGTAAATCATTTATGTATACTAAAAAGAGGAATGGACCCAATATTGAACCCTGAGGAACGCCCATTGTAATTTCAGACCCTAACGAGTTTATGCCGTTAACCTGAACTTTAACCTGTCTGTTTTTCAAGTAAGATCTTAGTAAGTCCAGAGCTTTGTTCTTAATCCCGTAGTGATTAAGTTTCAGCAGAAGAGTCTCATGGTTTACGCAATCGAACGCCTTCGAAAGGTCGCAAAAGATTCCAATGGCATCTTGTGCTTCCTCCCAAGCGTTAAAAATGTTCTTGATTAGGGAGACACCGGCGTCAGTTGTACAACGCCCTTTGGTGAAACCGTACTGTTGTTCATGAAAGATGGAGTTTTTATTAAAGTGACATAACATTTGATTGAGCATTAACTTTTCAAAAACCTTACGGGGGGCGGGGGGAATTGCACAGGTCTATAATTATTGGGTTCTTTACTATCACCGGATTTGAACAACGGAACTACTTTACTGTGTTTCATGAGATCCGGAAGGCCCCCTTGGTCTATTCTGGTGTTAAATATGAAAGCTAAATAAGGCGCAATAGTTTCGATGATAGAACTACAGACTTTTACAGACAATCCCCAAAGATCTTCTGTAGATTTAATTTTAAGATCTTTAAAAGCTTTCATAACAGCCTGGGGGTTTGTATATTGAAATCGAAACTCCGTAGGGCTGCCCTTACATTCTTCGTAAGTAACGCAAAAGAAAGTGCGGATGATGAACTTAAAGCTTCGGTAGTTTTAAAGGGAATATTGATAAAAAAGTTTTCAAATTCCTGAGCTATTTCTGCATTTGAGTTTATTGGGCCATGTGCAGTCTCTAAGTTAAATTCAGTATTACGCTGTTTTTTCTACCGTTTCATTATTTATTATTTGCCAGGTAGTTTTATTAATTAATAATAAATTGTTTGGGTTTGTTTGTATGGCCATAGCATTATAATAAGATTTAAAAGAATGCCTCTGGATTATGTATATTATGAGTAAATATATTTTCTTCCTTTCATATAGGTACCTATAAAAAATTACTTTTGAATTCGATTGTCTATAATGTTTAATCAGTGACTTTTATTGCTAAATATTTTGTTTCATTGTGTAACTAACATTACCGGGGTCTTAAGAAAAGAAAAAAATATTTTTATAAATGACTTTAATTTTCCATTTACCTGGAATCGCTTAGATATTAAAAATTATTTATTTACATTTTTAACCAGATACTTAGTACGTACAAATTACATAATATACATAGTTTGATTATATTGACACTAAGTAGACAAACATTTTGTTTTACAAAAAGAACATTGAACAATGTTACTCACAGATAAAGAATAATTTTGCTGTCAAGTGTCATGTTTAATTACTTAAATATATCTTAAACAACATTTGTGCAGAAACTAGATAATACATTCACAACTTACATAGTATTTTTACAACCTATATCACATTTCATTTTTTATCTATATGACAGTACAACACCTTTTATATTAAGTGTCTTAAACGTTACGATAAATTATAGTGTGTACATTTTGTTCACTAAATAAATTCCAAGCCCTCGTTAAACGGAAATTAATCAATAAAGCTTTTTATAAATTTGAGGAATACTTAAATGATCCTAATCCTTGGGATTGATTTGCTCCAGTTCAAACAATTTGTATGACAATACTTGGCGATTAAAAAGAGTGGCGGAAAGTTTCTTGCCAGTTCTTCTTACCCGCTCTACGCCCTTGACTTGCGAACTGGTAGTAAATGTCAATTTACAATTAATTTAACTTGACAATTCGTAAGTGTACTTGTTTACCTACATGAATAAAGATATTTTGAGTTTGAGTTTGTTATATTCCAATAATAATAAATCCAATATCGATAACTTATAGAAGAGAAATGAACAATTTGTAAAAAAAAATATATAATTTGCATATTGAATTTTCTTAAGTTTACTGGAATATTTTCAGAAAACGCAAACAAGTTATATTTACAAAGCTTATATGCTAACTCTGTAAACAAAGTCAATGAGAGATAAATTATGAATACATTAAAATGTACTAATCTCAAGTGAACACTTAAATTAAGCGAATACATTCATAATACATTTAATTTTGTAATTACAATATTATTGAGTTTGTATATTAATATTGTCAAGCGTTATTTACAATTTAGATATGTTATTTGAAGAGCCATTTAAATACAAAATGTATAAATACGAAGTGTTAGTAACGTATCAAGTTGTTATTTGAAAATCAAGACACGATATAGTATTATTCCGAAACATCCAATATGTTCACACACTGCATGAGTTTAAAAAGCGAATAAATTTGTAGGCACTTTCGCCGCTTCAGTCTTTAATATGAAACAAAACTTTATTAATGTTCACACTGTCGTCTCTAAAGGGTCCGGAGATTGTCAACAAAAGCCATCCTTTAGGTCTGGGTAACCTAAATCAGGCAAAGCCTTCCTTGAACTTCTATTATCTGTTCGACTGCTTCTACCGCGGCCTAGACTTGCGTATCGTGTATCGCTCAATTTTTCTCTTTGAGCCACTTCATCATAATATCTTGCATCATTTAAACCTGCGCTATACTTTTGGCTTAGACTGTATTTGTCTATAGTAGCATATTTTTGTACTGTGGCGTATTGTTTGGCTGCTTCCGGTATGCCGTTAGTTTTTGCTCTATCATATGGTTCTTCTACTTGTAATGCTCCATCAAGACGTGCTTTAAATTCTTTGTCCTTTTTTCTTCTACGTTTGCATGCACAAAGTGCTATCGCTATTGCGCAAATTAGTAATCCTACGCCGGCCACTGCCGCGACGTACGGTGGAGGCAATGATATTCGGAACGAACAGTTAGAATCATCTTCGTCGTATCCAGATGGGCAATGAGCACTTCCATCACACCACAGTGTGAGTGGAATGCAAGCATTTAGTTCAGGACAACTGCAAGAAAAAACTTATTTGTAAAAACAGAATATTACTAAAACCAATATTTTATTTATTATTATATTAATTGTCATATTATGTGACAGTATTAGATTGAAAAAATATAACCAAAATTTTATGTTTTTTTTTTGTTGACGGGGGCAAATTACGTTTAAATTGTATACGTTTTTGTAAAGGTTTATATCCAAGCAACTTTTAAAACCTGAAAAGGCTAAAATCTGTGTAAAAAGAAACTATAATTTATATAAAATGGAAAACCTACTGGTATCGGCAATCGAGAAGAACTGAAGATGGTAAAATAGTATTTTCTGGATCATTTTCTATCGAAGGCTTCTTCATAATCTCTATCCATTTAATTGAATAATCGGCTTGTTCATGTTGTAAGAAGTCTATAACAAAGCTTCTTGCATGTGGTTTCAGAGATGACTCAATAGAAGTTTGAGCTGAGTCCCATCCGGGTGAATAAAATTCCATCATGCTCGATGTATCGGGGCATATTTCCCTATATCTACTTGTATCATACGCTTCGTATAAAAACAATCGATTTGGTGTGAGACATAACGATGAAGATTTATCGATTTCGTATCCAGGAATCTTTAAGTAAAGGTATCGACCTTGCATTGGAGTAACTTCGTCACCACCTGGTTCAATTAGCCACGGTCTATGCACACAAGCTACTTCTGCTTTTACACTCTCTGATATCACATGCCTATCACTGACTATTTCTGGTAAAATCGATGTTTCTCTACGGTCAAACAGTCTTATTTCACCACTGCTTCCTCTAAGTCGTCTTTCTCCCCAGCCAGTAGAACAAACAGTCTCATCCCCTGGTCCAGTTGGTATGAACTTATATTCACCTTCAAAACTAAAATCGTCATAATCTTCAGTAATGTTCATCATAGTAACAGTGAAATTGACTTCTATCACGGGAGCTGTTAACGTATGAATGTGTAGAGGTTCAGAGCGGTTTGTACAAAGGCAATCTCTTTTTATGGGGACTCCCTCCCATGGGTATTCAGTGATAATTATCTGCGCGAGGCCTTCACCTCCTATTGTCCTCTTGAGAGGTCTATTGCATATCCAACGGTTGGTTCTCGAGTCTTTATGAGTGCTACAATGCTTATTGCCAAAATTGTTGTTATTAAAAATTAATTGAACCCGCTCGCCGTATTTTGCTTCGAACCTAAAAAATATTTGTTATAAGTTTAAAGTATAGCATCACTTTTGTATGAAGTCAATATGAACATCACGTAACACGCTTTGTTGTTAAGTTTACGTACAATATCCCAAAAATAGAACAAAGGACAAACATGTTATTATTATCTTTTTTAAACAAAAATAAAAGTGTAAATACCTCAATATACACGTAAGATTTTGAGCTCCACCGCGACCGTAATAAAATATCGCTCTCGGTGCTTGAAATCTTCCGGAGTACGTCTGGGCGGATTTAAAAACTCTATCACAGGCGGATTTTGAGTCCATCAATGGCTGTCCCTGTTCGCTGACGTCAACAAACTCGTAACGTAGAACAAATGACACAGGATACAGTGCTGATCCTTGGCGAAGTTCCTGAGTAAAACATTTGCATTAAAGAAGTCTGAAAGTTATTATTTTTTTCGTTTTGATGAGTAAATTACGTTGTAAGATGAATTCGAGTCATATTTGTTAAACCACATTTTACACATCATTGATATTATAACTTCAAATTAAGATTTAAACTTTTAAGCGGTTCCTTCTCTAATCATACTATTTTTCTTTATTCGTATACTATTAAATATTATTTACAAAATATCAAATTAAATTTATTCATCGCTTAGAACTGCAGTACAAGATTTAGTTAGCAAACTGTAAAGTCCTTACTCTTCCATACTTAATATTGAATAACAAAGTAGTTTCTAACTTGGATAACTTGTTCCAAACCATCGCTCTAATATTAACACATTCACCTGCTCTTAAGAAATTTCATTATCACATGTGTTAATACATAAACAAATGCATAATGTTTACGTAGTAAAGTACTTATGTGGGGTAATAATACTACCGAAAAATTATTAATCAAATTTACTTTCATTTAAGAAAATCAGCAAATATATATAATAGTACTGATTAACATTACAAATATGGGAGATATTGTAGGGCATGGACACATTTCTCTTATAATAACAATTATTGTGTATCAATCAATAAAAAATCATTTATTCAATGTACACTAATTATTAGCGTCAACAAAAAAAATGAAATATACATTAATGCTTCTTATATGTACATTACATACATGCAAGTGATCAGTTTTGGCCAAAATGGCAATCAACAGTTTATTGAAATATTTTCCTAGTCACTATAAAATCGTCCCAACCGTATTTAAAAATACTTATTAAAGTGTAGTAAAGATTTTCGAATTGGACCAAATTTAAATAACATTTTAAAGTTAATGCGAAAACTAAAACCACAATTTAAGTGCCACAACTATTTGTTCGGCTTTGCACCAATTTTCTAGCGCTTTGCCGTACTATAATTTTCACGTTAAATTATTAAACTCTACGTACCATAATTAGTTACACCACAACGATTCGGTTAGACCTTTGTTAGGTATTTTAATAAAATTTTCCATATAACATGCTTAAATTGTTGATTTAAAACCTGATGAATATGTTGTACGGTAAGTATATTGGTGTAATTAATTAATTTATAATCAAACCTCTTCAGTCTTATATTTTTATGTCTATGACCAATAACAGATTTTCACTCTGCTAAAGTTTGTACATAAAAGGTTAAATTTTAATTTATTTAAATGTTTTTTTCACAGATACAGTCTTGAAAGCGTTTCGTTGTATCTGTGAGTATCTTCGGATTGTAAGATTACTCATAGACAACATATCTCAACTAGGTATGGCTAATATCAGTCTAATCTAACAGTTTTTAATAGTATCTTCTCTTATAGCTAAAAGACATATTAATGGTGATTATCTGAGCGTGACAAATGCCGATTTTTGCGTTTATATTCTGGTTTCCACACGATTTACATTTAGCGTAAGTGCAATTGTTAATCGCGCATATCGGGGCAAATCACGCGGGCTACTCGATTGTGAGTAAGTTGCATGGATCTAGTTATCGCTACGCCATTTTAAGTTCTCGTGTCATTTTCACACGTGTATAATATCCCTATTCTATCATATTCTAATAAGATTAGTGTTCCATTGTCCTCATTTTGACATTTGTGATGTTTGACAGCATAAATAAAATAAAAATATAGATGTCAACGCAACGCACATGCAGGGTTTAGATACACGACCTCAGGGATAAGAGTTGCAACACACTTCATAAGTTTAATAATTGTTTTAAAAACTGGTTTATTTATTAGTAATCATAACAATGAAATATACAGTATTCACAATTTTCTAAACCTACATAGTAATAATAAAAATTAATAAAAATAAAATGAATCAAATTTAAAAAGTTTGGTCAGTGTGGCAACAGCATTTTCTCGCTGTATTGTGATACCTATTCGTTGAGCGAGGAAATTACCAGCTCTGGGGTCACCGGTTCTATCTACCAGGCGCCAACTTAAATCTTTAATAAGCTCCCGAGCATTTGAACTCCACGGCCCAAGAGTCTACTCTATTAAGGGAACAAAACTATAATAACTATATAACATAAATATCGATAAAACAAAATTTAAATAACGCTCTGTATATATGAAAAGACACTATAAAAGATGTGAAATAAGACCTTTGTTAAAAATGAGGATATAAAAAGAAAAATAATGAGCTGTCTTTGATCGTAGAGACAGAACTTCGCAAGTTGCGAGAGGTTTGTAGTTGAACTACTTACTTATTGAAAATGTTTACAGTTGCAGTACTCGTCACGCAAACGTTTGAATCAGCGCACCCTCAAAAGCTTGGCGTGTGTGCGATTTTAGACTACAACTTCAGTTAAGCGAAAGCGATTTTATGTAATGGCCGAAGTTTAAGAGTAAATATATTTTTATTGTAATCGTAATAACATCAACGAAATAAGTTTGTGTAAAGTTAAATTTGTTTTAATTTTCGTTTAAATTTTAAATATTTTTATTATTAGTAGGTTCAGAAAATTGTAAATACTGTATATTTGATTTGGTTTTAAAAAATATCAATCTAATATATAAAATTCTCGTGTCGCGGTGTTTGTAGTTAAACTCCTCCGAAACGGCTTGACCGATTCTCATGAAATTTTGTGTGCATATTGGGTATGTCTGAGAATCGGACAACATCTATTTTTCATCCCCCTAAATGTTATTGCTTGTTAGGGTAGTCCACCCCTAAATTATTATGTTTTAATTTTTAGATATTTTTTTTGTTTTTATTTTTTTATGATACAGCATTAAAAAATACATACAACCTCTAATTTTCACCCTTCTACGATCAACCCCTATTTTTTATTATAAATGATATACATGGCAAAACGACGTTTGCCCGGTCAGCTAGTTTATTTATAAATAATTTATTATTTGCACTTCTATTGTTGGATTATTTTGCAAACGCTGGTCCGCTGCTTCCAAAGTACAAAAAAAACAGGTTTCAAACATGTTGGTCATATTTTGTAAGGAAATAAATTGGAAGAGATATAATTTTTCGCATCACATTTAACTTTGGAGCGGATTACCAAGTATAGTCTAATATAAACGACTCTTGTTTATTTATTTTGAAAAATTCTACCGCTCCCGCTATATTCAAAACACCTCCTTAACCCGCAGTAACAAGTAAGGCAACGTGAAGTGTACACGTGCCCGTTGCATTATTCACTATGGCGAGTGCAACGTGACTTATCTCCTGCGACTGTGAACTGACTGAATGAATGCATACTTATAGGCCTCTGTAACTGAGAGAATAGCCAATGTATGCTCTGAATTTTCAAACAGCACCCACAGTATAAAATCACAATTTTTCCTACATTCAGAGATTGTTCCAAAAAATTTATCCCAAAATTTGATAAAAAAACTCCACAGTGTAAAAGCTTTTTACGAAAAAAATAAGTCAGTCTTATTCCAACTGCACTTCTGCAAATTTGTACAATTTATTCAGAATTAACATTTTCCTGTCTCTTTATTTATTTATTCAAAGAGAAACTCATTGCTAATTGTACTTTCGTCACCGAGGAAAGTAGTTGAAAGGAATGTAGTTTTATTGTACTTAAGTATGCTTAATATTCTAGGAATAATAGCTGCTAAAAGTTCATTAAAATTTGCTTTTATAACTCTGACATGGTATATTAACGTTTTGTCTTAAATGAGCTGTAAATTCGTTACCGCGGTTTTAGCGTATTTTATTATGTGTATCTGTAACTTGAAAACCTCTAGCAAATATTATACTTGACCGCTGAACGGGTATCACATCTATATTATGTTTATCACGTAACATATGTTAAATATGACTGATCGTACAACAAATGAAATATATACTTGACAACATAAAAGGCAGTAATTCTGGTTCTACTCTGTGTTACACAGACAGGTAGTTAAAAACGGGGCTACAACATTTACGTCGCAGTCTCATAATTTATGTTAAATTTGAACGATCTTACCGGATTAAAGTAAAGTATATTATGATAAATTTACAACTATTTGACTTCATTAGTTCTAGTTCTACGTTTCGCGTGGTTTTGTCAACGACCACGCACCTCCGGTAAAAAGCGTTTTTCTTTAAATGTGTAAAGGTTATGTTAATCAAAGACAATACTATGATTCGTGATCATCAACTTCTTCGAATAGGTAAGTAGGTGATCAGCTTTATGTGCTTGACACACGGCGTCGACTTTTTGGGTCTAAGGCATGCCGGTTTCCGCACGTACGAGCGAGTGTTAAGCGCCCAAATAGACAGAAATTCTATTAGTGCACAGCCGGGGTTCGAACGTACAACACCAAGGATGAGAGTTGCCCGCCGGGGCCACTAGGCCAACCGGGCGTGCTGTCTACACAAATAAATTAAAGATGTGCCCGCGTTTCACCGCATTAATTCGGGTAGCCTGACTACTGTCGATAGACTCCTCGATACGGCTCTGGATCGCATTGCAAATGAACTTTTACGCTACAATATAAATCAAAAATGGATGTCACTTTTCTGTTTAATGTCCATCCTTACTAAGAGGACAGAATACTTTATTTTTATTTCAAAAGTCTTTTTTTTTTAAAAAAAAAAGGAAAAAATGTTGTAATGTTCTTAATTCTATATTATATAAATATCTCATTAAGACCTTACTGCGAACTTAAGCCGTATATAGGTTTGGACTTTGGATTACATACATAATATCTTAGCAGGAATATAATAACAAAGCACTTTCCATGGTTGTCACGTAGCAGACGCAGAATATGTTTGGACGATTTGTCGTATGTCGTATTGTTGATATATCACTAAACGTGTGCAAGCAATTTCATACAATGTAATAGAATTGCAGACTATGCAGGATTGTATGGATTTATGGGGATTCTTAGCTTTATTTACAAAGGATTATTTACTATTAAAATTACTCGTGGAGGAAGTAGGAACTATTGCTACAACCTAAAAAATATACTTTTTAAGTATAAACAATAGTATATCTATTTTCATTATGGTACTTTAACATGTGCCGAGCCCGGAATTAATAAATAAAAAATTTATTTGCACCATATATTTCTTATTATTACAGCGTGAAAAAAATTGACAGAAAGAGACAAAGAAGTACCTAAGTTTGAAAAGTGAACGGACTGAATTAATATTAGTGAATAATCAATAATTTATACTTGAGGATTAACCACTAGCATGCGTCTTTTAAGCCCGAGTATTTAAGATTGTATTCTTTTTTCATAAACTTTGCTTTAGATCCAACAATTTACAATATTAGATGCAGCTACGTGCTTGCTGAAAATAAAATTACGACTGTATAAATAAATCCTATATTTAACTATTCCTGTTCAATTATAAAATCCCTTATAATAAGTAAACAACAATAATGTACTGTAAATACATTTAAAGTTTACTTATATATGGTTTAAATATATGCAATACTGACAGTATAGTTGGATGCATCTAAAATACACAGTGAGAAACTAACGAGCCACTGGTAAAACAACGTAATAGATTGCAATCTTGTCTGTGAAAAGCGTTGTGTGGACTACCAGCCCTGTTTGTGAGTTACATTTTTCAACGGAATTGCTAGTCATACAGGCACGCTATGCATTCCTGAGTTACCCGAAACGAAGGCGCAATATCTAATGAATGAAGCCAACAAAAGCTTCTTTAGATATTCAAGAGACTACATAATATCATATGTTTTCGTATTTACAATGAATACGATATTGCAATATGACGTTTAGATTATGCTGAATTCTTCTAATCTATGTCATCAGTTATTATTTGGTCGAAAGCGATCCACGAACCTTCTTTCAATGCTAGGCATGATATTATGCTCATTTCAAGTAAATATTAGAATTAATGATTTGAAAATGTCATAAACCTAGAAAATGAAGTCATTGTATATTTTAATTTTAAGTGCATACAAATGAAAATTTCGCCACTTAAATTCGATAGTGAGTATTAAATTAACAATTTAAAAAAATAATGAGATCGAATCCCTTGCAATCCCTGGGAAATTCCATCATTTATAACTAGAGCGAAACTTATCAATTTCGGAATCAACAAAACCGACAATTAATTATAAATTCTCGCAAATTAATTAAATTCAAGCATGTGTTACATTAATTGTAGCCCACAAGTCTGGTTGACGTACTATCAGCACACACGGTATTGAAATAGAAACTGCTGACTCCTTACCTACTAATCTAAACATCTTCATTAGTCTAATTTAATATGCTTATAACCTTATCAATATTGCTATAAGTAAATCATATCTTTAATAGTTAAATAAAAACAAAAAAATCCGGAAACATTATGTTTGTACTCGCCGTCCACACTTATTTCCGAGGGCACAAATTGGTTCTAGTTTGTGGTCATTTCTTTCTTATGTGTGCCTAATTAGTGCGTTTATAAATAAATAAATGACAAAACTAACTAACTAACTGAAAAAACTATCCCTGACACTTTTATATTTAAGCACCTGTAGAGCCTACGTTGATTGATAATAAAGAGTTGTTAACCAGGCGATTCGAAACTCTGGGAACATTTGTTTGAAACTGGCTCCTGCAAAAGCGGCTGAAATGTGTAGTACATTTCCTTAGTGCGAAATTTATTCTTGCACTAAAGAGTTATATATATATAAGTTTAAGTTATTTTATATTTTATATAGTTTTCCACATCTTGCTTATATCATTTTATTTTTCTTTAAAAGGTTACTTAGGGTAAGGTAAGCGATAAGGCCGCCCGCTGCCCTTATAGTTATTTAATTATTATTATTTTTACTGTATAAGTGTTAAATAATAAGTTATTATATACGAAACCTAAATATAAATCAACATAAGCCAAATAGCTGGTAAATAGAAAAAATATCAATAAAGTTAGCGCAGAAGTGTATCATGCCTCTACGAGATTGAAAAAGAATAGAAAAAGAAATTAGTGAATTAGCAACAGTAGAAACTAGAGGTAAACCGCTTGCTGACGGTACATAATTGATATAGTGAATGTTGCCACAAATGCATCTTATGTGTTTGCGATTCTAATGCAAAACCCTAGTCCTAAATGGATTTGATGAGATTCTGATAAGATTTACTGATCTGATTTGCAGTTCACTGTGCCTGTACTTTGGAATTGTACCAAAATATATAGGATACATTTTAAAAATTTAGAGAACACATATAATAATATAATATTTAGTAACAGGGAATGCCTATAACTTATAGTATACTTCAGCTAGTTTTTCTAACCAGGGCACTCTCTTACGCTTTAAATTTACCCCATAGTATAATTTTATATTTAAAAAATACTAATTAACTTTAAAAGTCATTTAGATCCCAATTATCATCTCTTTATTGAAAGAAAAATACGTTAGATACTAGCAAAAATTATATTGAGTCAATAATAGAAATTACCCACACAATTAACTATACGTATCTTACAATAACGATTACTTCACATCAAGAATAAATCAATTATAATACCTACTGATAGTACAAGAGAGATTAGTTTATAAATGGTTGCGATGGATTTATAGGCATTGCAGAATCATTAGTGTCCTGCAGACCATGATTGCTACAACCACTTGAATTGTTCAATAATATAAATAATGTGATAAATATGCGTTTATATTATTAAAGAGGTTTTTTGGTGCTACGACGTAGCGTTATCGCGGAAGCTACACAACCATATTACGTAACATGTGCAAGAAAATATGGTGAATATGTAATCTTATTAAAGTGTCCTTTCCTAGCACACTATTTTGTCACCAAAATATTTTTAGATGGCCTTAAAGTTTAGGCCTACTACTAAGTGAAGAAATCACTTTAATCTGTTTAATTTTGTTATAGTTCCGTAAATTATATAACTATAACGCATTTTCAGTCGTAAAGTTTCATTTAAATCTATATATAGACAATATAATTTTCTAAAACTTTCATGCAAATTTAACTGTAATTTGTATTTAACTATATTAAAAACTAAAGGGCATTTTATAAACGTATTATTTCTTTGGTAAGTTTTAAAACTTGCTTCATAAATAAAAAAGTAAAGCGAACCTGTAAAATTGTAAGTGCTGGTCCAGAAGTGATGTAACTCTCAGATGGTGCGCAAGGTCTGGTTGCTCTCGTGGCGTTCGAGAGCAGGGCGTGGTCACATAGTCGTGGAGATTCTTCGCGACAAAACGATCCCAGCAGCAACTTCTTGTCGGTCATATCCAACTAAAGAGAAAAAATATTATTTTAAGCTTGTTAGTTATTTTATAAATGAATTATTACATACTAAAAACGGAAAAATATAAGCATTAATATGTGATATTTTTTTTACTAATATGTTTTACCTAAGAATTGTGTTCGCTTATTTATTTATAAAATGCATTGGTTTTGTGTAGCTTGATAAGTTTTTAATGGCATAATTATAATATTTTACAGTCTTGGTACATTTGCAAAGTGACAGTAGCTATGGACAAAAACCTTTTTTTTTTATAGAACAGCGGGCAAACGGGCAAGAGGCTCACCTGATGTTAAGTAATACCGCCGCCCATGGACACTCTCAATGCCAGGAGGCTCGCGAACGCGTTGCCGGCCTTTTAAGAAATGGTACGCTCTTTTCTTGAAGGACCTTCAGTAGCGAGGCTTATAGTACGTTTAAGGTGTAAAATTATTACAGTCATACAATAAAATATTATACACATAAAAGAAATGGCTTTGTTTATCCAAATCATAATTTAATTTACACACTCCGACGCTTATTCGATATTGTCGACATAAAAAAGGTGTAAAATCTTTAAGTTTGTTTTACAACTTCACGTAAGATAAACGTAAAAAGGAAATACGGGGGAAGTAAAACGTAAATACCAAGGAGAAAGTTTGAAAACAAAATAAAATTGTAACAGATAGTACAAAATTATTATAATTGTATTTGGGGTTGCATGTTTATTCAATACAATGAAATGACTTCAAATTCGTTTATTTTTATCACAATATTAACAACACATTCTTATACGTCCTAATAATGGCGAAAAACTCGGATCACGAAGAAGTTATACCTATGCGTTAGTAATAATAGTACAATGGTGCCACAACCCCATCTGGGTCATGGCTGCGGATTGGATCGCATCCGCATCTTTCAGAACTCTTATTTTTATATAGACAGGTGATCAGGCTTCTGTACATAATACATATCGTATTTTTGGGTTTATAAGACCATTCAAGTTAGCCTTTACCATAGGAGCAAGTATTGATTGTGTAGAATGAAACATCCATTGGTGTACAGCCGAGACTCTAACGCGCGTTAAAGTCCCACGATTAATACACAAGGCTACCACTGCACTATGCGTAGTATAATAAATATTAAACAATTTTTTTAAAAGGCCAGCAACTCACTCGCGAGCCTTCTTGCAACGGTATCTTTAACATCAGATGACCCTCCTGCCCGCTTGTCTATGTTGTATAAAAAAAACAATAAGTTTAAAGTTTTCTGAAAGTAATATACATATACTGTTGTTATTTGGAAGTGATTGCTTAGCAGTAAGACACATCATTTGTCTTCATTGATTTAATCTTAATTTTCTCTTGTTTCATGTTATTGTGTGAAGTGTTATTTTTATTATTATATCATAAGCTACTATAAATTTATATATAAGCTGCAATAGTGTACTTACAACGCTTAAGAAATATATAATCAATATAAAAACTACTCCCTACTAAAGAATTGATTCTATAAAATAGAAAATCGTGTTCTCAAAATTTGAGATATTCCTCTTTAGTGATGCAAAAGTGCGTGAGCTAAAATAGGTTAGTATATTACGCAAGGGAAATCAAAACATTTATGTCTATTTGTTAGGTAATTTTACTTGCAATGAAATATTCCTAATACTGAACAACACAACGTTCAATTACAGTGTATAAACACACGTTTCATGTAACGTCAGCCACGGCTTAATTATACGTATCGATTGACTTAAATAAGTACAGTTTGTACTGTAGAAATATCGATTTAGATTTAATCTAGCCAGTAATAACCGTATCTAGCGTTTTCATTGTGAAACTTAATCCCTGTTACATATTGCTACAATGAATAACCCAGTTCTGGAAACCAAGGGATTCATTCTGACAGCGTGGAAACATTAAAATAACCTATTTCTGCTGACTTTAGGAAAGTATTTATTAATTAAAGTAATTTTCTCATATAAAAACTGTAACAAATTTCACTGGATCTGGTATTGAATTTTATTCATTTTAAATATTAATTTATCAATTATTTTACAAACCTCGACAGGTCAATGACATCGTAGAGGCTCTTCTCTAAAACGTCTTCGTTATTTTCGGGACTTAAATTTAAAAGTAATAACTTTTTTTATTTTATAGACAAGTAGGTGATCAGCGATTTTTAGATTTGAAGCATACCGGTTTATGCACAAGCGAGTGTTTAGATGCGCACATGCACAGCCGAGAATCGACTTCAGGGAAGAGTGTCGCATGGTGAAGCCAGGCTAAAACTGTTTTTTTAATAAACGTATATTACTTCAAAAATAATGTGTAGTAACCGACAAAATCATTTGATCACTACCAACTCATATAGTTTTCGCAAAGTCAATAAAATGGGTTTGAAACGTTAAAAAAAAACTAACGCGATAAATAGATATATTGTGTGTTGACATCAATCTGTAACGAAATACAGTTTTCTGCTAGTTGCTATTCAAAAATGAACTTCACAACTCAGGTATTTCTTGACACAGAAAACTTTTGATTAAAGTGCTAACAAAAACTTGTGCTCATCCGAACTGAATGCAATAGGAATGTCGAGTGAATGAAAACACCGCACTGCAGAGCAAGTAGGAAAGTGTTCAGACACATTAAAGAAAATTAATGTTTGGCTCCAACGTCAAGTATAGGTAGTTGGCAAAGTGCTACGAGGAACTAGACATTTTTATCGAGTGCGTAGCGTACAGCCGAATGTAGTAGTCTCAATAAATAAAAGCTAATACCACCGACCTAATACATTTGTTATAATGTGCCGTGCACTGAAATCTTTATTTCTTCCACAAAACTTAGCCTAAGTACGTCTTTAATTGGAAGCAAACGTAATAAATATTTAACAATATTGTAACTATAATTGAGTGCACAAGATGTTTACTACGTATGGGCTAGTTGTAGTGGACGCAGAACTTTAACATCTACCCTCCGTACTTGTTACAAACTGTATGACAGCAGAGTAGTGCGTTCGGAAGTGG
This sequence comes from Pieris macdunnoughi, assembly GCA_905332375.1. NCBI lineage: Eukaryota > Metazoa > Arthropoda > Insecta > Lepidoptera > Pieridae > Pieris > Pieris macdunnoughi. The sequence continues at coordinate 4,781,988 of CAJOBZ010000063.1, forward strand.
GGCGCGAGTAGTTCGCGTACCTAAAATGCCTTTTTTAGATCTGACATACATTCACAATTTTTGGGGCTCAAACAACCCGTGCCCTCGCAATATTTTCCTTAAACGTCAGTGTTAACTGCGAATATTGTTGCAACGGCTGAGTCCCAACACACTAGGTACTACGTAAACATAATGATTTTATTTAGAATGTTCTCGTATTAAAATTCGATTGCTAGGTTTATAACTGGATATAAAAATCACAATCAAATGACTGCTTTGTAAATTTTATAAAAAATAATATCGAACTAAATTAGTATATTATATCTGGAGTATAGGGAGATATAATTAAAGTTTCAATTGTATAAAATATATTTATGACATTAAACAGCACTTTAAATTTATCCCGTAATAAGGTATATAGGTATAACCTACCTTTCTATCGAGGTCAGCATCAGGAGCCGCCCCATCCCAAATGGTTAGTTGTGAAGAGCAGTCCTTTTGTTGGTCAAAGCCAGCCGGCTCCGTTCCCGCCGCGTGGTACTTCACAAACGAAACCCACACAACTTCGTTAGGACGACCCTGTAAGAGCACTTTTGTTATTTGCTAAGAAAAGCGTTAACAGAACAATACACTTTAAATGTCTTACAATAAAAGTAACAATGGAACATCGTTAACAATTTATGGTAAAAACTTTATAATTCAACTGTTTTATATCGCAAATAACAAAGTTGGTTAAAAAATATAAATTAAAAACTGAAGATCGTTTTTTCATCTTGACTAGTAATGTCAAGATGTCATGTTGATCATGTTTGACAGTTGAAAAATCAATAATTGTCAATTTGAATATAGAATAAATATTAAATAGATAGTGAAACTGAGCCCTTTATGCCTTCGGTCTGGCTAGCGCATAAAGAGCATAGATAGTTTCACAGTTCCCGAGACTGATAAATAACGTGTGTATCTGTTTAAAAAAAAATTACAATAACGATAAGTTATTAATAGTAGAAAATATGTATGTGGAATCAGCTGCCCACTGAAGTATTTCCGAACCAATTCGACTTAGGGTCCTTCAAGAAAAGAGCGTACCAATTCCTGAAAGGCCGGCAACGCACTTGCGAGCCTCCAACCCGTTTGCCTCCTATTATATAAAAAAATATGAGTGAAGTCAATGTGACTTATTACTGCTAAATTATACAATGTTATATGGGATTTTCGGTTAAGATAGTCAATGAATGTGTTGTTAATTTTTGTAACGAGCCTAAAGAACTTCTTTAGGCGCGTTATGAAAAATTGATGAGAGTGAAATTTTACGATGCGCGCGCACCGTGAAAATTAACAGAATGAAGTTGCCCACGGAAGATGCTACGGCATTGGACATAATTTAAAAACAACATTCGAATAATAATAGAATTTATGTTACATTTAATGTAAGAGAATAATAATAAATATTTATTTATTTAATTTTAAAAATGTAAACTGAACTTTATTGACTATAATTACTCATTTTCCAGTCTTTGATTATTTAATTGTAATTAATTATTTTTATTTATGTGTCATACTAAGTGGTTACAATGTATAATTCAAAAGGCCTCTGCGGCATTCAGTACGTTATGAATAGCAAAGTGAAAATCATGAATAGGTAACGTTAAATATAAAATCTCTACAACATCTTCACTCAATCATCAAATGTTTTAAGGTTCATAATAATTCAAAACATCTAAGGCAGATAAATCAAGATATATTGTGGAGATCTCGGATTAAAATAAGCCAAGAAACAAAATACGATGTCTGTTTGAGAAAGGTAATTCTGGCTCGCATTACTCTGAATGGGTACTATTCATCTTAAGACTTGGATTATACCGTATTAAAAACGAGAATTTACATACAAAATGCTGTATTTTCGAAGTTTAAGGGTCCCTTCTCGGTTTTATCGTTGTTCACGTGTTTTTAAAACAAAATTGAGATGGAGTTATTGCAAATAAATCAAGTTGAGATGTTTTATGTTTAATTATCAAACACTCACTTTCATAAATAATTAATTTAATAAATTCTATACATTATACATTGAAATAAATAACTAACCTTAACATAAACTAAAATATATTATTAAAAGGAGTCCCTTTAGGCAAGATTCCGAAGATACTGGCAGCGTTCCCCCTTTGAATCGCTAGACTAATTCTTTGTGCTAGGTAGGTAGCTGCCAGATCTTCGGTCTACTGTGATGTCGACTAACCTTTTTGATATTTCTTTAAAAAGCCTTAAAGCGCTAGGACCCCACGGACCAAGGGTCTCGACACCGAATGGAATGAATTCTCACTTTCATTACATTGAATATCCATATAACATATGTATATACCGTATCATTTGAAGTGTGATATAGCGTATTCTTTGTATGATGGTAAATGTAGTTATAATTAAGGGTATAGCCAAAACACAGAATACAATTTCAATACATTTGAAATTGTTTTGCATGAATGATTTGATATAGTGTCAAATGAACCAAAATAGTTTCAACTAGCAAATTGATAACTAATGTTCAATTATTTCATTTATTTATATGAATTCATTAGAAAATAATTCGTTGATTATTTTAAATTAAATATTATTGTGTTCCTATATTGCTGAATTCTATGTCACCGACAAAGGTATAATAATTCTATTGAAGTTATACTTCTTTAGGCGCCTTGAAAAAAAAAATTGATGAGAGTGAAATTTTACGATGCGCGTGCACCGTGACACAAAATTAACAGAATGAAGATGCTACGGCAATGGACATAATTTAAAAACAACATTCGAATAATAATAGAATTTATGTTACACTTAATGTAAGAGAATAATAATAAATATTTATTTATTTCATTTTTCAAATGTAAACTGAACTTTATTGACTATAATGACTCCTTTTCCTACTAAAACTATTTTTAATAATGCCAAAGAAGTATAACTTCTTACGCGCGTACATAAGTACACGCACCCTTTTTTTTCGATTTAATACTACATTAATTTTATATAGTCTGTTAATAGTGGTATTCGACAATTAATTTTACATTCACTCTTTTCGAAATTCATATTTCTTTTCAATTGTCCAATTACTTTTTAGCGAATCAGCGAAATAGCAATTATACCGTTAATAAGTTTGTATACCTTAACTTTCAAATTGAAATTGTGATAATTTACTAACTTAAATAATTAAGGAAACTAAATTTATAATCATTAATAAAATGGCAACACAAAGATCTAATTATTCAATTAAACTAATCAACCATTTTGTTAGTGTCAAAAACAATAATTAAAAAGGAGACATTTCTCAATACTGTGAGATTCAAAAATAGAACTAACCTGAAAGTAGTAAACGCAGGAAGTATTAGGAGGCAGGGAGTGTCGTGGATTACGTAGCACGCCACTCGTCCTGTCAGAGGAGCGTAGAACGAACCGGCAGCGCCCATCCGTGCCCACGTACGAGTGGGAATCTTTGTCCACGTACAACACCTGTCGGCGATTTGATTCTGTTACTACGTGATATCGAATGTATGTTCAAAACTTTTATATAGAAAAAGATTTGGAAAGATCAAGAAGCAATGTCCTAATTTAAAACCTTTGAAAATTTTATGAAAAAATACATTCAAATGACTATGTTAAACAAGAATTGGTTACAGAATAATAAACACAAAAATATATATATATCACGTGATGTATGTACCAGCTAATTTACTCATTGACTGATGTTATAGTATATACATGAATTGATTTTATTCTGTGTCATATTAAAGGTTGTTTCAACTAAAACTCTTGTATGGGACAAATTTTTTTAAATACTTTTAGAACTTACCTGTACTTCAAGTTCAAATCCTGGCAAGTAGCTTAATGGTACGGGATGAAATGGATTATCATAAGGCGATGTATGAAACTCGAGCAGCATTTTTGGACTTCTGCTGATGATATCTGGTACAGCATCGCCACCACAAAGCCGCACTAGTACTGGTGAATCTCTCGTTGGTCCATCCCAAACCGTCAGGTAGTCTTGGACTACGTTACATTGGTCCCAGATTCTGTTACCATTAATTAGCAATTACATACTAGGTTTAAACAGCAATGTACATTGTACGTGATAAAATTATACATATTGCAAATATCCTACCAAATTTAATTCAGCTCTGTTCGGCCATCTTGACATGGTTGAACAAGAAACATTCATGCATATTTAAAGAGTATAAAATATAGAAAGTTAAGCTCCTTGATAATATTCGAGGCTAAAGTCGGAATTATTTTAAAAGAAAACGAAAAAAAAAAGTTTTCCTTTAACCAATGCGTGACTATCGAAAAATATGATATTATTACAAAAAATATATTTAAAGAAAATTCTTCGTCACTTAAAAATAAACCCCGGAAATTATCATTCAAACTTTTCCATTTATGAAGTCTTTTTAACTGAATGACGGCGGTAGTTAAACCAATTATTGTATTATTGTATTTAATTAAGGTAAAAGCTTGATATTACTTACTTTAGTACGCGTTGACTCCTATCGTACTTTACTATTTGGTCTTTGATATGTATTTTATGACTATTCGTTTGCCTCACTGCCAATAGGACATGTTTGTCTGCTGGTATCTGAAAAATACATTCCTATTAGCTTCACTATAAAATCATTCTAAGGTAATTTTTCTGATATTATGTATTATATCAAAAAAACCTCTCATCAAAACCTCAAATTGGCCTTCATAGAATAGAAATTTATCCTCTATAGATTGGACTAGAATTCGTGTATGCGGTGATGTTAGTTATTTCGACTATGTGTTTGCGTTTTGTTCCCACGAGAATGTAAGTGCGTGCTCCTATTTCACCATGCCTGCTGCTGATAGAGGACAAGTCTTTGTTTTTAATTTATGTTATTATTATTAATCACTTAAGATGTCATGTGGAACATAGTGTAATGGTTGCAGCTCCTTTCAAACGTTGTGTAAAAAAAATGGCGATTAAAAAGAGTGGCGGAGAGTTTATTGCTAGTTCTTCTCTTCCGTTCTACGCCCTTGGTTTGAGAACTGGCACTAAATGTAAAGTTAGAAGCATTTCATATACATTTCTTTTTTTGACATCAAGTACAATGTGTTTGTTACCTATATGATTAAATAATTTTTGAATTTAAATTTATGTACTGTACCGAAAAATCACACATCTAAAACAAAAGGCGAAACATTTTAAGTCAAAAAAGCGGAGTGCGTATATAAAAAAAGTTAAAATGAAATGACGATACAAATCTTAAGTCGCGTTAAGATATGTATCTTCCTTCCGAGGACTGGTGAGAAGTTTGCATTAAATATTAAAACAGCAACAACCATACTCATACATTTTCATACTTGTAAAACATAAAGGTTATCTGTGTGAAACTTAATTCAGCTGTGACTCGAGGCATAGTTAAAAATCAAGGTCAGTCAATCAATTCAGATTTAGCGTACAAACATCGACCGCAAACATCATCTATGAGTCGCTAGAACATGGTGATGGTCCAACAATTTTATATTTTTGTATGCTTGTAAAATTAGGAAATGTTATCTGTGTCCAGAAAAACTAAATTGTATCACCTGTGCCTGAATCATCTTGCAAGTTAAATGTGCCTACGTCACAAATTCTCGTACATTCATAATGCGAATCTCATACCGAGCCCGGGTGTAAATTTTAAATTAAATATTAATACAAACAGCCACATCAACCACACGAGCGATTGTCGGGCCTCGGCTCCTTCTGAATTCGTAAACGGTTCAAACCTACGCGTACGAATTATTTCGCTTTTGTTTTTTATTGCCGAGTCAATTATACGTCCACGGATATTTATAGCTGGGTAAATTCGTTTTGTCTATAATAACATTAACACAAAGGTTTTATTTAATGCATTTTAGTGTATGTGAATAGGAACATTATATACATTTTTGTTAAATAATCACTTTCAATTATGTTTCAAGTTTTATTGTAAACTTATTAATTACTAACATAAACTTAACTTAGATAATTGATCATCACAGATTTGAAGTGAATTTGACACGTGTCATCAGAATGTAAAAAAATATGAATATTTTTATTTATTAATTCTATCCATATATTTTTTAAGTAATAGGAGGAAAACGGGCAGGAGAACCACCTGATATTAAGTGATACCATGAAATAAAATATATATATATATATATATATGAATAGAATAAATTAGTAAAAATATTTATATAAATATTATCCATTATACATTATTTTTATTATCTCTTCATATTTCTAGAAGGAGAAGGCTGAGACCAAGGATCTCCACTCTGCTACGGTCCTAACATACTCTGAAATATTCATCCAAATTTATGACATTCACCATGCACGCTTATCGATAATGGGAGCTTTTAACTTGTCCCTTCTCTAGTATCTCCTGGATTTGGTCCAGGTTTGTCCAACAAGGCCTATCCAAATATTCCAAATATTATGTAACATCGTTACGTTAGTAATCAGCAAACTAATTTAATAACTAGTACAAACAAACTTTGCGAACCGCGTATCTTCTCAATATCTAATTTATTATGAGTAAATAAGCTTATGTGCTACATGATCTCTAATGAATAGGAATACGTATCGAAGTTTCTTATAATATGAAAGTTATAATAGAACGCAACTGTGTTTTTCAATAGTTTCTATGCCCTCATGGGATATCTAAGAATGTTTTATTTTAGAGTCAAACACTCTTACTCTAACAATAGGTCGTGGGGCAGAGGTCGGGTCTTATTAATTGCTTATTATAAATGTCGTACGACTAAATGATTTTTCCGCTAATCGAATCCAAACCTCTGGATTGAGCACTATCAACTAAATCATGGTAACTTTAAAGATATATAAGACAAATCAGCTAGTATAAAAGCACATAGTAATAAGTTTCCATATTCACGTCGATTATATATAGAACAATCGTCTTGATAGTAATAGTATACAATGAATTTAATTCCCTATGGGACTATGGAATTGTCTTTTTGATAGAAGCATAACTTTGTCTCACCTTAGTATGCTCAATGCGATAGGTGCACGTCGCGTTCCTCGGGTACACTCCAGGGAAGTTAGGAGACTGTATCCTACATGCTCTTAGGTCGCAGTCACTCAGTATGCGGTCGCAGTACGTTCCAGGTACCCCCTCCCCCCTCCACGCCCCCACCGTCGTGTTACCGAAGCGGAGTCTAGCGTCGCTCCGTCTTAGAAACTTGTAAGCCAACTTGAAGTCGAAATTGTATCCAACGCCCTAGAAATTCAATAATTAGAATAATTTCAATCGTCAAGTCATTGTGTCTAGACAGCTAATAGCAATTAAATGGGCTTAGGTTGTAAGTTCTTGCTGTAATGACGAGACAAGACGTTATCTAAAATATATATGGTTTCTTTAATGTCTTTTGCCGACTAAAACTGCTGTAAGGCACTTCAAAGCCGTATAGTTTTTTTTTTAAAGACAATTCACACCAATTGACCGAGTCCCATGCTAAGCTGGTGAAGCTTGTGTTATGGGTACTAGGCAACGGATATATATACATATTATAGATAGATAGACATATAAATGCATATTTAAACACCCAAGACCTAAGCACAACACCAAATGCTCATCACATCGATGTTCGTCTCAGCCGGGGATCGAACCCGGGACCCATGGATTCGCAGTCAGGGGTACTAACCACTAGACCAATGAGTCGTCAAATTGTAAAGATTGTATTAGATTTAGATTTGTGTTTATATTAATTAGAAATTTGTAGTACCAAAGATAATAATATAAGTAACGCTTCCATAGTGTAGTGGTTCAGTGATATAAATAGCTTGAATTTTTATTCTTAAACGAGTCTACCAGTGGTTACTACCCAGAAAACAATTGTTTATAAAGCACCTACTAATTTTAAATATTATTATACTAAAAATTTTGCATGGTTCAGCTGTATTTTAGTTTTCACGAGAAAATAATTGAGGTATTGTTTTATCAAATAAATATCAATTTCTGGTTAATTTTCCCTTTACAATATACGAAAGTATTCCGTTGAATAATATAAATAAATATAGAAACCCTTGTAAAGATAATGAAATTATGGAATATTAATATTTAAACATTAATTTCCTACTCGATCCGAAACAGATTATTCGAGCAATTCAGGATTTCAAACAATTATCTGCTAATTTTCCCCGGTACTGTTTGAAATGACGAAATTTAATCAGTGGAAATATTTGAAATCTCTGAAGGATTTAAAGGGGTCCTCAAATTAAATCGCCATTAACATTATCAAGTAATTGTATTTGTCTCTCGTGTTAGGACTGGAATACAGAAACTTATTTATTCATTACCAATATATAGGTATGTCATACACACATATATGTCGTGACAGCCCGTCTTAAGACTTCCTTGTTTTTTTTATTTTTATTATTTCTTGTTGTCTATTAGTCGGTCGCAGGTTCGTACCCCGACTGTGCACTAAAGGACTTTTCTATTTATGCGCGTATTTAATGCTCGCACTCGTATATATATATATTCTAAGTGAAAAGAAACTACTAATATATAATAATAATATAGTGGCGCCACTATGCAATATAAGTCCTGCTCTGCGATTCTGTAACTCACTGTTAATCCGTGAGTCCACTACGCACTAACGGCGCTCCCTTCGTCACTCACGTAATTTTTGGAATCTCATGGTATTCTGTTAAGAAATTTTACATTACGTCTTGATAAGTGGAGGGAGTGAACCTAGTGAGTTGTTGTCTATTAATATCGTGACAATTGACTCATTTTATTTATAAAAAGAGTTAATTGTCAAAATTTTTATCATATATAAACAAAATATTTTTAATAAAACAAAATGGTCGACGTTTGAAATAAAATGAAGAATATTAAAAAAAATGATAAACTGTGAAAATATCTCAAAAATGATTTATCGGATGGAAAATAATTAGCAAGATTAATATAGAAATATGGTTAACCAAAGCATAGCGAGGAAAATTATTAAAACCCATCTGGCAATGGGGTCGCTTAAAGGTGAGTAGTAAGTTTATTTATTAGTAAATCGTAAGTTACGTATTTTGTTTATAACTTCCAATTAAGAGTTTATACTTCGACCAGCCGTGGTGTATATGAGCGACAGAAACTTAAAAATATTAATTATGTTTCAGCACGAAACAAGGGATACCTAACATCTGGATATATTGTACAAAATTTAAGAATATTATCTTAACAAAAAGATGGTAGAATGGTCTAAGGATTCAAACTAAACAGGATGGATAGGTAGGTATCTTAAATTTTCATAATATTACTAAAGGTGAATGCCAATGTTTTCATATAATATTTTGTTGAGTAATTATAAATTAAGAGTAAAAATTTGTGTTTATATATTTATTCATTTGTGTAAGTGCAAGTGTTGGTACTTTTTAGATGCCACGAAACTACTATTGCAACCTTTTTAAGTGATTCAGAGGTCAAACACACAACAACAATATTACCTATGTTTTTACTAAAACTCTTAAAAACTGAATTCTATTAAAACTATTTTAGAAACATAATAACTATCATAGTAAATAAATAGGAATAAGCAGTGTCTAGAAAAATAGTTAACAAAGTTTGTTTGTTTGATGGAAAATTTGAAGTCAAATGTAATAGGTTAAATCGAAGCGACATTGTAAAGAATAATTAAATTATTGGTTAAAAATGTTAAATATAAAAAATATTTTTAGGTTTTCTAACTTCAAATTCCATTCATGAAATATAAGAAGTATTAATTTTAATTGATCAAGTTGAATTTAATTTAATTGTTCAAATTTCAGAACACAAGTATAAATAATCATGTTAGGTATGTTGGATCAAATATATAAGCTTTCAATTGCTCAAATTTATACCATTTCAAGTGATCAACGTTAATTTTAAATGTTGGAAATGACATTGCCATAACTTATTTAATATACATAGAAGCAATCTAAAGATAGTTATTCTATTTTAGTTGTTATTATATTGTAGTCAGCACTACAATTTAGCACTAAACATACCCTTCATGGGTCTTGGATTTGTTTCATTAATAAATAATTGTTTTTAAGTAGGAACATACTTAGATTTGGATTTCTGAGTCTAAATATAGGTTTGCTCAAGATTTTTTTATTCATAGTACTGAATCAAATACTGTGTGTGAAATTACTAAGCCTTGTTACCATAAAACTTTAAATAATTTTTGGCTTAGTTATAATATTATCAAACATGTTTTTAAGATACTTTACTTAGAAATACAAAGATATCCCATAAAGTTTTTGTGTGTTTTATGTAAGTTTTTTTATTATTTTCCTTAACTTTACTATAATTAAATTGTTACGCAATATTATTGTGTCAGTACAGTGACCTACCATATCTCCCTATTTACAATTTTAACAGATAACTATTGTATTACAGCCATCAGCGGTAGTTGTCAAGAATGAGGAAGAAAATGACCAATTATTGAAATGTTAAGAAGAGATTAAACCGAGACCACAAATCTATTTTAAAAATTGTATTACCGTGTTTAAGATAATTGTGTACTTCATAATAATTTTTTGTATCTAATAATATTGTTATATTAATAAAATGATTAATTAAATCTACCATTATTTAATGACTGCCTACAGAAAACGTAGTAACCGAAATGAAAAATATATAAGCCATGTTACTTTATAGGTTAATAAAAGAACAATATAATAACTTACACATTTAATTTAATGATTATAGTAAACTTTTAACACACTACAAAATAACTTTCAGTTATACAAACTCAAACTTAAGTATAATAAAAACTAATTCAAACCCAGCCTCACATAGAGCAATCAATAACATCTACTTTATTTTGTAGACAAATATATTTATTTTAATATTATATTTTCTAATAAGTTTGTAAAAAGTAATAGTTATGAACTATAAATTTAAAAAAGCTTAAGTACTTAAACCATCATGTATGTAATGATGGTATTTCATACTTGTGTAAAGCAGAATAATGTTTTTATCCAAAACCTTAATGTTATATCAATATTTATAAAAATATAGGAACCAAAATTGTACTGTGTTATCATTTATTATAAATTGAAGGATAGTCGAAATTCAATCATTTGAAAACGTCTGCACTATTGTGTCTTTCTATATCCAGGGGCCTTGTCTTCTTCAAAGGCAGAATGTAATTTTTCTACCAGGAATTTTGAACATTTGGATCTCTGAAATTATTAGATTTATAATTTTAGTATAGTAGAAAAATACAAATATTTTACAAAATTTATCTATCTTAACTTATTTATCGTTTTCTGTTCGACTTATCTCTGCTGGAGACAAGACATGATCAAGACTGCATCGAAAAATTGGTTCTAGGATAAAAATGATATTTTTAATGCTAAAATAATCAAAATGTTTACCTTAGAATATCTATTTACTAGTCTCTTCGTTCATCTCACAGCATATGTTCAAGGTTTCGTCAATACCATATAATTTCTTGGGTATTGGAAAAAAGCGATAGTAACCAACGCCGAGAAACCAATTGGTCGTTTCGTGCCTACAATTTCTTCGCCATCTATAGATATTATATGAAGTATTTTTAATGGTTTACATCATTTATTTCATGAAATAGAGGTTTAAGCTTTTAAAGTGGAAACGGGCCTTCTGTAACAATAACAAAGTTCTATTTCACGAAGCCTAATATATATAATTTTTTTCGTAAAATATAGCTGCATTGATAAATATTCAATTCAATTTCAAAAATTCTTTATTTTGTTTCACAAAAATTTATAGTGCTACATATCCAGTGTACATTATTTATAAATATTATTTTATAAACTTACCCCAACAATCAACATACATATAGATTGTCCTATGTTAGAATATTTTCACATAAAACAAGTTTTAACTTCGCTAAAAATTGCTACCTCACTGGTAAATCACGATTTCAGCGAGGGAAGAGCAACTTTTAATTTGACGTAAAGAATCTACATTTAAATGAGATGAGATGTCAAATGGTATGTATCAGAATACCAAATATCAACAATTTTGGAGCGTAAGTGTAGCAGTGCCAAATTTTAGTTCCAAATGTGAACAATCTCATTTGAGCGGCGCTTTTGTCGCGGTTATTGTTTATCAGAATACCAAATTGTAACATGACACCGAAACGAACGATTTGACAGCAAAAATCAGCGCTGAGAGTGTGTGAAGCGCTGCTTCACACACTCTCAGCGCTCTCAGTGCTTCTGAAAAGGTGGGAGCTTATAGTTTATTGTTTATCAGAATGCCAAATCATAAAATGACTGCTTCACGACTGATTTGAGAGCGATCGCCGATGCGAAAACCGCTGTGTGAGTTCGAAAATGAGTTACAGAATCGCAGGGCAGATCTCCAGTTTCTCTCATTTTCTTTGTAGGCAAGTTAGGTGAGCTTTTTGTGCAAAGTAAATTTTTGCCTTTATTATTGGCTAAATACATAAATAAAATAGTGTAAAGAAAAATTATTATATAATAATTAAATTATTACATTAAAGTATGGAGATTTAAATTGCATTCGGCAAAGTTTTCAAATATAAGAAGTTTATATTAATTTCTTCTAAATACGAGTACATCTTGAATAGTCTTTAACACTCGCACTTACGGCGAAGGAAAACATCGTGAGAAAACCAGCATGCATTAGATCCAAAAAAAATGCCTGTTAATATCACAAAACAGATAAAGTTTCGTGAAACCAAGACCAAGTGTTGTAGCGCCACTTTTATTTAAAAATACCTATTGAATTATATTACATATTGTTACTTAATGAGGAAAACGGCAGCGTTTACCTGTAAAAGTGAATTCCCATCGCAAATCCCCACAATTTTATAGAATTAATAGGAACAAATTAGCTTACCCTTGGGTGTTCCTTAATAATCTCTTAATTAATTGATCGTTACACATAATAGCTAAAATAAGATAAAGGGGCCAGTGAACCGGTAAAATTAGGCTGATGTGAAATATTAGTCAAGTCAGTGGCACAGTATGCTTAAATCAGTAGTATCATTACTATAAAATGTACTGTAAGCATCAATTTAAAAAAAACCCGCACTATTAAAAGTTATTCAAAAAAGAACATTTCCTTTAATTTTTTTGTTATTTACACACAGATATAGAGTATTTACAATATTCTTAACCTACATAGTAATAATAATAATTAAAAATTGATAAACAGAAAACTAAAATAAAATTAAGAGGTTTAGTGTCTGTGGCAGCAATTCCTCGCTGTATTGCGATACTTATTCGTTGAGCGAGGAAAGCACCAGCTCGGTCACCGGTACACTAGGATTTCCTGTCTCGTGGGCAGCTAGTCTCTTCCATATGCCGTATTAAAGAATTTAAGAGACTTAATAAATCTTCCATCTTTTTAACAATTGTTAATTATTATTATAGTACTAATTGGCAGATCTTCGTCTACTCATTTTCATTAACAAAAAATACTTATCAGGTCATGTGATATCATCCTACCTTATAACCTATCTATATATATAACATCGACAAAATCTATGTATTTCTTAACGGACAAAAGTTAAGATTAAAAAATACATTATCTAAGTAAACTTGTAAATAAGTGAACATACTCGAATGTTAATAACCTACATAAACAAATTGGCTTCAAACAAAGCGTTCATATAACATCGGCCTACTGTCCTCATTATCCTGTATTACAAGCGTGAGCACTGTTAGTTACGTCATGTCATTGAAACAAGGGGTTGCTTAGTAAGCTCTTAATGAAGATAAATACCGTTGTTCATTTATATGGATTAACTTTGCAATGTGCTGAAACTGTTAATTAACGTTTCGTGTCGAAGCTAAAATGTATGAAAGGATCACCGGTAACACGCTACTTCTAGATCAGTTCAAACAATAGCTACCCAACTGTATGTCTAGTTAAAAGCTTCAAATATTGACTGTTTCGTTTAGGCAAATATAATTGGGCGAAATTAAAGTATCGTGTGTGCGCAGTTAGTACAACATAGTTATGTAGGTTTGGAATAAATTAATTGAACCCGCAACCCGTTCGACCCTGAACAAATTGGTGATTGTTCAATAGTTTCAAATAGTTTGATATTCTCGTTTAGCGTAAATTTGGTAAATTTAATTTAAACAAAAGGCTAAATTTTATATATTCTTCAAAAAACAAGCATATCTTAAAAATTACTCAACCAATTTTAATGAAACTACAATTAACTTAACAATTCAGATATGACTTTCGAAAATTTTGGTAACACAAAAATTATTCAATTCTAACAAAATCACATACTGACTGACCTCCATTTTATAGTATACATAGGTGCCATACATTTTCTTTCACACTTCACCAATGTATTACCAATATTTTCTTATTTTTACATTAAATTACCTGTTGGCTCAATCGGTCCAGTCTCAGCGTCATATTGATGGAATTTGATTCGCTGAAATACACTGTATAGCCCCAGGCTGAACCGCACCACTGTCCCATAGGCGGTGATGGGCTGCTCTCCACAATCGTCATATGCCCATCTGGACACCCATCCGACGTGAATGACACGAATTTACCCACCGTGAACGTGTCGAATGTTAGCTGAAGCAAAAAATACCTTCTTATTTTTGGGGTATCAGAAATTGGACAACTAAATCTAAGTGATTTTTTATATTGGATATAGATGTAACAGAGCAGTGTTGGCCTAGTGGCTTCAGCGTGCGACTCTCATACCTGAGGTCGTAGGTTCGATCACCAATGGACTTTCTTTCTATGTGCGCATTTAACATTTGCTCGAACGATGAAGGAAAACATCGTGAGGAAACCGACATGTCTTAGACCCAAAAAGTCGACGGCGTGTGTCAGGCACTGGAGGCTGATCACCTACTTGCCTATTAGATTTAAAAATGATCATGGAACAGATTCAGAAATCTGAGGCCAAGACCTAAAGAGGTTGTAGTGCCACAGATTTATTATTTTATAGATGTAACAGTTACAATTATTACAATTATTATTTCTGCAGAAATATCGTCTCGTACTAACAATAATTGTTTTAAAGAGAATTATTCTCTTTTAGGGTCTCCGCAGTGCGGCTATGGAATTCACTTGCTGTCCCTACCCGCTTAGCTCCTTCCTTTTATCTTCCTTTCAATAACTACCGTACAAGCATTATCTGTCGACATCTTATGTCTAACTAAACTAACTAAAATTATCGTGATTCATGGGTCATTTTTCATATGTATTTTAATTGTCTTCATATTGTATGTATGTTATAATTGGTTTGTTTTGTCCATTCTTTATATTTAGGTAGTATTTTATATTATTTATATTTTGCACTTCTTGAAAAAAATTAATTAATTTAATTAGTTTTTTTATTTACAGTTGTTGCCTGGAATAAATTGCTCGAAAGCAATAAAGTCGCCCGTTTGCCCTGCTTATTATTTAAATGTATTTCTTGCAACGAAGTGGAAATCAATAAAAATAAATAATAACGAAAAGTATTAAAACCTCGCGGTAAGTAGTCGTAAAAATAACATATACCTTTTCGTTGGCAATGTGGTTAAAAGTTTTCGGAACAAATTTTTAACATAATTTAAATGTTCAACTCTATAACTAAAATCTTGAAGTATATAAAACGATAATAACCTACTTGGGGCTCGTACGATATAAATTGTACTACACTAGGTATGCCTAGTGACATCCCAATGGAAATTATAAGGTTTTTTGTTACCATGGTTACCATTCTATTATGAAATATGAAAAAAATCTGGAAATCATGACAACAAAGGGGGCCTCATAGCCTAGCGGTATTATTAAGTGGCAGCTAGGTGAGGGGTACCGGGTTCGATTCCCGGTTCGAGGGCAAGTTTTAATTTAATTTAAATTTGTTCTCGGCCTTTGGGAAGGTTGTGCGGTACCGGGCGAGTGCTTAAACCGTACATAGAGGACACTATCGAATTTCTAAAAGACTTGCACGATTTGTAAAAAATCCTATACTTGACGCTGGCTAATGCACAAATCGTGCCAGAGCCATAAATAAAAAAAAAAGGGGGAAAATTTAAAAAATTAAAAAAAAAAAAAAAAAAAAAAAAAAAGGAAAAAAAGTTAATATTTTTAAAATATTTTTTTTATATTTTTAATAATTTAATAAGGAATGTATGATTACATTTACGTTACATTACATAATTACATCAATCTTGAACCCATGTGTGCGAACCCATGAAACAAAATTAGTTCACTTTATTGAAAGATTTAAATGTTACTTTGAGTTGTGAAGGCATTTTTTAGAATGTTTAGATGTCTAGAATGAATTAAAGCATTTATAATTAAATCAATATATCATTGAATATATATTGGTAGTTGTAAGCCTGGATGATATGACTAGCAGTTTCCGTTTTTTATACGTGTTGGGGATTTAGGTTTGATAGCCTTAATCCCGTGTGAGTCAGATTCATACAGATTAAACCGCTTTTTCATATACGATGTATATCTGTTCGACCCGTAACATATAAACTACAAAAATATTTATTTATTCCTACTCCTACAGCTAACTTCAATTACATAAAAACAATTATACTTAAGATAAAGCCAAAGATAGAATACATAATATATAATAAAAGGTTCCAACATTTGTGAAACTTAAGAAGAAAACTTCAATAAAATACATTATTAAATGTAAGTAATAAAATTAAGTCGTCTTCAACTATATACTAAACTAAATGGTTACATTTAGGTCACCTGTTTTTTTATATGTTTAAGGTGTAAATGTAAATTGTAAATGAATTAATAATTACCTGTATTATATCGCCATAATTTCCACCATTCGCAGTAAAGTTGAGGAAGCATATGAAGGGGAGATGCTCTTCTCTCGGTCTTCGTACTTCTAGCTCATAAGTGCGGCCTACGTCACCCATGTACGTTCGGTTACACGCTGAAAAACCATATTCATTATTGCTTAATATCTAAAAAATGAATATACTGTCTTTTTTATGTTAGGTGGCAAACGGGCAGGAGGCACACCTGATGTTAAGTGATACAGCCGCCCATGGACACTCGCACTGCCAAGTCGACTTTCAAGGCTCTTAAAGACGAAAGGCGGTGGAGTATAAGAAATTAACAGTGTTAATGAAACGAATTTTTGTTTCTTTACTTTAGCGAATCAATTTCACACGAAGTTACACAGTTTATATTTAAATTTTGCAGAGCCACTTATATTTTTATTGTATATAGTTTATTTTCTAATAATTTTATAACACGATGTACACAACTACCTACCTTTAATTTTCTCGATAAGTGATTGTAATTCTTTGAGAACTAAAGTATCTTTGAACCGAATCTTATACATATAACTATAATATATATCTTGTGTTGTGTGTGTTGAGTGGCGAAATAAAATATCTTACGTGTTTTCATAAGGCGCATCGCTTGTGTTCTCTGTGTCGCCATGAATTTATTTGTAGTTTTTATCGACATCAATACACTGTTTATTTAAAATCATTCGTCTCTTTCCCTCTAATTGAATTGACGCTTTCATGAAATGAGAGAGATCAAGATCTTTAAATAGGTTACTCCTTAATTTTAAATGTATTAGGTTTGTTTTTAAATTACGATATATTTATTACTAATAGAAAAGTATTTGAAAATCAAAATAGACAAACATGGCCGCTTTCAAATATAACGGAAATGACAATAAAAAGTATTAAAGCATAGAGAACAATAGAGTAGGAGCGATGTTTTTACAACCTTTTCAAAGGCTTTTGTCCACTGACAGCCACATTAAGTACACAGCAAGGAGTGTTCACTCCGTCACGGACGTTATTGTTCATTGAAATTCCTTTTAGTTTTTGTAAGCCTAAACGGCTTTCATTACCAATTTGGAAATTTTAGAATATTGTAGTACAAATGTATATAAGTGGTCCAATTAGTACTAATAAGTGTGTTCAAGCGGTCATCCTCCTTTTTTGTGTGGAATTCTCTTGTAGAACATATGTATTTGTATAAAAAAATAAAGATAAGAAAGCTTAGGTATGATACATTTATATAATAATGTTAAACATTGTTTGACTTTTGTAAGTAGTCTGGCCATAAATACTGATACATAAAAACTTTCTTTTTTCTCTTTTTCAAATTTTTAATTATTTTGAACTTGGAACACGTTCATAATTTTAAAAACTTCTTTCGATGTTGCGCCATTTTTTTCGTGTTCATTATCAAATTACAATATTCTATATTGTGAAAGGATAGGAGTGTTAAAGAAAATAGGATTGCAGTAATCGCCTTCAAACTTCAAAAGGTTGGTATCAGCCGTATGTTCGTATATCGTACTATCAACAGATATATACAGAGAGATATCAACAGATCGGGGAAGCCGCATGCTGTTAAAACTACAAAGGCTGTTAATGCAGATTCTCGCTAGGACTCTGTCGGGTATTATAAAACAAGATCTGATGCTCGGTGCTTATCGTCGATATACAGGTAATGCCCTAAATCAAACAATTAAAGAGAGTGGATTTAACGATTAATAGGTTAATAAATTAATGATCAAAACATCTTCTGTCGCGATACGCAGGTGAAAAACACAGACATATCCTCTTTACAGATAAAAAAAAGGGTGCGTGTACTTATGTACGCGCGTAAGAAGTTATACTTCTTTGGCATTATTAAAAATAGTTTTTGATTGCATGCAAATAATTAATTACAATTAAATAATCAAAGACTGGAAAAGGAGTCATTATAGTCAATAAAGTTCAGTTTACATTTAAAAAATTAAATAAATAAATATTTATTATTATTATCTTACATTAAGTGTAGCATAAATTCTATTATTATTCGAATGTTGTTTTTAAATTATGTCCAATGCCATAGCATCTTCCGTGGGCAACTTCATTCTGTTAATTTTGTGTCACGGTGCGCGCGCATTGTAAAATTTCTCTCTCATCAATTTTTCATAACGCGCCTAAAGAAGTATAAATTCAAAAAATTCACGATTGAAGAACACTACAATAAGCAAAATGATAAAATGTACGCTCACAGTTCTAAAGAAGCTGCTCAAGTGCTCGGAAAGGTACAACGTGATCATCATCCTGCGTCAGTGATGGTTTGGTGGGGTGTGTCTTGTCAAGGAGTCACAAAACTGCATTTTTGTGAAAAAGGAGTGAAATCTTCAGCCAAAGTGTATCAAGATACAGTCTTGGATCATGTTGTGAAACCTCTCAGCAATACACTTTTTAAAAATCTACCGTGGACTTTCCAGCAGGATTCTGCACCTGGTCATAACCTACCCAAGCCTGGCTTGACACCAACGTTCCAGACTTTATAAGAGCTGAAGACTGGCCCTCATTTAGCCCAGACCTCAACCCTTTAGACTTCAAATTATGTTCAGTAAACGACACGGCGACATTGAGGCTCTTAAAAAATCTTTGGAGCAAGCAGTGGAGAAATTTCCCTTGGAAACAGTGCTTAAATCCATAGATTCGTGGCCAAACAGATTAAAGGCCTGTATAAAAGCCAAAGGTGGCCATTTCGAATAAAATTTGTTCTTTATTTTTTGCTAAGACTTTAATAACTATGTAGGTATAAATTAAAATAATATTACATTACTTCATTAAAAAATAAATGCATTTTCATTTGTAACAGAACTCATGGCTGGACTAGGTACATTGTACATACATAAATAACAATAAGGTGGGAATATAACAAAGCAAAAGAATATGTAGAATACTAATAATAGTCAATTGTGCAACTTTGCCAAAACGAGGTGCTGAAAATGCCCACCGAGTCATTTTTTATCACAGTTTTATTGTAATGCCGAACCAACTAAGCATAGGTATACGAGTATATGTTGCAAATAGTAATATGTTATTATTATATTTAGTTTTGTTATGCCACATTGAACGGAGATTCTGTGCCATACTTGCATATTATATACGTATACTCATGTTCATATATTGTTAATGATGTTTAATATGTACATGTCACCGTAAAATTGTAAACACCGTTAGATTGTTATCTATCTCGCGAGATTGTAAACTGTCGAAATATTGTGAACCTCAACGAACTGCTTACAATTTAACGTATTATTATTCGGTAGATTGTAATCTATCGAAGTGAAACCGTCAAATTGTGAAACTGCCATTTTCTACTTTTCTATTGGTTATAAGTGATGTGACATTCTCGGTAAATTAATCGAATCGATTATTTCGTCATTTGTTAATTTTAAAGTTGAACCTACTTTAACCATTACTTGTCAAATGTATTTATTTATTTAGTTATAAAGCTTACGACATCACACACAGTCCTAAATCTACTAATATTTTACAAAACTTACTTCAAAAGTGTGACAGTTAATGAAGCAAATTTTCTCCAAAAAATTTAAATAGAAATAAAAAATGGCCGTTTCACAATTTGACGGTTTCACTTCGATAGATTACAATCTACCGAAAACATACGTTAAATTGTAAGCAGTACGCTGAGGTTCACAATCTTTCGACAGTTTATAATCTCGCGAGATAGATTACAATCTAACGGTTTTTACAATTTTACGTTAACATACATACTGTATATGTTACTTAGTAAACAAGTAGGTAAGCTACCTTTGTAAAAGCGCAAAATTCTCACTGTCATATTAAAAATTAACGGGCACTCCCGGGTAAGCTGGGGAATATAGTGACAAATAACACAGTTTTAATTGAAGAGTACAGAAGGAATTTAGCTGCTAGCTTGTAACTGAAAGGTAACTTACCACTTTTTACAAATTAAAAATCATTTATTCATATAGGTAACACAATGTACACTTATGAACGTCAAAAAAAACATATGTTACAATAATGCTTATTTTACATTTACTGCCAGTTCTCAAATCATGGGCGTAGAACGGAAGAGAAGAACTAGCAATAAACTCTCCGCCACTCTTTTTAATCGCAAAGTTTTTTGTTTTACACAACGGGCAACGTTTGTAAGGAGCTGCAACCATAACACCATGTTCCACATGACATCTTCAGTAATAAATAATTTGCATTTAGTATATAGGAAAAATAATAGTTTTATTACTGAAAAGATTTTTTGTTGTCGATTTCATGACAAAGCCTGTCGACTAGAACTGTGTTTTAGAAGCGCTATTTATAACATACACAAAAAAGTCTCACGTGACAGTAGGGTGTTCACGTGTTGAACTGTCACCTACTTGACAAATCGTTAAAACAAATGCAGAATAAAACTTATACAAAGTTGAAATTTCACTTGAATTATCGTCTAACAGTTATAAAAATCACATCAGCAACCAATCTTAATTTCCTGTAGTAAAACACTTTCGAATACGCACGATACGATTTAAGGAATACTATAATATATACACCTTGATATAGACAATATAAGCATTAAACGTAAAACACTTTTAACTGTTACAAGTTAAAACGCTATTTCCTAAAGAGTGCGACAAATTAACACCTTATAAAATGGTTCAGGGTTTTTTGTTAATTGCAGCTATATTTCGGGTAAAAGCCTCGTACGAGCGAGGCTTTAAGTTACCTTAATTAAATACGGTTGAACGCCTTTGAATATAAATTTGGTAATTGACATATAACCTGCACTTCAATCTCATCCCCGTAGATTTAGGATAAAAATTTTAATATATATAAATTACGTGTCACGTTGTCCGCTATGGACTCCTAAACTACTTAACCGATTTTAATCAAATTTGCACACCGTATGCAGTTTGATCTAACTTAAAAGATAAATCTAGCTTACATCTTAATTTATACCCGCAATATTATTTGATTGCAAATTATTTGTTTATTATTTGACAGTCACAATTCTAACAGATGACGCTGTGTTGAAAGTACCAACGTTTCACATAAGCTACAATTTAATGGCATAACCACCAAAAAAGCATGGTGGTCCCCATGACTGGTGTTCTCCTATCGTTTCCCTTTAATAGTTTACTACTATGTAATATAACAAAAACCTTAGCCACAGCAACGCTTGGCCGATCTGCTAGTTTGCTATAATATAAAGATGTAGCTATTTATTTCACAAGTTAAAATGTAGAAATCCTGTATATAATTCCCATTTAACAGCAGAAAAATCTATCATGATCTATAGTTTTGCAGAAAACTTTACTTGAATCACTGGTAACAATTTTTAATTTACATGACTGGTAAAATAGATGAAAATTGTTTAATCTATGACGTAAATAAAGATAAATTTGTCTTTGACGTTATCTATTAGGTACATATGAAATTGGCGCATTTCGTACTGGCCACTTTAATCACGATGTTCTCCTCTTTGGTAAGGAATTCCAAATTCAAATTTGTACAGCTATTTACTCATGTATTTGTGCTTCGATGACCGTCATTCATTTGTTTTTTTCTTCTGTTTTTTCTGTTTGCGTCACTCATTTTACAAAATGGTAAACTTAAAGTATCGCATTATTTACGAGTACGAGTTCCGCAGGGGCACTAGTGCTGCGGAAACGACTCGAAGGGTGAATGATGTGTATGGCGGTCATGTTGCAAAAGAAAACACAGTTCGTTTTTGGTTCCAACGTTTTCGTTCTGGAAATTTCGACCTGCAGAACAAGCCCCGTGGACGGCCTGAGACCCAAGTTGATAATGAAGTATTGAAGGCTATTGTGGAAGCGGATCCATCGCAAACCACGTCCGAGTTAGCTGCAGGCTGCGGTGTTAGTGATAAAACTGTTTTAATTCACTTGAAGCAAATTGGGAAGATTAAAAAGCTTGAATTATGGGTACCTCACGAATTGACTGAAGCAAACCGGCAAACGCGCGTCGACTGCTGCGTTACATTACACACTGCACAACAGACGGCTACCAAATTAGAAGAGCTTCAATTGGAATGTCTGAGACATCCTTCGTACGCCCCGGACCTTGCTCCAACAGATTACCATTTTTTTCGAAATTTGGACAACTTCTTGCAAGGGAAAAAATTTTACTCTGATGGAGCAGTCCAAATCGCCTTCACAGATTTTATTGATTCCCGTCCGACTGGTTTTTTTAGTAAAGGGATCAATGAACTACCTATGAGATAGCAAAAGTGCAACGAAAACAATGGTTCATACTTTGTATAATTAAATATATTATATTTAAAAATATTCGACTTTTTGTTCCTCCCATACAAAACGCCAATTTCATATGTAAGGACCTAATATTTTTCGAAGAGACTTAGAAAATAAACAATACAGTTTTCCCGAGTTTAACTTCTGATAGTTAAAAATATATGTAAAACTTTATATATATCATGATACACATCGCAGTAGCTATACTTAAATACGGAAAAGATTTTTTTCCTCGAAATAAAATATCACCTTTTGATCTAAAGGAAAAATGTACCCAAAGGAATTGCTGAATTGCAAGAACCGAGAATAATCTAGCTCTATCTTTGTCGAGTCTTTTGAAGACAATTATATCCGACCATTCGTAAAAACGTATTTCAAAGCGAGAAACTGAGGCACTTTAATAAGGTGCTTAATATGCTTTGTTGATCTAAAAATAAATATAGTAATTTCGGATACAATTTAAGGTTTCAGAGGATTCTTACTATGTCAAGTTTAATGTTGAATGAACATTAAAAAAACTGTTTTTGGATTTATTACAAAAAACTACAATAAAGATACTAGCGCAATATTAAGTTTCAAATATACCTACTAATATTTTCTAACATTCCCCTAGTCGAAGGAACAAGATTCAAGATGTCCATAATGGCACTACAAACTTTTAGGACTCAGATCTCCCAGATCTGTTTTGTAATATTTTGTTTTTATTAATAGGCAAGTAGGTGATCAACTTTCTGGACCTGACCCAAGTCGTAGACTTTTTGGGTCTAAGGCATGCCGGGTTCTGACGATGATATTATAAGTTAGTGTTAAATACGCACATAGAAAATTTCATTGGTCCAATCCAACTAGGGATCGAATCTTCATCCTCAGGAATGAGAGACACACGCAGAAACCACTAGGGCATAACAGATCTGACACAAACATTTTTTTTTTTTAATTGATAAACAACAGTTTTATATTTTGAATCATAAAAAATTTTTGAAGTTTCCGTTTTCAGGAAATTTGCTTAACAACAATCTTTTCACCCTTATAATGATGCTAAATATTACCTTGATATGATTTTTATTATGAATATAATATTGATCTCTTGAAAAGTCAAGTGGTACGCTATTGAAGTTTGAAATCAAATCGTGTAATCACCAATTATATTTTCACGACTCACCAATTATATATATGAAGGTTTAGTGAGTTTAACACAATTAAAAATTAGAAACTAAAAATCAAACAAAAAATGACATTACGGAGTGCTTTTTCTCATTCTTTTGTTTTTTTTTCAATAATTAAATAATGACCGAATAAACATTATGAAACAGTAGCTGTACTCTGAGACATTTAGTAAGAATTAACGGTTTCTTAGTGATAGTTTAAGTAACTCGAAAAAGTTCTTCTAGTTAAAAATTAAATTATAATTATTAATCTAGCATTAATTCAAGTAACGAGCGATAACAAAAATTTTAAAATCCTAACACAATTTAACAATAAACATTATGTATAGTTTTCAGTCAAATGTAATTATTTCGGCTGCGGCCACCATATTTTATAATTATGCTAATTTACACACGAATAAATGATTTATTTAGCATTATTCGTTTACCACAAAACATTCAAATATCTCTTTAACATAATTAAATATTTCATATGTGTTTAGTATGTATATTATGGGAAAAACTATGCAATACTTAAATATTATCGTGATTGAATCGTGTAGGTACATTTTACATTACATTTGTACATTATACATTAATCATTATAGGTGAATAGTATTAAGATAATTTAAATAAAAAGCTTTTGTATATAAACAGAAATTTATCAACATTCGTAGGTCTGTGGCAACCTTGGTAACGTGTTGAAGTAGAGATAGCAATCACTATCGTTATTGTGAGTTACGTACTAGGGCTGATGTCTTAAGGTCTCGTACGACCAGTTTCATTTTTTCATTGGAACACCGTACGTCTGTTCTTTCCAAATAATTTTATTTAATAATAAATCAAAAGGGTATTTGTCAGGTACGTGTGACTAACCTATACATTACAAGGTTATACTCGTAGTATAAACCCTTAAAGTAAGATGTAGCCCTAATATTAAACATTGTTAAAAATTCATTGCTTACATAACTCGTTTTTATCTACAAGACTTAGAGTTTAAACACAAGCTACTATATGGGTAAAGCTTCAATATTTTTGCGTCTTTTTACTTGATACTTTTTCTTCATATGTGAGAACTATTATTGTTATTAAGCCTTTATTGCTGACACCCAGTATAATATACATAAGCATTTGTTTTAGTTACATAACCTAACTTAATTCTAATAGGTACATCAGATTTGCCGGTTGATCAGCGTGTCTTGTGACACTGTGATATTTTCTAATATTACTTCTGCTTGTCAAGAAAAGCATGTGAGGACAAGTCTACTGTTAATAATTATTGTTTATCATAGAATATCATTACAAGATATAACGCTTGAATATACCATTAAGTAACTCGACCACTGGAAGCTAATAAAGTTAATCGTAACAAAAATAATTAAATATAGTTTATTTATTAGGTCTGTTATCTAACTGAAAATTGTAGTTTAATTGATTTAAAAACTAACAAATAAAAATATGTCTCTATTTGGCGTGTATAGTGTTAAGTAATATTAAAAAAGCTTAAATGAGTGGTCACAAAAATGCCAATCGCCAAGGGGTTTTTCGCCCGGAAACTTTTAGGTGCAAGGAGAGGAGAATCCTGTTCCAAAACTATAAGATCCTTTCAGGTGAATCAAAGGAGACGTCCAGAGAATAAAAAGGCGAACGGGAATGGGTGTGCTCCAACATTCCCGTCACGTTTCTCAAAATTTTCTCGAGTACAACTTTATATCCTCTTGGGAAAAATTTGATAGTATTTTCTTCTTCTGCTTTTTGTATATTTGACATCTCATAACTTAATTTGTTTACTACTTTAAAAAAATATGTTAAATGATACAAATATACGCTAGATCACACTTTCCAATTTACACAATCAACTTAAGTTATTTTCCTAAATTCAGTCGTTAAGTAATTGCGCATTAAATTTCGTAGTGAGTTACGCAATTCCTGAGATATAAAGTTTTTATAACCATTAGAGATAATTTAAAGTATGTCGGTAAAACCATATTATTAACACGATTGATTAGGCAAATTTATCACCCTTGTCATTCAGTTATGATATAAAACACTGAAAAATTTTAAAAGACTTTTCCAATTGTAATATCTATCAGTTATCATTTCTTAGGTTCCTCTGCTGTATTTTGTAATTTTTGGCTTTCTCTTGTAATGTTTATCAATGTAAACTTATTAATTACATAATATATTATAAGCATTAAGTTTGTGGATGCCGTCCACGTCTATCATCGAGGCAACACTTTTTTATGTGTGTGTCGGTGCGGCTATGAATATCTTAATTATAACCCTTTCTTCAATTCTAGCTTATCTTACAGTTTCTAAATACAGAGGTAACTAATTACTTACGTGTGCAGGCCTTCGGCTCGTCGCTTTTATCTCCACAATCGTCTTCGCCATTGCAGTATTTATCTAAGGATATACACTGGCCCGTATCACAAAGTAATTCACTAAGTCTACACGGAGTTGCCGCTCCAATGTTTCTAGGTAATTTTGCTTTTCGAACTGCACTCATTTCAGTTATTATTTCGATGCTGTCCTCAATGAAATCGTCACTCAAGTCCTGGGGACTGCACAGTTTTAGCGATAGTAAAACGATTATAAACAAAATAGTTCTATTATTTAGGAAGTTGAGGTGCTTTTCGAAACACATTTTGCGGGCGCTTCTGTCACAACATGGCTTTCCTATGGATTGAAAGTACCTGAAACAAAAATATTATACTATTATAAAGAAAATAATTTTCAATCAAGTTAAATAAAGGGTGATGCTATGCGTCGGTTTTGTACTTTTAAACAAAATTGTAATGAAGATTTGGGACATTTAGTTTGAGAACATTTAACTAAGTTATTACAATATCTACATCCATTTCGCCGATTGAGTATCTTAGTTATGTGACTAGCCGTCGATGATCCAAGTCGGTCAATGTTGAATACGGTCACGTGGAAAGAGCTGGTGCTGGGGAGCTCCCACACACAGGTAAGAAAAGTACTCCATGTGGTGGTAGAAAAATATACTTTCTGTATAGATATATACAGATTATTGATCATTGTTAATATATATATATATATTAACAATGATCAATAAATCACATACAAAAAATGTATCTGCCCCATGGTTTGGATTTGAATACATGTGACCACTTTAATATTGTACTAATTAGTGTTAAAAATGTGCATTAAAAATAAAGATTATTTCTCAAAGTGTTACTATTAAATGGAATATAATAAAGAAAATCTTTATTAAAAAAGCAAATCCAATTTCGGAAACAATTTAAAATCCATTACAAAGATTCATTCACTTCTTACGCCTATAGTGAACGTGTGAAAACTGACATCAAAAAACGTTGCAGAATCTCATCTGTAGACAGAATGGAATTTTTCATAAACCTGTAATGAAACTTGCTCTTCATCAAACAGAAAAAAAGCCTTTGAAATATAGCAGGGTGTGAAAATTAAGCGCGCAAAAAATTATAATTTACACAGCAAACAATACGTTATTTATATTTCTGCTCTCGTCAGTATTCCTATTGAATAATAATTATTAATATTAAGAGTAAGTCATAATCAAACTTTAAATACTTTAAAGTAATATATTACAAATTAAAAAAGGTCTACTAATAGAAATAAACTCGTCTGTCGTACAAATGCTTTTCTAGGCACTTGCACAATTTAAACGCGTTGTTAATTTATCAGGGTATTAATTTATAATTAGATAAAATTAAATTTGCATTAGAAGCAATACATCCAAGTTAATCATCATGTGTTGGAAAATTACCTCGTTCAAAATTAACTTTTCCATTAACCGTGAGTTCCAATATTGTATCGCGGCTCGACTTATGTAGGCTTATGGAGGTTTTACGAAATTGTATTTATTATCTTTGTTTTGCAGACATCTATGTTTATATTTTAAACTCTTACTTAAGAGTTATTAAAGTTGTATATTTAACTTTCATAAATTTATATATTACTAGCTGATCCGGCAAACGTCGTTTTGCCATGTATATCATGTATAATAAAAAATAGGGGTTGATCGTAGAGGGGTGAAAATTAGGGGTTGTATGTATTTTTTAATGTTGTATCATAAAGAAAATAAAAAATAAAAATTTATGTAAAAATTAAAAAAAAAAATTGGGGTGGACTACCCTTAACATTTAGGGAGATGAAAAATAGATGTTGTCCGATTCTCAGACATACCCAATATGCACACAAAATTTCATGAGAATCGGTCTAGCCGTTTCGGAGGAGTTTAACTACAAACACCGCGACACGAGAATTTTATATATTAGATTGTGCATAGTTAATTAGGTATAGGTTGTTTCCATAGTTGGGCCAATATTTTTAATCTATGTCAATGTTTTGTAAGTTGTTAAATCCAAACATTTCCGCATTGTGTTCGTCCTTTGTTAGTTCAGCAATGTAAGATTGAAAAGGTAAACAAGCTCACCGTCACATTGATTACTATATTTTTCACAGCTTTGTATAAAGTCCCGTAATGGGGCAATTCTGTTCATTTTAAAAACCAAATAGATATGTTTCAGTGTCAAAAAAAAGGGTGCGTGTACTTATGTACGCGCGTAAGAAGTTATACTTCTTTGGCATTATTATTAATTATAATACTTATTAAAAATAGTTTTTGATTGCATGCAAATAATTAATTACAATTAAATAATCAAAGACTGGAAAAAGAGTCATTATAGTCAATAAAGTTCAGTTTACATTAGAAAAATTAAATAAATAAATATTTTTTATTATTCTTACATTGTATTAATTTCTTACATTAAGTGTAACATAAATTCTATTATTATTCGAATGTTGTTTTTAAATTATGTCCAATGCCGTAGTATTTTCCGTGGGCAACTTCATTCTGTTAATTTTGTGTCACGGTGCGCGCATATCGTACAATTTCACTCTCATCAAGTTTTCATAATGCGCCTAAAGAAGTATAACTTCAAAAATATTGTCGTGAATTGAACGCTGGATTTCAGAAAATATACCAACTAAGCAAGAATTAAAATGAGCTTGTTTTTAGATAAATAAGTCAAAAGTCACAAATAAAGTTAAGTTTGTTTAAGTATAGAAATCTATACAAATTTACTGTTTACTAAATACTTAACTACCATTGTGATAAACAGTCATATCACTTTAAGTAGTAAGTAAGTATTTTAATAGTAATTAGCTAAATAGATATACTTTTTATACAATATTATGTACTTTTTGTTATAACTTGCATAACCAGTGCTTTTGACAGTAGCCTCATTTGACGAGATTGTGTCGAGTCAATGGCTTGAACAAAATTATAACGCTAACTTAACGAGCGAAATTAGGACGAAATTCAGTGGATATAATAGTGTTTACACTAAATTCCTTTTAACTATACTAAATTACTACGTTTATACAAATTTTAATATTACTTATACAAAACTATGTAAGCATTATTTACAGAAAAAGTGTATGACGTTTTTATGTATTTGTAGTAAATCAGGCGTAAAATAATTAACATGCTAATATTTATAAGTTAAAATGCATTAAAGAAAGCAGATATATAAATGTTAGTTTACCTACTTCTTTACTTTTAAGAATATTGAGAACATGTACAAATGTGCGTAAAATTCTAAACCCAAAAATAAAAAAAATACACTTGTCAAGCTACTAAATTCTCTTCCGTTCTACGCCCTTGATTTGAGAACTGGCACTAAATGTAAAATTAGAAGCATTAATATGTATTTCTTTACTGACAAGTCATAAGTGTACAATGTGTTACCTATATGATTAAATTTTTTTTTTGTTAAGTTTATAAATAAATCGTGGGACATTCGACACACATGTATAGTTCTACATGTATCTTTAATTATTTAAAGAATATTACGGTTCTATGTTAACACTCGTGTCACACATTAAAAATTTACTTTAGACAGACTACAATATAACA
This sequence comes from Pieris macdunnoughi, assembly GCA_905332375.1. Taxonomy (NCBI): domain Eukaryota; kingdom Metazoa; phylum Arthropoda; class Insecta; order Lepidoptera; family Pieridae; genus Pieris; species Pieris macdunnoughi. The sequence goes on from CAJOBZ010000063.1 coordinate 4,812,081, forward strand.
TAGATTATGAATTAACTGTAATGTGCAACGTTTACATTAGTAAATTTTTTTTAGTTGTACTAAGAATACAATTGATTCATCTTCTTCATAAAAAGTATATGAATATTTGTTCTACAGACAGATTTATAAATAAGGAATACTGTTACTTTTCGTTTTACATTCTCACCCTTAAAGAAGATGATTTAACGATGGTATATATTTTATAATAACACTTTTTAAAGAATATAAATGCGGATCTATTACGTTGTGGTTTAAAACCCTCTCTTCGAGAGAGTCTCTCCGTGAGGTTTTATTTAAATGTACTCGCGTAAATCAAATACCATGTGAATATAAAGTAACCTTTATTAGTAATTACTGCATTATAAGCATTGTAATTAAAATCAGGCATCGTTCCAAAAACAGCAGTGAAATTAAAATTGTCGCACCGCGGTAATTAATCCCGTACATAACTAACGACTCTTAACGATACCCTGTTCATATGAAGCCAAAAAGTGCCTCCACGAAATTAGTTTGCAGTGGCAACATTTGGGCAATATTATGTCAGCTTCTCTACGTGAGATAGTCAGTGTTAGACAGGAAGCTTTAATGAACGTCTATTTTGTATAAATATTAGGTAAAGGGTAGTGTAATATTATTTTAGAGGCTAAACGTGGTCTAAAGATAGAGTGTCCAATCATTCTTGGATGTTTTCCACAAAAAAATGTTTAATCAAATAACGTGTTAATGATATTTTATTCATTTTCAAAACGTTAATTTTAAAAAAGCGAAGTATTCTAGAATTGAACTACTCTTAGTATTTTTGACCAGTATCAATATCGCCTTGTGTCAGAATTATGCTGATCTTCGTAACCGTCAATGCAATACGTATCTGCAACGGTTTTATGATAGAATTGCAAATTTAAACCCTTTGTAAGCATTTCAGATTCGGAAACACAAATTCGCTTTTACGGTCATTTGCATGCTGTGTCGCAGTTGCGGCGATTCCCAAATTGTTCAAGTACTATACATTACCAAACAGAATTATATGCATCAACTCAGTCATTATATCCATCATGATTCAGATTGAGAAATTTGAATTTCGAATGGATTTTAACACTGGAATCTTTTAAATATCTCTGGACTTGAAAAACTATTATAAATGTGAGAAACGACAGGTATCAATTAACAAATAACTAATCTATCTAAGTATATTCAATGCAAAAACTTTTATGATATATTTTTATAGAAAAAAATAAAATATTGTTATATTCTAAAAAGGGGTTTTGCAGTATCTCTAGATTTTTATAGACGGCGTTGAAGTATTTAAACAATAGTTGAGATTAAAATTTTCGTTTATACAAGCATGTTTTTATTACAATACCCCCAAAGGGAGAGACTTTTTTAAATATTTATTTTTTTAAACTTTCCGTGGCTCTGCACTGAAACCATTATTACACCGAGAATCAAACCTAGGTTTACTCGGTTATATAACATAGGCGTTAATTACTACCAACTGGCTTGGTTAGTTAACAATTTTCTTTTATTAAAGAAAATTAACAAACATAATAAGGAGAACCAACAAACCCCGGTTGGCAAACATAAACGATCGACCCCCGTAAGTGGAGCAATTCATTTCACCCTTGGTAACATGTGTGCATCATAAATAATTCGCACCTGTAACCTAGTGCCTTGATTAAAGAAACTTCATATAAATTATGTTAATTAACATCGGAAATATAAGGGATATTCAACAGGTATAACTTAAACATCTCAACAAATTTATACGGTTTTTTTTCTGGATTACGAGTATCGTGCCGCAATTTAAGGCAAATTTTTCCTTGCACATCACAAACGATCCTTAGTTAATAAGTATGTCACCTGCCTATTTATTATTATTATTTAAATGTCATCTTTTGGCTACATTATATGGTAGTTTTTTTTAATTATTGTTAAGAGCAGGTGCTAACTACGTTCATAAATGTGTTGTTAATAAAATTATGTTATATACATCTCTGTACAGAATACTGCTGAGTGCTCTCATCTCACGCTTTCGCCAGATCATAAATTTATAATAAAATGTAACACTGATTAAATATTATTCAGTTTAGTTCGGTTTCATCATCCGTCGCGGTAACACATTCGTTGGCTTATTGCATCATAAAATTGAATTATAATTGAAATAAACTTCTTTTTTTTAAAACCCTAAAATAAAGGGCAGTTCTACCAGAACGCAAGCTAATAATAATCAATGGCGCTACAACCTTTTTAGATCTGGTCCTCAGATTTATGTATCTGTTTCATGATCATTTGGTAAATTATTAGGCAAGTAGGTGATCAGCCTTCTGTGCCTGACGCACGCCGTTGACTTTTGTTGACCGCCGGTCTAAGGCAAGGTTGCCTCACGATATTTTCCTTCACCGTTCGAGCGATTCAAAGTCCATTGGTGCACAGCCGGGGATCGAACCAAAGACCTGATGGATGAGAGTCGCACGCTGAAGCCACATGGCCAACACTGCTCAAGAACTCAGGCTAATACGAAAGAGCTACAGCTAATGCCTTCAAGAAAGCCTAAACCCATAATCAACGGATTGAGTCAATCAGATGAGGTGGATTATCTAATTAAATAAGTATATAAAATGTTTCTGAAATCTGAAACTAAGACAGCGAAGGCTTAAAGCTGTAGCGTCTCTAAATGTACATTTGTATATAGTTACTAAATAATTGTTGGTACCTCATTTAAGAAAAAACCTATTTTTAAAAAGAACAATGCACATAATTTAAGCCCCTTATTTTTAGTAATAAGCTTGTGAGGTGCAATTTTCGCTCAACATTTTTGTTGGTGGAAAATGAAAAATCACGCCCGTCGCAACATAAGACCTTACCCGTCAGAAAACAAAGGAAGGAAACTTACATAGCATTGTTTTAAAATTGTGAAAAATACAGTAGTAGGCGTAATACTGTATAATCCTTTGTTACATTCCGAGTCGACTTTCTTTTAATGAAACTATGTTGCTATGCAAATAATAATTAAAACTGTTTAAATATAAATTCTTTACTTATCTTCCAATTTGTCTACGAGGAATTAATGTTAAGAGTATCAATAATAAAATAGTAATCTTTTACGTCAGAATTATAACCTTATTTATTGAAAATTATAAAAATTATCCCACTTATATTCGTCAAGTGTAAAATTATTGCGATATTTATATAGCAAGTAAACTTGAGTAAATAACGCAAACGGTAAGTGTAAACATGTACTTCATTTCAGTGTTTATGTACAAAAATAACTCATTACATAAAGTACTGCAGAAGCGTATTAACGTACAGTATTATTCAAAGAGACCGCAGATGTAACATAAAAAATAATAGTATATCTCTTGACTCATTAGTACAGTGGAACTTGACTGCTAATTTATACGCGTGAAGTAAGCGTTCGCAATTAGAATAATTGTTACGTTTATTTTGCTAACTTCATAGGTTTCGTGTGGTTATGTTTAACGAACGCAAAACATAGTTAACTAATTATAGTTCCACTCTATATTTTTTTACAATTTGGAATTACAATTTACCCAATGTTATTGTGTAATAAGTGACAAACTCTTAATCTCCCCAAACTGTTTTATACAGAGTTTTTTTTAAATATAATTCAGGCCTTAAAACGATGACAACATTACTTTTTTTCTTTGTTTAATCCGCTTTAATTATATATTATATGATAATATTAAGCTAAAAATATGTTTGAACGCACTTATCAGGAAGTACTGCGTTGCGATTCTGTAACTCACTTTTCGAACTCACACATCGGTTTTCTCATCGGCGGTCGCTCTCAAATCAGTTGTGAAGCAGTTATTTTATGATTTGGCACTCTGATAAACAATAAACTACAAGCTCCCACCTTATCCGCTGTGTGAGTTCGAAAAGTGAGTTACAGAATAGCAAGGCTTGACTGAGTTAAAAAAATGTGTTGGGTAGTCCATTAATCAACGAATGCTTTATATTGTATACGTTACATATAATATATATTAGTGATTATTAAAAAGCGCAAACAAATAATTGTAATTTAACACTCGTTTCCGAGAATGTAGAATAGGTCGGCATCACTTATATTCTTTACAAGCAATAGTGTCACTTACTTTAAAGAACCCATAAATAAGTAAATTACAGTTTTTTGTTAATTCAGCGTCGCAACGCCACTACCCCTACCTTTATGATAGTTATAGCTCTTGTTTTAAACGATTAAAGACATAAGACACTTAGCTTTAAACAAAGAGTTTCCATTATTTGAATATCCCTCCAACAACTGCCACCAAACTTCACTCGCTACTAACGAAAAAACTAATTTAACCGCTGGACACATTATTATCTAATATATAAAATTCTCGTGTCGCGGTGTTTGTCTTTAAACTCCTCCGAAACGGCTCGACCGATTCTCATGAAGTTTTGTGTGCATATTGGGTATGTCTGATAATCGGACAACATCTATTTTTCATCCCCCTAAATGTTAAGGGTAGTCCACCCCTAATTTTTGTTTTTAATTTATAGATAAATTTTTATTGTTTTATTTTTTTATGATACAGCATTAAAAAATACATACAACCCCTAATTTTAATCCCTCTACGATCAACCCCTATTTTTATTATAAATGATATACATGGCAAAACGACGTTTGCCGGATCAGCTAGTATAATTATATATAAAATGTCTATAATACACTAATCAACCTAAGCATTTGGTTAAATTGACTGAATTAAGTTTTATCCTTATATCTATCTGAAACTTTATTCGTTATTTCCGTCCCAATAGTATTGGCATGCAAATTTCCTAAATGCCCCTGGGATCGGCCGCCAACTGTGAGCAAACTGAGGGCTATCAGACGTCACAAGTTTAATCCCGTCTGCGCTGCAATCTGGGCAAATGACTTGATGACTCTAGCGAGAGATTTACTCTATTCCAAGTTTATATTTGGAAATGGCTATTAGTACGGGAGTATGTAACGCCCACTGTCCATAGACGGGTGACGAACTTTACGCCATACGATAGCTGTAGGGTTTAAATGTTATCTGCAAATTCACCAAACTATTTAGTTATGGGAAAAAGTTCTGATATTGTTATGAATCAATCTAATTTCAAACAAACCAGTCTTGGACTTTTTCCAAATTAAGATTCGAAATGCAAATAACTTTATTTTTATTTTTTATACAAAAATTTTATTTATTCATATTTGTAACCATTATCACTTATTGACGTAATTTTAAAAAAAGTAATCACGTAAGCAAAAGTACCGATTGTAATATAAAGGCGTAAGAACTGCAAACTGATTTCACAAATCTGTTTTTTATTATTGATCTTTTTTGATTATCTTTGATTGTCCTGATTTGTTTGATTATCCTGTTATAATTCTGAATACTTTATTCTGATTACAAATATATAATCGGCAGGCATAATTATTGTTTTTACTTATAGGCAAGGCTTTTGGTCGCCGTACCGGGCCCATTTTTCAGATTTTATATATAAAATAATCACTCTTTCGAATGCACAAACGTTCAATTAACTTAAAGCCAACAGGAAACAATTTTCATATCTCCGATAGTTGATTTACATACACAATATTATCATTTATGTATTCATCGCAGTGGCTATAATAGCGGCTCATTTATATTCACGTTACGAACGGAATAATAGCTTAAAAAATTGCTCGTTATATTGAGAATATACGGCCTGACTTAATAAAAGAGATTCTGATTGCTTTCTTGATTGAATTGTTTGATGTACGGAAATTTAGTACAGAATACAAACCTTATTAGATTATCTTTAGATTACTTGTTGATACCCGGAACTTTGAATAAATTTGTTTATATAAAACGTCTGTCAGTTAATACATTATATCCCATATCAGGTATTTCAATAAGGGGATTTGTTTTATTAGAATGGCAACACCACCCAGTATCATAGACATCTTATTAGCCTAAAGGTCTAAATACCAGGCGATAAACTCCAAAAAAAAGACATCTTACACGTTATTAATTATCAATGTCAATGTGTCAATCTGTCAGCGCCTGCAGGGGACGTACGCACTGACTTATTTTAAAATCATTATGACCCGTAGATAGAGTATAGAACTAGATGATCTTCTAAAATAATAATAATAACTAAAGAGAGAAGGCATTAACGTGAAATACTTAAGTGCGAGCGAAACAGAGTATCAGTTTTTCTGTCTCTATTTGCGCATCGGGTTTTATTTGTTTACCACCGAGCCCTTGGTGGTAAACAAGTTTTCACCGCTTACTGATAAATCTGTGAAACCAAAGTCAAACCCATATTTTAAGAGGTGTATTTAAAGTGTCACTATAGCTTTTACAAACAAGTCATTGTGAATTGTTTGTAAAAGCTATAGTGAACGTAAAGAACCAAACATAACCTTTCATCGGTAAGTAGCTTATTTTGTCATGACTCAGTAACTTTGTTCAAGAATTATTCATTCGAATGTGTATTTTGGTCAAAAATAAGCAATCTTCAATGAATTAAAACTGTAAATACGACATATTATGTCGATCATTCACTATCTCACACGCTGTACGCCGATGCCTGGTCTATACTATAGTCCGTCTACCTACGTTATGACCGATGACAATGATAACCAGGTGTTTAATAACAATCTCTTCGAATATTATACTACTAAACTACTAAATATATTAAAATTAAAATATAATACATATGTTTTATACACAAACCTAAATTTTTTTCACCGTCATGGGGCTCAGTTACTCCTCGAGGCGTAAAATCACTCCTAAATTCTAAATCTATCAAAAACTTATTTTTAGGTAAGATATTCTAAAAATCAAATAGACGTAAGAATATGTCTGTCTCTCTATTCTCCATTATAATATTACGAGACAGTTGCTAAAAGACACATAATATTCATGAAAGTAAATGGATTTCCATAAGTATATAACAAATTATATTTCCTTTCAAAAACATTCCTATTTCAAATTCGCGTGCTACACCATAATAAAAGAACATTTTCCTCTGAATATGTTGGACATGCGTCACTTCTTCCCGCCATTATTTCTGGCCATCATTGTGTTTTCGAGCATTTGTTTCCTTACGGCAGTTAGGAATATTTATTGGCACAACTTGTACAACTCCGCTTTTTATTTTATACTGTACTGTATTGTATCGACGAAATTGGTTGATGTATCGAGCAATGTAAAAGTTTTAATAGTCGTGTATTTGGTATTTCTGTTGCAATATATTTTAACCTCAAGTACACCATGTAATAATTGATAGTTCATGGCACATTACATAATAAGAATAGTTTTTTACTTACAAGATATTATTATAAACTATTTACTAGCTGCCCCCGCGATCTTCGTTTCGCCTTAATATGTTTTTTTTTACTTAGCCCACCTTTTAGTAGCTACATACTACATAATATATGGCACATTTTTCTATGCCCCATAGAGCTGTTCACTTTTCCGGAATAAAAAACCTAGGTACGAAATAAAACTATTTTTTTTTTGTTTCCTCAGAGTTCAAGGAATAAATAATAAAAATACTCGCAGTCCAGTCGAGGTTTGCACTTAGTACCATATTTATTTACAAATAAAAAATAAGGGTTGATCGTAGAGGGGTGAAAATTAGGGGTTTTATGAATATTTGTATGCAGTACCTTCCTATCATAAAAAAATTAAAAACAAAAAAACAATTTTTTTAGGGTGGACATCCCTTATCACTTAGGGGTTTGAGAGATAGAAAGTAGCCAATTCTCAGACTTACTGAATATGCATAAAAATGATTGCAAATACGCGCAGAAAAAAAAACGTACCTATACACCAATTACCAAATTAAGATCAACTAATGGACAAATTTCCGAATTAAAAAAACACGAGCTATCTGTCGTATGATAACAAAGCTCGACCACTTAGAAAAAGAAACAGTGGCTGAAATGTTGAGTACAATGGCTCTACGGCATTCTCGAGCCGTGTTTTGTCCCGACGCCATGCGGCGTTGTAAAAACACACCGTGTGAGACCCTTTAAGCCGGCACTTAAATACTCTCAACTCATTTACATAAGCCCCATTTGCGTAGTCTAGGCCCTTAATTCTAAGCCAGCCAAATTAAATAGCATCATGCTTTTTTGCAAGTTTATTCTGATTAATATGTAACGTGCACTGTAGTGAGTATAAAACCAAGGTACTGATACCAAACTAACAACAAAATACCCTGGTGACCTATCAATACAAAAACAATTAAATGACGGTAGGTGGACCCCCCCGATATAGAAAGGGCTGAAAGGGGGCGCAGCCCAAGGCCCTAATCACAGAAAAGGTATAGATTTAAAAAAAATAGAAGATATCGTCAGTTTTAAAGCACTTTTATTTTCGCTGCCTGTACGACCAGACATTAAACAGAATATGGTACTTGACCTGCTACATGGTAAAGGCAAAAAGTCACAAATGTTTAAATAAAAACGAATACTTGAGAAATTTTATATTGATTACTTATATAATATATTTTATCAGCAGTATAAAGTTCTTCAAAAATTTCTACCGAGAACGATGTCTTAATTGTAATATTTCAACAAAATATTCGTACACGAGCTCACCTTTCATAAGTTCAATATTGGAAAAAACGAATATGCTAAAGATTTTATCAATTACATATTTTCTTTTTACACCAATTTCGCAGTTGTGATTAAAATCAATCTATTCATTCACAGCATTCACGACTGTAATACCATAGAATCATTCCAATTTTGCAGATCAATAGACAATAACATAAAAGAGATATATAAAGAATGATTATCTTTCAACTGACCGTGTGGGGTCCGTGAATAGAATGTGGCACCCCTTTGTAATCAAAATAGTCATCAAACGCTTTGAATTAGGGATGCATGTTGAAAACTCCATTAGAATTTTACATACAGCCCATATAATTAATCCGGTAGGGTACAAGGAATCAATTTGTTATTTGTAAAAGATAAAATCTTTACTTGAGTTTAAGAACTGTAATAACAATGTTTCGAACATAGCAAAAAGTATAAGCCAAGTATTTTTTCTTAATAAGTATCTTAAGAAACTGTATGTATTTTAAACTATAAACTTTTATTCGTTTCAAATAGTGTGAAAATACAGATTTAAGTTTAAGTATGGGTCATTTAGTGTTTGTAAAAAAGTCTTTACCTATGGCGACTTTATGAAAATTTTAATACATATACATATGTATATAATGACCACAATTTTGATATTTTTTTATTTCAGCTAATCAGAGTACTAGCCAAAATAATGGCAGTCCAATTTGATGTCAGTTTGTTTATTCCTTTACAGTAAAGGGCCAGAAAGCGATAAAGTAAGCGAAAGCGTTTTGTACTGCTTGTTGAATTTGAAGAAATTGTACTTGAGAAACATTACTTAAGAAATTGTCTACATTTAGAAAAAGTGCAAATGTGTTAGCGCAAGGTCCGGTAAGTACGGTAGGTGATGGAGAGCTTCCAGCTGTAACTCCTTTGTAGCTTTGCGATGGCCTGTCTAGAAATGTGAGTGTTGTCGTGGAGAAGCAATGGGGAAGAGCGATTAACTAGTCTTGGTCGTTGAATCGCGAACTTCTTTACCATTGTTTGCAATTCTTAGCAATAGACATGTCACTGTTGTGCCATTCGGTAAGAAGCTGTGATGTAAGAATCCGGCAGTGGTCCACCAGACAGTCACCATCATCATCTTTGAGTAATATTTTTTTAAGCATCTGATGTGCTGTGCTGTCCACCCAGTGAGACGAACGCATACAGTTGTCCGTAGAGGATCCACTTTTTATTGCAAGTAACAATCTAAGAACTTCTCGTTTCTATGCCGATTTTGTTGTGCTATGCATACTACTGTCCATGCACCCACTTATCTAGCTTTTTATCTTTCTGATTTGACGAAAGTGCTTCAATTTAGTTTTGACACTACTCTAAGGCCCGCAGCAAGTTCAGCCATATATTGAGTTGGATCCGCTTTCACGGTTGCCTTCAATTCGTCGTTGAGAATGATTACAGGCCGATCTCGTGTTTCGTTCATCAACTCAATATTTCAAGATTGAAAGGGATTGAAACAATATATTTATGCAAGCAGTTTGCGGAGGAGTATGTTCATGTTGGAACACACTAGAAAATTATACGAATTTTCAGTTTATCCATGCCACCAATAACTACAATGATTTCACAAAAAACTGTCTGAGAACCGTCATAGTATCTAAATATCTGCATTTGAAATTAAATGAACAAGAGTTTCTAATAAAATTTATTTGAATTACGATTTACGCGTCAATCTTTAGATAATTAAATGCTGGTTATAGAATCTCCAAGTATGGCCTATGGCAAAAAAAGTTGTCTATGGCAAAGTACCTATTACATAAATCTACTACTACTACAGCCTAAAGGACCTTTGATCTAGTCAGCTATACTATTTATACCTTAACGTATTGTGTTTTATCAAGCGAATGGTCTAGTCCCATATTATATAGACTTTTGCTTTTCAGTTTTTTGGTATGTTTTATTATTTTCCATAATAGATACGAAAGTTTACTGCGTTATCAAAATATAATATCGATTTTCCAAGACTATTTAGAGCATTTTAATTTGACCGAGTGTTCCGCTTCGGGCATTATTCTCTTTGCCCGTGAGGATTGAATTTCCACGAAATAGTTTTCAATGCAGTGTTATCGTAATAGGAATTCAATATTCATACAGAGTGTATTTCATTAGATACGGGTTACTGTGAAATCGATGTTCCAGCTATTTCCCTTTATTAATTGTATAGGGGTGTAGTGAATGATTTAGGAATGGGATTGTACCGAAATTACGTCAAAATTAATTTAAATAAATCTTTGTATCTATCATAGATTTTTTATCAACCTTATCTTTTTATCTATCACAGACCAAATACCAACCTAAAACAAGTAATAATTGTTTTCCCGAGAAATCGATTTCAGGACATCCAAGCACTAAGTTACTAGAGGAACAAATTTAGAAAATATATAATAGTATGCTACATACTACCTGTTATCACAATCTGTACCAACATTGAAAAACATCATAATAATTTATGGCTTTTAATATGTTCTTATACTATAGAAAAGCGCAAAAATAACTCCTTGCGACTCCATATAGTCGGCATTCAATGTTATTACATTTTTATTGTGTTTAAACTATCCTATATCCATATTACGTGCTAGATTTCCATAATTGAAGTCGTGAAATCCTCAGAGAAACACATTTTACTTCAAGGAAATAAGAGATAATGGTATGCGAAATGAGCTTCGGTAGCTTCGTCAAAGTAAATTTAATCGAAGATAACTTTTGTACTTTACATAATGTTATTGTACACGTATTATTTACATTTTATGTCTGTACTGGCATCAGGCCAGTATCTCCGTGGGTCATTGGTTCGATTCCTGACACATAAATATACATGCAATATTATAGCATAGTAGCTTAGTAACAAAGGGTATTCTGGATCGGATTTGTGTAATGAACGAGACTCATAAATGTGCATTTTTTGTTTATTTTTCTTTAAAGGCGGCATTTTCCCAATGATGTTTCCGTCATCGTATCACGAAGTGTTACTCGTGGATAGAAAGAAAAATCAATTGGTACACATGCGGGAGTCAGTGCTTGGTGTTAGCTTCAGAACCGCACCCTTATCTACAAGCACTCCTATATATTATTGTATGTCTTACTTTACATTACAGTATGAATGCATTAGAAAGGTAGATTCGATATTGTTTTAATTTTTTTAACATTTAATCAAGCATAACTAGTGGTTTTATATAATGCTATTCTACGAGTATATTTCATCAATAAAGAAAATCCCTGATCTCAAGCGAATTACCTTTGTGTAAAACAGCGAGCACTTAGGCTACGGTTTCTCCGTAGATGCTCTCTTGGCATAATTTGCTTTGATTTGTAGCTAGTTAACTATTAATGGCGCTTACCAAGCTTAACTGTTAAAATTAATAAGCAAACAGAAGACCATATTTAGTAGAAATGTGGTCTTCGACGTAATGCCAAGTGTACAAGGAACTGGGTACGCTATACCCGTCACGTATTAGGGGGCTGGTGGTATACGGCTGTTTTTCATCATCACAATAAAGTTGCTTTCGCATTGTTTAGGATTCAAATGTTTATTCTCTAGAGTCCATCTTGCCTGAGACCAACATTTTAAAATGTTAGTTAAACTCAAATCTGGCAAACTTTATCGTATAGTTGTAAAGTAATATTTATGTTTACAAGACATTATTATTAATTGAGACATGTATCCATGAAGTAGGACTAGTAGAAAAAAAATAGTTGCGTACAACCCTTAACCCTTGGTCTTAATTGTCGTTTTTGTGTCTGTTTTATGAATTTTATTTTGTTTAATAGGTATGTAGGCTGAACACCTACATTAAGAAAAAAATATGTGCCTTATACAACGCCAACTTTAAAGACATGAGTACCGTACGAGCGAGCGTTAAATACGCTCATAGAAGAGTCCATTGGTGCACAGCCGTGATTCAAACGCACGACCGTGATGATGGTGGTGGTCGTTGCACAAAAAAAGGGAAATTAAAAAAAATTAAATAATAATGTATACCAACAATTGTCGATGAGCCATTTTAACTTCTAGTAAAAAAGGGATCAAGAAACCTTTTCAACGAATGACATACGAAGATGTTTTTCACAGAACATCCCTTGCACATAAAGAAAATCTGCTATCCTATTTATCTCCCTAACGCTTCATCATTCTCATCTTCTCATAACGCATATTTTCCTTATTTTTAGCCTTAAGAAAAATAGAACCTACTTTATAAATTTCGAAATACATTTGAAGACAAAAAAATAAAGCTCGAAAATATTGTAGCAAGCCGCAGCTTTTTCTCAGATAAGCTCGAGGTAAGAAATAGTTGAAGCATATCTCTCAAGGAAGTAACGAAATTGTTCCCTAGCGGCATTTCACGTCCGTATAATACACCGAAATGTTTTCCTTAAATGGGTCTTGTTCCTAGTCTCGTATAATCTATATGTATCCTTGTCACTAGACAAAGGATTGCTTCATAGATGTGCAACCTTGTAGTAATTTTGACACATCCCTTGACCTTACACAATATTACAGCTATACCTTATACTGAACCAAAATAACGCATTCACAAATTTCCAATCTAATATATAAAATTCTCGTGTCACAATGTTCGTTCCCATACTTTTTCGAAACGGCTCGTCCGATTCTTATGAAATTTTTTATGCATGTTCAGTAAGTCTGAGAATCGGCTACTATTTATCTTTCAAACCTCTAAGAGTTAAGGGGTGTCCCCCAAAAATATTTTTTATTTTTTAGACTTAATTTTTTGTTTTTATTTTTTTATGATAGAACATACAAAAATACATACAACCCTTTATTTTCATCTACCCTCATTTGATCAACCCCTATTTTTTATTTCTTATATCGACAAAAATCACAGAAAAACCTAAAAAGTTTTTCATTCCAGAAAACCGAATAGTCTCTGGGGTAGCATAGCAAAGTGTTCCATGTTGGTATGTACTCAAAAGATAGGCTAGGCATTAAGGAGAAACGAAGTTCGCGGGGGCAGCTAGTTATTTTATGGAATTCCATATAATTTAGTCTTAATTTAGCGTGCTTTACATTACATAATGTAATAGTTTTACAGTCACTCAACATCTCTATATCAAAATCTTTTTCGTTTTACTTTTGTGTCTATAATAAATTTAAAAATAATTTTAGTATGTGTTTGTTAAAGGTAAAGAAATGTAAAAAAAAAAATAGGTATAACTACTTCAAGTAAATTCTTAAGAATAGACGTGTGTTGTATCTGTCATCTCCTTATCATTGTAAAGAAGTATATGTTAAAGTATATGTCAGTAAAACGTTGTTGTCCTTAAATCATCTTAGAATAATATGTTTGAGCGTAAAAATCGCTTTCCGTTGCCTTTAATCGCTACCAAGGAAAGTTAGGCAATGTCTAGTTTTTATAATATTTAATGTAATGTGATCTCAATTATATTAGAGTAATTCAAGCCAGTCCTAATGAAAATTATGCAAATGAAAGTAAGACAATGAAAGTAAGTAGGGGTTGTTTTCATGTTAATTTATAAAAACATAAGAGCATGTACCTTCAACCCTTCATGCAAATTTAGGGGTTAATCTAATTATACTGTAAACAGAGCATGTATGAGAGAAAAAAAATAATTGTGCCATCTGCCATGTCTACGTAAAATCACGTACAATCTCTGTCATTATAATATTTGACCGTCATTAACATTTTTTGCTAAATCGATATTTCTTGCAACTTTTAATTAATACATATAAGTTACGGCAGATCTTTACTCTTAGAGAACATAAACAAAAGTGTTTACAAAAAAATGCGAGTTACTATCTTACATAATTTTCTTCTTATTAGATATTAAATGCATAAATTAATATATACTAGTACTACAGTAGTTTCAACTGAAAGCGTTTAGCTCTGGAGCTACTGGTTGAAATTTAAAAACTCCTTATGTATTTAAAAGTAAATTTATCGAGAAGGGCGGTGTTGGTCTAGTGGCTTAATCTTACTATTCCCAACCCTTAGCAGGATGCGTTCGAATCACGACTGCTATTAATTATTGTACTCTTGCAGTAAACGCAAACGTGTCAAAAACAGCATGTCTTTCAAAAATGGACAACAGAGTGTCAGAGAAAGCTAATCTATGATGTATTGGTAAAATAAGAAGTAATGGAACGCATAGTGGGAGCAAAAAAGTCCTATTTTCAGCAAACTATTTTTTTCCATGGAAGTTTTTATTTTTTCTTATTCTTACAATACAAAATATTAACGAACAAAAAAAAGAAATTAAAAAAGATGAAAATCAGAAAGATGTTATTTTTTAAATGTTTTTCAAATTCGCCAATTTAAAATATAATTTTCATTAGAAATTTAAAAAAAAGCAATTAATAAAGTATATTCCGGTTCTGAAAAAAGGTAAGGTAACGTCGTTCCACCACTGGAGCTAGATTACCTATTTGCCTATGATCAACGAAACTGATACAAAGGGCCAAGACCCATATAGGGTTGTATCGCTACTGGATGATAATAAATTTACTAAGGAAGGCTACTATCAGTGGTACTACCAACGGGAAAAAAGTAAAACATAGATAAGGTATATTTTCGCTTTTTTGTCTAATAAATATTTCGTGGGCAGAGTCCAAATGCACGACTTCAGGGTCGAATCGCAGGGTTTGCCACTAGGCTAAACTGATTAAGTAGTTTTACATATTTATCAGAGTTAGTTACTTGCGTATCTACAATCGCCGACAGTTGGAGCTGAACATAAATATTTTTTTGTCACCTTTTCATTTATACAAACATATTTTTAAGCGTATTTATAACGCATTAAAAACTTATTTTATTTAGAAATCAGTTTTCGTATCAACATTTGCAAATGAACAGGCTACCTCGAATTATCTTGATAAGATGGAAGTAGCTTGAACATTTTGGGCCAAGTAATAAAATTAGGTCGACAAGACTAAAATACTTGAATGTCTGAAGTTAGTACAATCCGCAGACAGCGATTCTGAAATTGCTTGCTATTTCTGAATTTCAATGTACTTCGAGGATACGAAATGTAGCATTAATCGTTATTAATGATAACGAATATGATTAATGAGAAAGTGTATTAATACTATTATTAATATTATTTGTGTACTAATTATCTACATATGTAACCGTTATTTGTGATGTCTCGTTAAATAGTTTATGAATGAATAATCATTTTTATTATTTAAAATCACACAAATATAGAGTTTTTACAATATTCTTCACCTATATAGGAAGAACAATAACAAATAAAAAAATAATGGATAAATAGAAAACTAAAACAAATTTAAAAAGTTGGATCCCTGTGGCAGTGTACGTTTAATGCTGGTAGCATTTCCTTGCTGAATTGCGTTATTTACTTAACTTATTCGTTGAGAGAGGAAACCACCAGCTCTTGAGTCAACGGTATATTATGTACCAGGTGTCAATTTAAATCTTTACTTAGCACCTGTTCACTTGAACCCCACGGCCCAAGAGTCTCTAATGCCAAGGGAACAAAACCTAATCTAGGCCTAACCCCACACGTTGGACTCCACAAGTTAAGGCTCTATAACAGGCCTATAAATAAAAGGGCTTGCCCAAGACGTAAAACAGAATGAAATATTTAGCACTGCAACAAACTTCAGGAATAATAACTCTAAAGAAAATATATTAAATGTAGTATAACAAAGTAGAATATAAAAGAACTTCGGACTAACCTATATTATACTACCATATAACACACGTTGGAAACAGAGCCGAGTTGTATTAGATAACGTTATTACTTCGCCGTTACTTGCTGAAGTTTTTGTCGGCAAATCTCCATTTTTACGTTCGTGACTTTGCGTAGAGATTATAATTTTCTTTTATTTCCTTATTTTATCAAATTACTTATTTTCTATTTGTGATCGGATATTTGTGAATACGAAGCAAACGTCGAACCAACTTTATAATTTGAATAAATTGTAATAAGTTTGATTCTGGATCAAACTCGTTCATCAAAGTCCTCGGTCCCATTTTCGGCAAAGTATATATTAGGTCCTTACATATGAAATTGGCGTATTTCGTATTGGCCACTTTAATCACGATGTTCTCCTCTTTGGTAAGGAATTCCAAATTCAAATTTGTACAGCTATTTACTCATGTATTTGTGCTTCGATGACCGTCATTCATTTGTTTTTTTCTTCTAATCTGTGGGGGGCCAAATCGCCTTCACAGTTTTTATTGATTCCCGTCCGACTGGTTTTTTTAGTAAAGGGATCAATGGAACAACCTATGGATGGCAAAAGTGCATAGAAAACAATGGTCATACTTTGATTAATTAAATATATTATATTTAAAAATATTCGACTTTTTGTTCCTCCCATACAAAACGCCAATTTCATATGTAAGGACCTAATATATATATTTTCATGCTTTAAGTTCATCAAGAAAGACTCAAAAACGTGTATTTCCTCAGCATAGAGTCAGTTTTTTGCATTGCAACGGTCGATTTCAACAGTTAATTATTTTAACAGGCATTTTAACTAATCACCAGGTTTTTTAAATAGTTAAAAAAAACGTTTGTTATGTTTTAAAAATGCCCATGTATATTTTAACGATTTGTATGGTTTTATTGGTTTACATTAAATATCAAACTATGAGTGAAAACTAGGTAAAATGGAACGACAAAAAGCATTATCCGTCGCCAAAAATGGATTGTCTTCGTAGGGTTTGGTTATTACTTATTGGGAGCAGATAGGAGATCGATCGACTGTCACGGCTGATTGTGGGTTAATTATTGGGTTCGGGCGTAAGCCTGTTGGATTTTTCGACACGCTGAACAAATGCGAAAAAAACATAGTTTATATAGTCAATTCTTGTAACGGCTACACAATATTTGAAAAAATAGCGCATTTTTACAATAAGGTAATGAAACGTGTCTAAGAGCAGCTCCTCACGATTTTACTCCTCGTACATTAAATCCAACCATTATTTTATTACCATTTTATTTCTATTAGTGACTTGGACAACTTCTTGCAAGTGCAATAAAATATAAGCTCTGCATATTGGAGATGAACGGGACTTTTGTTCAAGCAAAACGCCTTCGAGCAGATTAATTTAAGTATTTTGAATTCGTTTAATATTTATAAAAGTCCAACTCGCCTATACAATTTAGCTGGTTTGAAAATTGTTTGTTGAATTTTCTCCGAACTCTTTTCGAGTAAGCCGTAAGTAAAAGCTTTAAAACAAAATTGAATTTCCCAGGAAAGCTTTTCTTAAAATCATTCTCTTTTAACGCACTAACTAATGCCCACGACTTTGCTCATTAATAGCCTGTTTATGACGATTTAATCTGTCAATAATGCGTCTTAAATGTTTTCAGGAACTAATGTACAATAGATCAGAGCCAAAACTTTTGTTTCATGTCTGTTAAAATATTCAGAATGCGTACTTTAATATAATTAATAATATATTACCACCTATCTATGATACTAGATCTGTAGGCTGTTTGTAAAAGAGCTATTAAGTATTTAAACCTTCTGCTGACTGTTATACTTAAAATATGTAATTAATCTTCAAATCAAACCGTAACTGCTTTGAATAAACTTGACGTTTAACTACTAAACAGCGAAGATAATTTAGTCCTTGTACGGTTCCTGGGTCATCGGGGGTTCGAAATAATAAGAATTTGACTTACTCTGTATTTATCACTCGCGTAAAGAATATGAGCGAAATAATGGAATGTTAATTGCTATATAACGAATGAGTGCAATTAAATAATCAGAGAAAGTGCCTACGTCTGGCTATGCTCTCAGGGTGAAACTCCCATGATTTAGGAAATCGTCATGCTTATAAGTGATCAAACTGTACGTGCCAAGGCTCGTAGAATGGAAGGGAATCATCACGATTTTTTTAAATTACAGATTAGATTTGATTTGTTAAGTTGAAATTCATGCTTCATGTTTTCAATGTTAATTTCGTGTTGTGTGACATTCCTTACTTTGACTCCAGTTCTAATTTTTGTAATGCTCTAAAGGGAGTTAAATTTAACATGCTTCTTTCCGTGTCATGTTAGAAACTTCCAAGTTTTAATTGTTTTCCTTGTGAAAATTTGGTGATTTAAATAAATCAATAAAAAAATACGATAACATCACCAAATTGGTAAGTCTGTCTTGTTTTACTAACAGATATCATACCTGGCTGGTATAAAAAAAATACATAAGTTTAAAATTTGTTACATTTAAAGAAAAATAAATAACATAAGTTATTCGGGATGCAACGCGCGGCCTTATCGCTAACAAGCGATCTCTTCCAGGCAACCCTAGAAAGGAAAGACTTAAAAACAAGAAATATTAAGGGTAAAGTGCATGATGTGCATAACCAATTCAACAAAAAAAATACAAGTGACACTGAAAAATTATAGACTTACCAAACTATTTTACAAAATAACTTTTAGTTTAGTTTATAAATAATAGTAAATATTTTTTTAACAGTAGGTATACAAAATATTAAATTTTATGACGATCTACCGAAAAATTGTTTTACTGGAAATTATTTAATGCATATTGCTAAAACGAGATATATTATTTCAAATTACTTATTAAGCTTCCAAATCTTTAACACGTTAACGTCAAACAAAAAACAGAAAATTTGCTAAAATCGTTAGGTACAAAAGGCACGCGAGGCATTTAATATTTTTCCTCGATGGACGGAGAAATATGACGAGGTGGGTGACGTAGGTAAAAATAGACATGTCCAAATTGTTTTACGTTCCAAGGAATATTCGGCCTGGGGGCATAACCAACGTCTCATAAACATTCCCTGGGCCTATAAAAATTCATAAGGGTACTTTTGCCCAGGTATAAACGCTAAAACGTCGCGAGCTTTTTCCTTCAAATATTTGGTTTTAGACAGAGTACTTACTCTAAGTTTAAATGTCGTTTTTTTTTTCGTTTAGATTAATGACAATATATGCTCACATGCGGCTGCACGTGTAGATTTACAGTGCCTTTTGAAGTTATACTTCTGTAGGCGCGTTATGAAAAATTTCATTCACAACACGTCACAAAATTAACAGAATGAAGTTGCCCACGGAAGATGCTACGGCATTGGACATAATTTAAAATCAACATTCGAATAATAATAGAATGTATGTTACACTTAATGTAAGAGAATAATAATAAATATTTATTTATTTAATTTTTCAAATGTAAACTGAACTTTATTGACTATAATGACTCCTTTTCCAGTCTTTGATTAATTAATTGTAATTAATTATTTGCATGCAATCAAAAACTATTTTTAATAATGGCAAAGAAGTATAACTTCTTACGCGCGTACATAAGTCCACGCACCCTTAGTTTTAATGAAATCTATAAACCATTTGAGACTACAATATGATGTATATAACAAAGTTTATATGAAACTTTTCTTTTTCCAACAAAAAATGACCTTGTCTATTCGAGACGGAACAATAAATGAGTTAAGCATACAAAACCTTCGAAGTTACAAACACGAACGATCACGCACAATATAAACGCAAAGAAATTGCTCTAACATAATTTATAACAGTCATTTCGAAAAGTCAATCCGAATGAGATTTATGAAGATGAGGAAACTCGTCTGAAAATATTTTTTCTGGTTTTAGATTATTATTGCCTTTATTGACTTATCGTATACTTAAAAATAAAAAAACTCATATTTTGAGTTTCTTTAAATTTAAACGCACCCATATGTTAATGTACGATGAAGTTTAAGTTTACGCGCCTGTTAGTATTTTCTTGTGCTTTTAACGCCCGAACCTCATAACTTATCTCAATCCATAATCCACCATCTGAGATAGTAATCTTAATCCAAATGTTGAAAGTAGTGTGCCAATAACCAATCGACGGATTGTAATAGCCATCGGTCGATATAAGCCCATGGGAGGTTGTATCGGTGTCTGTGGATAGACCTTTGTATGAAAATGACAGTTGACGAAAGGTCGATTTCGTATTTTACAGATTTCAACTTACACCAGTTTTTTAAATAATTAAAAAAAACGTTTGTTATGTTTTAAACATACACATTACACATGTATATTTTAATGTTATTTGTATGGTTTTATTTGGTTTACATTAATTATCAAATATGAGTAAAAACTAGTTAAAATGGAACGACAAAAAGCATTTTATCCGTCGCCAAAAATTGATTGTCTTCGTAGGGTTTGGTTATTACTTATTGGGATGCAGATAGGAGATCGATCGACTGTCACGGTCTGATTGTGGGTTAATTATTGGGTTCGGGCGTAAGCCTGTTGGATTTTTCGACACGCTGCAAATGCGTAAAAATAACATTTTATGTTTATAATAAGTCATAATTTTCTTGTAACGGTACATAATATTTGATAAAAATAGCGGATTTTTTACTATAAGGTAATGAATACGTGTCTAACAGCAGCTTCTCATGATTTTATTTCTCTATATTAAATGCCTACCATTATTTTATTAATTTATCATTTCTATTAGTGACTTGGACAACATCTGCAAGTGCAATAATGTATAAGCTCTACGTTAAATTGGAGATGTAACGGGACTTTTTGTTCACAGCAAAATGCCTTCGAGTAGTGTATTAATTTAAGTATTTTGTAATTCGTTTAATATTTATAAAAGTCCAATTCGCCTATACAATTTTGCTGGTTTGAAAATTGTTTGTTGAATTTTCTCCGAACTCTTTTCGAGTAAGCCGTAAGCAAAAGCTTTAAAACAAAATTGAATTTCCCAGGAAAGCTTTTCTTAAAATCATTCTCTTTTAACGCGCTAACTAATGCCCACGACTTTGCTTACAAATAGCCTGTTTATGACGATTTAATCTGTCAATAATGCGTCTTAAACGTTTTCAGGAACTAATGTACAATAGATCAGAGCCAAAACTTTTGTTTCATGTCTGTCAAA
The DNA here is from genome assembly GCA_905332375.1 of Pieris macdunnoughi. Taxonomy (NCBI): domain Eukaryota; kingdom Metazoa; phylum Arthropoda; class Insecta; order Lepidoptera; family Pieridae; genus Pieris; species Pieris macdunnoughi. The sequence continues at coordinate 4,833,563 of CAJOBZ010000063.1, forward strand.
ATATTTAGAATGCGTACTTTAATATAATTAATAATATATTACCACCTATCTATGATACTAGATCTGTAGACTGTTTGTAAAAGAGCTATTAAGTATTTAAACCTTCTGCTGACTGTTATACTTAAAATTTGTAATTAATCTTCAAATCAAACCTTAACTGCTTTGAATAAGCTTGACGTTTAACTATTAAACAGCGAAGATAATTTAGTCCTTGTACGGTTCCTGGGTCATCGGGGGTTCGAAATAATAGAAGATATTTGACTTACTCTGTATTTATCACTCGCGTAAATAGAATATGAGCGAAATAATGGAATGTTAATTGCTATATAACGAATGAGTGCAATTAAATAATCAGAGAGAGTGCCTACGTCTGGCTATGCTCTCAGGGTGAAACTCCCATGATTTAGGAAATCGTCATGCTTATAAGTGATCAAACTGTACGTGCCAAGGCTCGTAGAATGGAAGGGAATCATCACGATTATAATACTAAGGAAGCCTGAGTGAGCAAAATGTATAGCCTTGGCTCGTACAGTCCAATTAAATCACATTATATTGTATTATAGGTTAAAAAAGGCATTTCAAATTCCAATATTATATTATTACATTATATACGTACATATACATTATTATATGTATAAGGCAACATAACTTGTCTCCTATTCATATATAATTTTACGCCATTACATAACTGTCAACTTTGAAAAGCCAATACGAGCAAAAGCGTGTTTTCATGAAAAAAATAGAAAATGTTCACGACAAAGCTTCCGATCAAAAGTGGAGCAAAATGGGCAGTAAGCAAACAGGACGTTTCAGTTTCAGTAAATTTTCCTCGATAGCAACTATTAATGTATTATTTGCTAGCTGCTTTTGAGTGCCTTTAAGCATAGAGAAAAATTCACATGACATGACTAGGTCCTAGGTTGATCTTAAATAATAAAGATTTGGGTGAGTAATCAAATGGTTTTAATGAAATGTCATAGAAATATGAGTGGTTACGAAACTTATTAAACATCTGAAACGATTTAAGTGCGAGAAACTGATACACACTATTTGATAAAGGCATATATAACAGTATTATCTTTTATTTTATAAACCGTAAATAATAACAATAATAATTATTTTGAATTTAAAATTATACAACTTTTCTAACGTTTTGTGTTAATTTTTTGAAGTTATACTTCTAGGCGCGTTATGAAAAATTGATGAGAGTGAAAGTTTACGATGCGCGCGCACCGTGACACAAAATTATCAGAATGAAGTTGCCCACTAACGAATTCTTTTTAAAACCAGCGGGGCGCCGACCGTTCGCGAGCGAGATGGGGATAAGACAATCTACAAGTTAAAAATAAATAAAATATGCGTGTCGTTAGCAGCTATGCCAAGAATTTTGAATGACCATAATGACCTTTGTAGTACCATTTAAAAAAATAAAGGAGTTTTAATTATTTTTTCAAAGAAATTTAGCAATGCTTTTTCACAAAGACCTATTGTTACTTAGTTCAAAGGTTATGAAACATACCAAGTTATTAAATTGAATGAATAATATAATAAAATAATAATTATTATTATTTTTAATATTAATTAATAATTGAATAATATACTAAATATTAAATATTATTAAATTAATAACGTTAAATATTTATTATTAATTATTAAATATTTAAAAAAAAAAGGAAGGCAAAGGGGGTTAAACTTTTTATGCGCTATATAGTACACGCACCCCTTTTTTTAAATTTTATTTAATTACTTAAATAGGGTAAATAGGGTTATTTTTTTTTAATTATCAAAAGCCATTATAAAATATATAAATAACCATAAAAATAAAATGTTAAAGATAAATAGCCGTTTCCTATTTAATTTATTTAATAAAATAAGGTGTTTCATAATATTTGAATTTAAAACAACATGCGCATTATTCCTATATTCGTACTTTCTTATTTTTGTCTCATTAATTTAAAAGCCAAGGAGTACTGCGAAATAAGAACCATCTCCTTAACAATGACATCTTGGGAGATGTCAGGTCTCACGGAGAAAGTACTTGAAATATTTCTTTGTTCTATATTTAAAAACATAAGAACATTCAAACTGTTATTAGCCTCATATATAAGTATACATTCATTTAAGGACACGTAATTATAATCTGTCACAAGGACACAAAAAAAATAAGATTCTTTGTTCTATTTTTGAAAATAACAAGAAATATTCAGACTGTAATTGCAGCGTAGAAGATACAGTGATATCTAATAAAATATATAATTAAAAGATAATAAAAACAAAAAAGCATTATATTTTTGAATGCCCAACCATATTCGGATACCCAAATTTTGGCTAGCAGTAATTTTCAATTCACGATACGAAATTATTACATAACATGATACAATAAGAATAACGAAAGACACCAAATACAGCGAACGGCATAATTATTGTAATATAATGGCGTATTTGAACCGAAACAGCCATTGTTACAGGATTTAAAAACATTCAATTGATGCTTCGAAAACCTGAAGTAGGCTGGCATAAAATTTCTGCATGGTGGCTATGACATTTCGAGCTCACAATGGAGTTATAGTTGCATCACACAATGACTTCACTCAATCGAGGTATTGCTTGTTCTACAAACAACGTATGGGGTTTGAAAAGTAGGCGATACGACACGACAATTCACATCCGATACATCGCAGAGTTTATTGTTCAAGTGCTATACGAATGTAAAGGGATAGATGAATAACGAAACACTGCGTTTGATTGCAAGTGTAATATTTCGTGCTTAGACGCGTTTGGACTAGAGATGTTGACCAATCACAAGCGAAGAGGACGCAGCCTCGTTTCGTGTTTGTTTTATTATTTGTAGCTTTTGCTCATAATGATCTAATGCTGTTTTTGGCGTATTTATCTATTAATGTGTAATTTTGGAGTTTTTTAGGTTACATGTTGTTTTGTGAACTAAATAATTAATATCATCGTATATGTGTTGGCAATAAATTTTGGAAAAAATTATGACTCCATTACTCCCTTTTTTTTTTTAAAAAAAGGAATTACTATAAAATTTATATTAATTAGTGAAATCATGTCAAACTTTTCAGTTGACTCTATTATTTTTAAAAGTTTATCTAAAAACCGGTAGCCTAGAAAAGATCGCTAAAGGTAAATCAATGGACTAATTTTAAAATTCACTAACTGACCCGACAGACGTCTTAACTATATGGATATTAAATTCAAATTGGTATAATTAATATCTAAAAATAAATATTATTGAAAAATTATTGTACAGCTCTGAGTTAAAAAATATTTGCAGCGTGCATACTGTCAATTGCTGACAGTTAATTCTATCAACTGACAGTTAAGTAGATTTAATATTGTCATTAAGTTTAATTAAATATTGTTCCGGTCTGTAATTCAAATATAAACTTCTTGATTTTTTGTTTGATAAGACCTTAAAACCACATCAGTATAGGAGAAAATAATTTGCAAAATTGATCCGTTTACGAGCACCGCATCACTAGACCTCACAGACTAAGGGAAATAAAGATAATTTTTTATACATATAAAGATGTGTCAAGTATTATTGTGGGTGCAAACACTGTCAAATTGATAATCCTATGATATAATCGTTTAGTTTGAATTTCTCATCCTCGCAGGTAAAGTACTTCAAGTGTATATTATATTAGTTATTACTAACTCGATAAACTTCGCTATCAATCTTGACGAGTTTCAACTTTGTAATTGAAATTTGAATAGTACTCTCACTTCTATATAATGAATGTTTATTGATTATACTTGTAAGGGAAACGGAATAAAATATTTGTCTGAGCTACGGTGAGGAAAATCGAATACAAATTTACAGATGAAAAAATTATTTGTAAAAATATTCCATCATAAATTGTGCTTAAAGGGACGTCCCAATATTTTTAGTGTTAAAGCAATAAAGTTAATATTATATTTAAAATAATTTTAATTAAAGGTCTTTATATAAAGGTCTTTAATAAAAAGTCATCCTAACGGCTACTATCTATCTATCAAACCTCTAAGTGATAAGGGTTTGTTTTTTTTGATACTGCATACAAAAATACATACAACCCTTAATTTTCATCTACCCTCTACGATCAACCCCTATTTTTATTTGTTAGTTAAGAACTTATAACTTGAACTCTGAGGTTTATATATATAGAGAAAAATCACAGAAAAACCTGAAAAGTTTTCGTTACGGAAAACCGAACAGTTTCTGGGGTAGCATATCAAAATGTTCCATGTTGGTATGTACTAAAAAAGTAAGCTAGGCATTAAGGAGAAACGAAGTTCGCGGGGCAGCTAGTGATACTCTAAACGTTTGCCTACGGGAGGCACTGTAAATCATTGCCATGTGATGATGGAGCTTATCGCATCTCAAGGGACAGCCAAGCTTGCCTTTATATATTAATGTTTTCATACTCTTGTCCCGATGGAATAAATGTTTTATTTGTTTGGATTTGTCATCGTTCTGTATATTTATATTTCTAACCATTTGATGTCGGGCATAAGGAACAATTATGTCAGATTTTAAATCGTTATCGATCATCAACGCTAATTATCATGAACTCTTTTGGCTCGGAGTTTTAAAATAAATGTAACTGTTCCATTTTTAATGTAAAATAGTGTTACCAATTTTAAGTTATTTTACTTGGTATGCGGCGGAGGAAGTTTGTACGTTAATATTTCAGGTTTTCTGGCACATTGCCTGTTTCAGACTCCATTCCGAGATGACAATCGAAGATTAGGCTACCGTAACCCTTACTAGACTTCAACGAGGAAATATACAAAGTTGTTTATGGAGTATTAAGTATTCTTACAATACTGTAGCACTTAAAAAAAAACAATAGATACATTTACGTAAAAATTCATTTTAGATTTGGTTTTATGTTTATAAGGATTGACTATTTACCATGGACAATTAAAACTTAATTTTAATGTTGTGTATCGGTTGACAATAAATGTGAATAAAAAATACCAAAATATCTATACTAATATCATAAAGAAGAAATTTTTTAATATCTGTAAGTTCATAACAAAAAAAAAACATCTGAACCGTTTTCAAAAATTTGTTTACGTGTGCTTACATATTATCTTCATAAAATAAATCATCCAGGTGCAAGGATACTATAAAATTGTACCTAAAGGTACATCTAGTAGCAGCTGATAATCTATTAGCGAAATAATATACATAAATGAACAGAACAGAAACAAAATTAACTTTACAGTGGCAATGGGCGGCAGTATCATTTAACATCAGCCTTACTTAACATTTGCCCCCTGTTCTATAATAAAATATATATTGAACAAACGGAGTATATAATTTAAGCTTTTTTAAATAATTTAAGATAACATATATTTCATGAAGATATAACCGTAAAATTTTGAAAAAATTGAGACTGTTGTAGTAATGAATGATTGAAAATAAATTATCTATCATAATATCATTATATACATTATTTATACCATAATTTTATATCCGGTCTTAAAATTCTATAATAATATGGATGTAGCCGGCAATAGTCATTGAAATATAATATAAGGGAAGACACATAATATGAGTATATAAAAGATCTTACCTTAGTGGTACAATTACAGTAATTCCATAAGCACTGACGTGAAGCAGTCAAAATTAATTAAGTTTCACAGACACTGTAACGTCACATAAAGGCTGAATAATCCATCTGAAATTATTAGAGCCCTATTTGTCTCACACTAATCGTCTGTTTTGAAGTACAACAAAATTAATTATACATCAATTAAATTAATGAAGCAGGAGGGAATATTATAGTCAATTTTACTGAAGCATATTTAACTTTTTTTCTCTCGCAATGTCCAATAGCTTTTCACAAAAATAACAAAACTGTACGTACGCAGATTCTATTGTCCGATAGTGAGCTACGACGAAGACGCGTCGTAGCTCTATCACGACCGACAAGCTACTGGCGGGGGCTACGAAACCCGGACCGCGCACACAAGCGAACATTCGTAGCTGTAACAACGTTCCTACGCACGCTCACAAATGCTCTCATCGCCAAAAGGCCGTAAGAGGAAGCGGGAAAGTAACATTTTTCGGGTTGTAAATGACAAACACGTCTATGTTTTAACGCACACACTGAAAGCCTTGTTATACATACCATTCTACAGCAAGGCGATTTAAACTTGTAATCCCTAACGATGATTTGAATTTAAGAGATTTGGTTCATCTGAGAAAAACAAATACGAAAGCCAAATTTTGCAATAATTAAACTCGAAATTTGTAATAGAAAAATAACAAGATTTTTTACGTTTGATACTTTGCGATTGATATTTTAAATGACTTTAAAGTTTATAATATAGTAAAGTCTCACTTTTCTGGTTCTAATTTTGAATATGAATATAAATTAAAAAATAGTATATTCCCGTACAATACCAGTAGGGCAATGACCTTAATTTATGGTCGATTATAGGGTAATTAATATTTTCATTAAAACTAAATGTACCTCACAGTCATTTTGTATTATGCTCATTAAAATAGACGACATAACTTATCACAACTTCAAATAAGTTGTCTCTTTATTCATATAGACCTGGTAAGTCTGGAATGGATCTCGAATATTAAAGTATATTACGTATGTATAGCAAAGTTTCTATCTGGAGAGCAGGTGTTGCGAGTGACTTTAATAAGTTAGCCGGCGTAAAGTACAAGAACCGAATGTGACCTGACACTGCACTAACTCCGAATACTTTATACTTAATATATTGGTCTGCAGAGTAATATTATTTTTAAAGTCCACTCATGTTTTTTATGATAAATATGATGGTAATAGGACATAGTTCGTTCGTATCGTTTTTATACGGATGTTCTGTTACAAATACTAATGATCAGAATCGTGTCTGGTACACGATTCTGATCCCTACCGGTGAAGTTCAATAAATATTTTTTTAACTTTGGCCAATATAATGTAATTATTTTTTACCCGAAACTAAACTACGGTGGTAACTCCAAAACGTGAGAATGAAGTTGTATGGGATGGGTTTAAAAAAATAATAAAAATTAAAAAATTCAAATACTTCAACCGCAGTACAAAGTTATACATTAGTCTCTTTCTAAGTTATCAAAACTAAAGAATTTTGGACCTGTTCAAACATGCGTAATAGAAGACAAAGCAACTAAATTAAGATTAACATTGAGAAATATTTATCAAAGTTTTAACCGATTTGACTGACTCATTCACTTGAATTACGAATATTTAGGCCAAAACATTTTGTTTCAAACAGCTACTGCATTGTCAAAGTTCGCCAAAGAAATGTTCAAATATCAAAGTGGATTGAAAACTTTTCAATGAAGACGTCGCAATTAATTTTCGATAAAATTTAGCTCGTTAACGTTCGAAAATTACACGGTCGCTAATTGAAATATACAAAAGTTTTTTCATTAAGGATCCACCGATTTACCGAGGGTGTGATACGTTGATAAGGCTTCGGTTTAGATTTACAATTTAATTAAAATCAATATTTGTAATAATTAATAATAACACAGATTCAGAAAAAGCCATAAAATATTCCAATTGTAAGGAAGCTTCTAGAACTCAACTAAATAGACACTCGAGAAAAGCTGTAGGATAATATTCAGGTACCTGGACATCATAGAGTAAACTCAGTTATGTAAGTATTTTGAATTTTAATTTTTATGTCTTGTGCAATATCACATATACGGTTGGTAATGCCTATGTGTATGATTTTGCATTTGAATACCGACAGTGTACCATTATCTATGAGCGCAATTGGCATGCAATTCCGGAAACCGATATATTATAACCAAAAATCGATGACATATTTTGACATAATTTTTTACACAGATTGTGTCATGGTATGCTGTGAACCTTCATACTTATGCCAATGCGATCGCTTAATTCCAAAACTAATAATTTAAATAAACCAACGTAACTACCAAAACGTGTAATCTTACACCAAAAGGAAGGGTTTTCACCTCCTAGTTATCAATCATCTTTCCTTTGGTCAGTTTCTATAGACTCTATTCAATTCTCTGAATGCCTTCGAGGTATATTCATACAATTACGGAGGAACTAGGAAGTACCCTCATACATAATATAACAATTCGTGTACAGTTACAAATCCTCATTTGATCTAAACCACTATAAATTGAAACATTATAATTCAATGCCTACCGGCGTTCTATTCAATACAGAATATTAGTCAATGCTGCTGAAGGCCAATTTTAGTTATGGCGGTTAATACAGTATAATTTTAAATTTAAATGTAAAAATACACCTTTCCAACAACTACTTTTTCCATCCACATAATTAAAATCCGTAACAAACATCTTCTGGGTTATCTATGTAATCAGTTAAGTTTGGTTGTACAGTGTCATTTTACGCACTGAAAATTAATAAAAAGGGCTATCGTGTATCTTAGTTGATAGGGAATTACGATGTCTTTCAATTCCTTTTTTATGTGTAAATGACAGCCACCATGACGGATGTTGAGGTTCCCAATGCCCCTGTGTTGAGTGACGGTGCAATGGATGTTACAACAGCTCTACAGAAAGTCTTAAAGACAGCTCACATTTACGGTTATCTAATACATAGTCTCCATGAAGCTGCCAAAGCTCTGGACAAGAGACAAGCAGTTTTAGGTGTATTGACCGAGCACTGTGATGAAAGAAATGAGTTCAGGCACTCTGCAATGAACATCATATTCCACTAACGAAGATTGACAACAACAAAAAACTAGGTAAATGGGCTGGTGTATGCAAAATAGACAATGATTGCAAATCGAGAATTTTTTTATATATGTGTCATATCAAAGACTTTGGTGAGGAGACTCCAGCCATGAATATACTAAAGTACTACTTAAACTTCGAGATAATTTTAAGGTTTTGTGTTAGGTCGTGGTTCCAATGTAATTAATTCCAACTAAAACTTTTTCGTTTACAAAGACACAAGCTATGTAGTTTAAAAATCGCTACAGTGACAAAAAAAATTATTAGGTATGACATGAACCAAACTAGAATCCTACGAAAATCGTCATTTTACACATAGTATCGACTCCAAAATTATTGACTTGTGACTCCAAAACTATTGATATGCGCAACATTGAATATATTATATGACAACGTAAAATTGTAAATACCGTTAGATTGTAATCTATCTCGCGAGATTATGAACTGTCTTGAAGTGCATTCATTTTTTTTGACTGATACCCGTGTTTCATTCCTAACTCTATGAACATATAACGGTCTACTATAAAGCCGACCAATCAGGGACAACCTTCGGACAGTTGACAATTTTAAAATTGTAATTTGACGATTTCACTTCGATAGATTATAATCTACCGAATAAAAATACGTTAAATTGTAAGCAGTACGCCGAGTCTATCTTTCGACAGTTCACAATCTCGCGAGATAGATTACAATCTAACGATATTTACAATTTTACGTTGACATATACATAGCATATTATACAACTAAATATTCTGTGACTACAGGCCCCTGATGCCCTTTCCTTGCGCAGTAATGGCTTTACAATCCAAGTAGGTAATGTCAAGATTAGGTGCTTTGTGTCCGGATTAGGATCAGAAACCAACTGTAAAAAACATTGAAATCTTTTTTAAACCGAACAAGAATAGTAAAATCAAACAAATATCTAGCACAATAGATAAACGGTATAAAAGTACGGCCATCTAGGCAATACTTGAGTAAATTTATAATCTAGTGGAACTACGCCTACTTTAGCCAAGGGAAGTAGGCCGACTTAAGCTATAAAAAGATTTAAAATAATCACTAACCGCTCTGAACTTTACAGACAATCTACGTACAGTCTCAGGGCCGTATAAATTATAATTAGTATAATCCATGGTTAAAAAATTTCTATAACTTTTTTAAGAGTAGTTCTTGTTACCAATGCTAATTGTTTTGTGAGGAAATCGTAAATTGTTTGAAGTTAAAAAACGTCAGTGAAGGTTTCCCTTAAATTGTGCGCTAAATTTTACAATCTGAAACATAATATGCTATTTTGTCTTTAATTGGAATAGGAGATCCAATAGTACCTATCTGAATAACTAAACTGGTTTAAAAATTATTTAATCTGGAGGTCCTAGTTATATTCTAGGCAAAAAAAATTATTTAAGATGATGGTAGGCTTCAGCGTGTGACTCTCAACCCTGAAGTTGTAGGTTCGATGCCCGGCTTTCTGTTCTGTTTCTGAAAACAACATGAGGAAACCTTAAGACCCAAACAGTCAACGGCGTGTGTAAGGAGCAGATCAAGGAGGTTTATTAGAAAAAACAAAAGAGTACGAAAAAGATAAGGCCAAGGAAATTCTGAGGCCCAGACCTTACAAGGTTGTAAGACAACTGCTTTTTTTATATTTAAGATAGGATGACAAATTATCTAGTAGCGCTAAATCCTGATCAATGAAACGTCTTGTTACCATACCTATACAGGAAAATACTCGAATATTTTTTTTATCCGAACAATCTTTTTCTTAAATAGAAATATTTCCTCACAATATAATTGAAAGCTGCAACATGCGAGTTACGATTGAGCAGGACTAACAGTTCAATGGAAGGAAATAATTAGACGACATGCTTTTATTAAAAATCTCTGTTATTAAACATTTCATTATAGTATTTTCTTTTTCATTATACACGCTTACAGGATTTTCTTTATCCTTTATAGTTCAGACGATAAAACTTCTTAATGACTTTATTTAAGCGTGCAAGTTCAGTGACTGTTTTTCTTAATATTTGGACTTATGTTACACTTAATGTAAGAGAATAATAATAAATATTTATTTATTTAATTTTTTAAATGAAAACTGGACTTTATTGACTATAATGACTCCTTTTCCAGTCTTTGATTATTTAATTGTAATTAATTATTTGCATGCAATCAAAAAAGTATTTTTAATAATGCCAAAGAAGTATAACTTCGCGTACATAAGTAGGTACACGCACCCTTTTTTTTATATGCGTTCTCAACATTTGGGTGATTTTACAGACGTAGATGAGATACACCCCTCAATTTGACAGGATGAGGCGAATGAGGACTTTAGTCAATATGCTTTATATTGATTTATTATGAATAAGGAGGCTAAATTAAATTCGCACCAAATAAATACAAAAAGTATTCAAAATATTCCACATGCTAAAAAACACGAAAACTATCACTTTACAAAATATAAAAAGCAACCAACTTCAGACCATCGAGAACCCTTTGAGACTTACTGAAGGAAATTTAATTTAATAGTATTTTCTCTCAAACCGACCACGTTATGTTCGCTTTTATCGGATTTTTCTCAAAGAATACTTGTGTGATTAGTTGTAATAGACTGTATACTACCAAAACACAGTTATTTAAAATAGTTTTGTTAGGTTTAAAAATATTTTAAGAAGTAAAACCTTACCGTGAAAATATGACAAACAATATTCTCTACGATATAATAATTATTACTCTTCATATGTGAAATGAAAATAAAAGAGAAAAACGCAAGAAAATTATACAATTATCGTATGACTATTATGACTGAATTTACTATTTGTTTTTTTTTTTCTCTTTTTTGTTTTAACCTATATCCCCGACCCAACTTTACATAACCGAAAAATTAGCATTTTTTTAGAGATATTTCAAAATACCAGCATAAAAAATGCAGAATTGTACCATAAGTCATGGGAGAAGGTATAATATACATAATACTAACACAAACAATCAGTGTTTTACCTAATTAAAAATTTATAGATGAAAATTGGTTTCGTATAATAATGAACGCATTGAAAACAAGATCAGACGAGAGTTTGGCAAACAACAATCATAATCTTTGATAACGTAAGGCAACAGAAGGCTGGCAATTACCGTAAAAGGGAAGTCGGTGGAAAATGTCCAAGCTATTATGATTCCCAGGAATTTCTCTGTTTCATAGGTCAACTGCTGAATGGATTAAGGCTAAATTGAATTGTCTACGGCACTTGTATAAACACGTAATAGATTGGGAATTAAACTGACAATAAATAGATGTAGGCTTTAGTCTGCAAAATAGTTTCATTGTTGAATTATCATTTAAATAATTATGGTAGCGGTTTTGTTTTGATCTGATGGAATAACTGCTAAGTAATTGTCTAATTTACAAGCTTCTGGTGATCCATATCTTCATATATCATTTAAATTTAGCTATGTATTGGTACAGTAAAATTGACGTTATTGAGTAGTACTTGAGTAAAAACCAACATTAAAATTAATAAAAAAAACTTATAGCATAATTTTAAGAAAAGGAATACGTTTTACGATTTTCTAAAACTATTTTGTTCAAAATACAATCTGAACCAGTAAATTTTACGAATATTATAATAATGTCAAAACTCTCTTAAACGCTGAGCAAACATTCAGGTACAAAAAGGAAGATGATTTAACTGCTCAACTAACAATACAGTCGAAACTTTCGCCATAAATTCTAGTAAATATAATTTACATTGAAGTTGAACGTTTTCACTGACACAGGACAGAAAACCTCTTAAATAACGACTGGTCTGAAGTTATCGGTTAGCCCACTGCACTGAAGTTGCTCCCTGTTTCTTGTGGAACATAATAAATCTTAGCAAGTGTCATTGCTACTTAGCTTTGGCTAAATTAATATCGTGGTTTGTTCTCGAGCAAGACGGATTCGCTTGTTTGATAAAATCAAAGGTCATTTGAATCGTCTTTCTTTTGGTTTCGTTTTTGTTTATTTAATTAACACTTTAATAATGATGAAACGGTTCGAAATAAATTGGATCGTGTCTAAAACAAAATATAAAATAATTAAATAAGTAGCGCAACCTTTTTACGTCTGGGCCTCAGATTTCTGTATTTGTTTCATAATCATTTCTAAATCTAATAGGCAAGTAGGTGATCATTGTGTGTCTGACACTCGCCGTTGACTTTGGTGGGTCTAAGGCAAGCCGGTTTCCTCACGTTGTTTTCCGTCACCATTCGAACGAATGTTAAATGCGCACACAGACAGAAAGTCCATTGGTGCACAGCTGGGTATCGAACCTACACCTCAGGGATGAGTAGAACGTTAAAGCCACTAGACCAACACTGCTCTGCATTTAAAGAAAAAACTTTTTTACCTGATTAAAGTTATGTATTATTATAAATTTACAATTATTTAACATAATTTAAAATGTATCCGACGTTTCGCGTGCTTTACAGCGTGCGTGGTCACGGTGACTGAAGACAAAAGGTGTTGGATGTCAAAAAGTATCACAGCTGTAGAGAAAGTTGCATTATCTGTATTTAATTCGGTTAAAAAGTTTTTTCTTTAAATGTGTAAAGGTTATGTCAATAAAAGACAATACTAACTGCTCTGCATGTTGCATATTTGAAGCGACTAATATTTGCCAAATTTTTATCACTATCGTCTACCGTCACATGTCGTCACTATGACATCGTGTTCTCTTATTGTATTATCTCTGACAACTATGTATATTATTTGATCTATACATTAACAAAAAATTGGTAGGTGTATAATAAATATAGAAGCTATAAGGTATTTCATTATTTTCTAGATATCTCTGACTTGTCACTGCTGAGCTGATTATAAAGCTTAAAATTTAATGACATCACATTTGTGCCTATGTTTTGTGACATGGCCTTGGGCTCTTTGGTATTTTTTTCTAACTGTAACAGTTAATAAACTAACAAAATTTTTGCGAAAAATTTGAATAAAAATTTCATTTTAATCTAGGAAGTTATGGATAAATATACTTGTGACAGTGCAGCTCATAAATACTCATTTAAATTTATAGTACCAATTAGAACTAATATTATTATATTCATTTAACATACCGTCTACTATGTTAGACACGTATCAAATGTGTTGTATGGAACGTGAGAGCAGCCTGCAGCCAAAGGAAGCAAATAGCATACTTATTCAATTGTGCGCCACAAAGAATAGTTATTTTTCTCTTTAAGATAAGCAAGAGGCTTATATGAGGAAAGTGTTTTTTTAATAAACGTAGGATAAATATAGGACATTTTATTTGAAATTTTAGCTTATATTTGCTTTAAAACATGGCTCAAACATGAGTTACGTACCGTTCTAATTCCCGCCAAAACGATAATGGCTTTTTAAGTGAATGGAATATTATTAGGCCTGCTTTAAGGAATTCATTGATTTAATTTTTCATAAAAGCACTGATACATTGTACATTGTACATAAATACAAAAATACAAGTTTTAATGCTGTTTAAATACATAAATGCTTCATGTAGGTTTGTTTATTTTTCATATATATGTTTATTTTCCCGATTAAAAGTAAATAAGAGGTCACCAATTCCTTTTTTTATAGTTTGTGTTAAATCTATTTAAATAAAAATTAGTAACACAATATGTCACTAAGCACAAAACTCGAAGACGGCTTAACTAATGTCAGTATTTTTTTTATTTATTCCTTGAACTCTGAGGAAGGTTTTGTATAGAGACAAAAATAAGAAAAAAAATTTTTATTTCGTACTTAGGTTTTTAATCCGAAAAAGCGAAGTCTCAATAGGCAAGTTATACCAACATGTGTAGCTACATACTACTCATAAGGTAGGCTAAGTCAAAAAACATATTAAGGCGAAACCAAGTTCTATTCGCGTAGGCTAAATAAATCCCAAATGAAACATCAAAAACAAGCTGACAGAAAGGTATCTCGCAAATTGGCATGCTGACATCTAAAACGTCAATTAAACGAGCAAACGCCCGACATCTTAAAGACACGACAGTCTCATTTCATTAAAACTATTAAAGTTTTCATAAAAGTGTCCACATTGCTCATTAGTATTAAAATATTCTGTCGCTACAGGATTCACCTGGCGCTAATAATCCTCGCTTCCCGTCTAGAAGCTCCGTCTTTTATCAAGTTTATTCGTTAAAAAACTAACGAATGTTATGTTGCTAAGTTATTAAATTTTTATAGAGTTTACGTTTTTATTATAGAACAGGGGCCAAACGGGCACGAGGCTCACCTGATACCGCCGCCCATGAACATTATCAATGCCAGAGGGCTCGCGAGTGCGTTGCCGGCCTTTTAAGAATTGGTACGCTCTTTTCTTGAAGGACCCTAAGTCGAATTGGTTCAAGGCAGTTTTTACCGCACACCATCACTATGAGGAAGACCCCTAAGATATATTGTTTGATAGATAGTAGCCGATTCTGAGACTTACTGAATATGCATAAAAAATTCATAGGAATCGGTCGAGCCGTTTCAGAGGAGTATGGGAACGAACATTGTGACACGAGAATTTTATATATTAGACGACTTTCGTTGTAAAAAAAATCGATATCAAGCATTTATACCAAGATATAGGCTACCTTGGTAGAAATGTTTAATATCTGATATACGTGATGTATGAGACTTCATAATAATTGATAGATCGTAAATACTCATTCTTTCTTAGCATTGCCCATTCTCCTAAAAGGGTGTAGAGAAATCCATTCTTCTCCTTAATTATGTCCTAATCTTTGACAAAGTAAAGTCCGAACAACCCCCAAATTAATTGAAACGAAGACGATGAAGACTGTATTAATTAAAATACTTGATTTGGGCATTCTATTGCCTCGCTCCGTACCTTTTTAATTAAAACTACGCAATCTGAATAAAAACACGTCTTCTTTTTAATTGTTCAATAACGCTTATTATTATTTTGTTTTTAATAATCCATCAAATTTTTCTGTGGTGACTGGTCGTACTTGAATTCGTGTATGCGGTGATGTTAGTTATTTCGACTATGTATTTGCGTGTTGTTCCCACGAGAATGTAAGTGCGTGCTCCTATTTCACCATGCCTCCTGCTGATTGAGGACAAATCTTTGTTTTTAATTTGTTTTATTATTATTTATTACTTAAGATGTCATATGGAACGTGGTGTAACAAACGTAGTGAAAAAAAAAACTTGGCGATTAAAAACAGTGGCGGAGAGTTGGTTTGAGAACTGGCACTAAATGTAAAATTAGAAGCATTTCACATAAAAACATTTTATGACGTTCATAAGTGTACATTGTGTTACCTACGCGAATAAAATATTTTGACATTTTTAAATTTTAACAAACAGCCTATTATTATTTATTTGCCTTGCCAGCCAATCGGTTTATTTGTATAATATATATATACAGTTTCTTTATAAATACTAATATAACAAAATATCTTTATTGCATTTAAGCTTTTGCAGAATTATTAACAATATTATAGTAATCAAATTATATAATAACAATACTTAAGACTACTAGTATAAATTAATAATAATGTATACTTCAAGACGAAAAATGTTTTGATGAATATTCTTTTAGGAGAAATAGGATCGTAACAACGAAAATGTCCTAACCTCCCTCTTATTTATCCACAGTACATTAGAGTTTCAACATTTCGAAAAACAATTCCGAAAGAAAATCTTTAAGGAATTCTGGAAGTTTTTCATAACATTAAGCGGAGTCATGGCTCGGTCGACACTCGTTGCCTCCATTAACGGAGATGAAATCGCTTGAAGGGGAATCAATCTTTAAAAAGTTGGACACGCTTTCAAATATATGAAGTTTTGCATGCTTGAAACTTCTATCTATATTAAACATCGAGTCAATAAGCATAGGGGAAAGTTAGGGTGAAATTTACTTTTTCCATATAAGGATTTAACAAATGGCCCATGCTATGGGGCACTTATGACTTTTTTATTAATATTTTTTCTTCACGGGCCAGTCTTTTATGGCTTTTATTTTCCTTGGAATCTGAGCCAGGTACTTAAGCGCTTTACTTATCACATAAATACTAAGGTTAGTACAAAACATGGTTTATACAATATTAAAGCTGTTTCAAACTAACCATTTGCTGCTTCCTCTTTTTTCTTTAGGACAACAATGTATGGGTACGATAAGAAATGTGAGCTACTATTGATAAATTAAAAATAAAACAAATACCTTATATAAAAGACATACTAAAATTAATATTACAAATAAAAAACTTTGCGTAATATATATATTATTACTCAAATTATAAATTGTGTTAACTTGAATATCAAATTTATATATATATATAACAACAATTTAGTGAATACGTGTGTGCAATGTGTGAAGCAACCCTAAACCACTAACATCGAATTTCATCGATCTACATAAGTCCCCTTCGATGTACAACACTAGAACATCAAGGTGCTGATCACGTAGCCATACTGGCAACACCGACCAATCGCACTGTTACAAGACGCGACCCACTTACGCTTAAACCATTTAAACTTGAATATCGAATTTATTTGATTCGATGCGAAGTTGCCAATCAAAATTCCACCTTTGCGGTTTTAACTGAACAAGGCATTCGATATGTTCAGTAGAATGGTCACCCCTGTGTGGCTTAATTGAATAGTTGAAATGTTGAAGTGTAAGTAACATATTTTGTTTGAAAATATATCTCTGCATAGGCTTATATACCTCAGTCAAACATCCAAAACCTTACAAAAATTCAATATGAATCAAGTTGTTTTTTCTACTTTCTCGTCAGCGTCATTGTGTGGTTTCTAATGTAACAAACATATCATGATATTATTAAATTAATCTGTAAAATAAATAAATAAAAAGCTATTCTAACTTTTTTAATCATAATAGTAATTTGTAACTCCTCTTATTAAAACATAGTATTGTATTTATTGTGGATAAAGCATTTCATTTTATTTATTTTTATAATTTATTGCACAGTATAAAAACGATTTACAAATAAGAAAACAAAAATAAAAACTGAACAACGGGCGGCCTACTATTATTGTGTCTTTCATATTAGTCCTTTTTAATAATTAAAATATATCTTATCGGGATACTCTCTTAACAACCTTGGTTGAATTAATTAAATAAATTATTCACAAACCCCCTTGAAACTTTTTAATGAACATCGCGAAATCTGTAGTATCCATTTTGAGCTTAAGAGTAATTCAAATCGAAAGACGCAAAGCGCCAAAACAGATGTGAACAAAGATGAAAAAAGTTTCCGAATTGGGCTCGGAAGATGATTACAGTACACAGAATGGAGCTGCGGCATTTTTATGAAGTCCCCTTTGTACTGATTCCGAATGTTTCCTTTGCAACTTGGAAAAAGTTTATGGCTAAGCCGAGTCCATAATACCGAAATAAATTCGACAAAATCGCCTAATTTTAATGTTCTTTTGTGTACATTTCGTCTTAATTCCGCCTTATTGTTGGAATTTTAATTATTCCGGGTTTAACAAGGAATGCGTTTGAATAGGTCGTAATGATCGGAGATTTATAGAAAAGTTGAATTAATCTGAATTTTATAACGATTTCCGTACATATTATTATCGTAATAATTGTTTTATAAACTAATGAATTGCAACAATATTGTATACCTCAATAAGAACTATTTCTTGTCATTATTATTCGCCAAAAGTAATCAAATTAATTAATAAAAATACACAAAAAAGACCTTACTTTGTAAATGCAAAAGAAATTTTATGTTTTTGCACATATGCTTTTTTAAATCCGACATATTATATTTTTGATACATGACAGATACAGATAATTGACTCTTACGTAACTTGACAAAAGTAAAAAGTGTACACGGTCAGTTGACAATTGACGTATCATGTCGACAAATGATTTATACTTGATAGTTTACTGTTATATGCATTTATAATAGTCTTTTAGACGTTTTTTAGTGTAAACACAAATTAGGACTTGTGAATCCTAAAGTCCCCCGTCCTTTAAGTGTTAAATGTTTGTTAATGTTTGTGTTTAGTCCATATTGTAGATTTTTATGTAAATAGATATATAGAAAGCAATAAAATTAAAGTGTAATATATATATAAATTATTCGTAAATAGGAAATAGTAGGTATTTAATAATGTACACAAATATGAGTAATACTCATATTTGTGTTGTTATGCTAACAATCGAATTTCAACTTTTTTTTAATTTTTATTATCACTGATCAATCTCCTTCGTGCCTTCTCCATCTACACGACACTGGCGAAGTACCTTGTGCCCAGTTGGCAAAAATAAAAGCCATTAAAAAAAAGGACTTGTAAAATAGATTTAAAAATGCTTACTCGTATCTCGTATGGAGTAAGACGTATAACTTTAACTGCATTGTGTAGTGAGACCACGTGGAGCAGCCGATTGATGTCTCACTCCAAACACTAAAAACAAGTTTATTGTTTTTACATCGGTACCAAAATTACTGTCAAACTCTGAATAAATATTAAATGAATCAACATCGACCGCGAAATCAAAAATAAAAAACACTCAAGTATATTTAATTGCGGCTAAAAATAACCCTACTTAATTATTGTGTTCTAATTTTGAATTCTTAACAAGGCACTAAATTAAGTTCGCTCTCACCTGAAGAACGCAAAATTGATTAACGGATGGAATCTGGCAGCAGCCCAGACTCAAGAGCAACCAAGCGTTATGAAGCCAAGCCTGTCTTATAAAACCCTGCCAACTGATGTGCTTAAGTAACTAGCTTTTATTTCTTTCATAGACCCTACATCGAATTTACTTTGTTGCATTTTCAGTTTTTAAATTAGGAACAATAATTTTTTTGGTGTTTATTTCGTAATAATTATTACATGGAAGGTGGTTTGCATTTTCATGTTTATATATAAAAATAAAATAAAAAAATAATAAAGCCTTTTATTTCCAGTATTTAAAGTTTACACTTCTTACAATTTATTTTAGTATTAGTTCATGTAGTTTAATCTATGTTAGTATAATTTCTCTTTCCTTTACTTAATTGTATGTGTACCTAAATTTCTATATATTTTTTTTATAATTTTTTATTTATTTAATCTACTGGAACCCCAAGTTGGGTGTAGGCCTTGTTATGTGGTCCCCACTATACTATTAAACTTTCAACTGTTATTTACCTAATTATTATTTCTTTGCCTTGTATAAGTTTAACCATTTGTTTATGTAGTGATAAGTTATAGTTAATAACCTAATGACATTGTTTGTTCCCCTAATGTATCCCTACTCCTACCCAAACCTTTAAGTACCAAATCCCGATCCTTTCAAGGGCACTTCTATTCCATATTCCAACTCCAACGTTAGTTTATTGTAAACATAATTTTAAATAAAGTTTGTTAGTTTTAAAAAAACAAGTTTTAGTCACTGCCTCATAACAAATTTGGCGCAGTCGGTAGGATCTACTTGTGTAGTAAGACGAAGCAAACGTACAAAGGACTAGCATCGCCTAGTACGGTAGCCTTAGGCTTTTAATAGTTTTCGCCGATACTATGCTCTTGTGGTTCGTGTTACTGTGGTAAGTGGCATTTTACTTGTGGCTCATTCTTTTCCTATATTTCCATATTTTGTGTGTTTTATATATATTATCGTGTATTACTATATCTTATATTTCATTTAATTACATTATTCATATTTAACTACACACGCATTCTACATTTTAATCATCATCATGTCATTAAAGACCGAAAGCATAATGAAGGCATCACGATTTTCGATTTTCCAGAGACATGATGAGTCC
The DNA here is from genome assembly GCA_905332375.1 of Pieris macdunnoughi. NCBI lineage: Eukaryota > Metazoa > Arthropoda > Insecta > Lepidoptera > Pieridae > Pieris > Pieris macdunnoughi. The sequence goes on from CAJOBZ010000063.1 coordinate 4,854,066, forward strand.
TTAACCCAATTCTATCATAGAGTAGATCTTTGTCGTTGCAAAATCTTAGAAAAACTACACTCAGAAATTTGCGATTCAACATTAGACGGACGTGTAGCAACCACCGAGGAAACCGCCTTAAGCATATTCCTCAACGGTCTCTCTACAGACATGGGTATAATGCTCAGAACAAAAGGTTTCGATACCTTGAGAGAAGCAGGTCGTTTTGCAATGCAAGAAGATCAAATTAGGGCTATGAACAAAGCTAGGCAATCTTTATTTAGACCAGTTGCAACTCCTAGGCCAGCAATTAGGAGTAATGCATATCAAAATAATTACCAATCTATTCGAAACCCAAATATTCCATTCAGGCCTCCTAATCCTAGATTTTCTCCAAAGACATGTGCTTATTGTAAAAATATTGGGCATTCAATAAACGAATGTCGCAAGAGAGCATACAACGAGCAAAATAAACAACGCGCTCTCCCTGCACCAATCCGCCATTTAAACTTAGAAGCGACCAACGAAATGAGCGACCCGTTGGAAATCGCTACCAGCTCTTACTCGATGAACCCAGCTCTTTAGACTATTCAATGCTTCCTCAAATTCCAAAATCAAGTCGAGTGTTACAAAGCACTGTGTCTGCATCCTTGCATAATAAACCAGCCTATCGGAGGCAATGCAAAGAAGCTTGCACACAGACAGATTTTGAAGCTAGCTTTATACAGACCTACAAACAGGGTAGCCAGTCCCAAACCTTTGGTCATAATACGGATTCTACTATTTCTTATAAGCACGATGAATCTCCAAAATCCTCTGAATCTAAAAATCGCACTGTATCTTCTAACCCCACTGTATCTCAAAATATCGCTGAATCTTGTAAACCCGCTGTATTTCATACTACTACTAAATCGAATTCAAAATACCATTATAAAAAAAATAAACGTAAGTCGAAATCAAACAACAAGAATATTAAATCTTTTTCAATCTCTGCTTTAAATGATATACCTCCAGAAAATCTCTTACATGCTACATTTTACATAGATAATAAACCTGTGACTCTTTTAATTGATACCGGTGCTGGTATATCTGTCATACGTAAAGATAAAATAGGTTTAGCTTGCATTAACGAATTAAATATAGTTTCTATTCAAGGTATTTCCAGTTCTCAATCTCAGATGCTGACCTTAGGAACGGCAAATATTTCCCTTGACAATTTACCTAAACATAAATTTCATGTTGCAAACCTTAACATAAAAGCTGACGGTATTTTAGGTAATGACTTTATGACTGAATATGACTGTAAAATTGAAGTACAATCGAAAATCTTAACAATTGGCGTCAAAAGTTATGACTTATTTTATTTACATGAAAAACTACAAGATTTAAATTCACAGAACAATACTGTATCCCTCGAAAAACAAGTAATTAACAAACGATCGGAAACAGTAATTAGATGTACAACAAATTCTATGAATTCTGGCGAAGCAATCGTTGAAAAACATACATTAGATAATGGCATTATTATTCCACGCTCATTAGTGACCGTCACAAACAACTCTTTTCTTATAACTTGCATTAATTTAGACAAACAAGATAAGATTATTAGCACTCCTTCCATCCCTGTTACTATTTTTGACTTTGACAAACATACTAATGAACAAACTCAACATGAGATAAATAATTTTAATTGTATTTCCCAAACAGATCGTCAGAGCAAAGTTTGGTCCCTCATTAGAGGCGACCATTTAAACAAAGAAGAATCAAACTCCCTAAATAAAATCGTAATTGAATATTCTGACATATTTTATACAGAAGGTGACAAACTGACATTTACAAACCACACTAAGCATACTATTCCTACCACATCAAATATTCCAATTAATACGAAAACATATAGGTTTCCACATATACATCAACAAGAAGTAAAAACCCAGGTCGATAAAATGTTAAATGAAAATATAATACGTCCGAGTACTTCACCATGGAGTAGTCCTATCTGGGTAGTCCCTAAAAAAGTAGACGCCTCCGGCAAACAAAAATGGCGCGTCGTTATTGATTATCGTAAACTGAATGATATAACCATAGGTGATAGTTATCCTTTACCTAACATTACAGATATACTCGACAAGTTAGGACATTCTGTTTACTTCACTACTTTAGATCTCGCCTCTGGATTCCACCAAATCGAACTCGAATCAAACGATATTCCTAAAACTGCCTTTAATACTCCGTATGGACATTATGAATTTTTAAGAATGCCATTTGGATTAAAGAATGCTCCAGCAACTTTTCAACGTGCTATGGATAGCGTACTCTATGGATTACAAGGTGAACGTTGCTTTGTTTTTTTAGATGACATAGTAGTCTTCGCCTCTAGTTTACAAGAACACGAACAAAAGCTATACGAAGTCTTCAATCGACTTAGGAAAAATGGCTTAAAAGTTCAACCAGATAAGTGTGAATTCCTTAGGAAAGAAGTAGCCTATCTAGGGCATATAATTTCTAGCGAAGGTGTAAAACCTAATCCTGATAAAGTTCACGCAGTCGATAATTTTCCAGTTCCCAAATCATGCAAAGACATCAAGTCTTTCCTCGGCCTAACCGGCTATTATCGCCGTTTCATTTCTAATTTTAGTAGTCTAACAAAACCTTTAACTAGTCTCCTTAAGAAAGATGTTCCTTTTGCTTGGGGTGAAACTCAACAATCAGCCTTTGAAGAATGCAAACGTCTCCTTACCAATCCTCCTATTTTACAATATCCTGATTTTACTAAAGAATTTATTTTAACAACAGACGCTTCTCTTCATGCGATTGGCGCTGTTTTATCGCAAGGGCAAATAGGTAAAGATCTACCTATTGTGTATGCATCACGTACTCTCAACAAAGCAGAATCAAATTATTCCACCATTGAACGTGAATTATTAGCCATAGTTTGGGCTGTTAAGCATTTTCGTCCCTATTTATTTGGTAGAAAGTTCAAGATCGTTACCGATCATAAACCATTAACATGGCTTTTCTCTATAAAAGACCCTGGTAGTCGTCTCGTTCGCTGGCGTCTCAAACTCGAAGAATATGAATACGAAGTAATTTATAAAGCTGGTAAAAATAATACTAATGCCGACGCACTCTCTAGGCCCTCAATTCTCAACACAAATACTATTGACTTAACTTGTGACAAAAATACTGATAAGAACGAAATCGATTCTCACGACGACTATTTACAATTAAACTATCAACACTTTACAGAAATTTCAGATTATAGTTTCGACACTCCAAATCTACATATTTCACCAGATAAGCTGTTAGACGAACAACATAAAGACATATTTATTGCTATTTCTTGTGACATTTCCGATAAGAACAATCTTTACAACGAAGCTATTTCAATGTGTTCTCAAGTGGAACCATTTCTAAAAAAGTCTAAAGCACTCTACGAAACTGACTTATTGGTTTCCAACAAAAAACAAAACATTTACTTTAACTATTCTCGACCCTTATATTTCGATCCTTGGGATTCTGAAAGTTATTTTCACTTCTTAGCTGTTTACAGAATAACGATTTGAAATCACTTTACGTACCTGACTTAAAAGATGACGCAACTTGTAAATTAAAAGGCAATGAACAACTACATATTACATCTTATTTAGCAGACATTTATAATTGTAAGATTACTATCTGTGAAAACAAAGTGAAGACTCCTAATCCTGAAGATATTCCTTCTATTTTAAAATCTTTTCATGATGACCCTTTGTCTGGTCACCGTGGTATAGTTGAAACCACACGAAAAATAAGATCAGAGTATTTTTGGAAAGGTATGACCGACACTATTAAAAATTACATTGACAAATGTCAAATTTGCCAACGGAGTAAGATACAAAGAAAAACTTATAAAGCTCCAATGGTAATAACTTCATCATCCACTGAACCTTTTGAACGTGTCTCTATCGACTTAGTTTCTTATTCAGAAGTAACCCATGACTCTAATAAGTACATCTTAACCTTACAAGATGATTTAACAAGGTTTGTACAAGCTTATCCTATTGTAGATAAACAAGCAATTACCGTAGCAAAGACTCTATTAATCTTCTGTCAACATTACGGCGTTCCCAAACGATTTCACTCAGATCAAGGAACAGAATTTGTAAATAGCATCATAAAACAATTAATGAAATTGTTAGGTTCAAATCATACATTGAGCACAGCTTACCACCCTCAAAGTAATGGTTCTATAGAACGTTTCCATGCTACTCTTAGAGATCATATACGATCGTATCATAAGAGAAATAATTGCAATTGGGATCAAATAATTCCTTTCGCAGTTATATGTCATAACACAGCAGTTAATCAATCATTGGGTTTCACGCCTCATGAATTACTTTTTGGGTATAAACCTCGATCACTCTACTCTCTAAAAGAATTAAACGAATATACAACCTGTGATTATTTACATGATCTTAATGAACGACTCAAAGTTTCTCGTGACGTTGCTTTACGTAACTTACAAGCGATGAAGGAAAAAGCTAAAGAACGTTATGATAAAAATATTAGAAACATCGCTAAGTATAACGTAGGCGATTACGTAATGCTCAAGGTGCCTAACCCTAATAACTTAGATTCGAAATGGGAAGGTCCTTATCTTATTGTCAGAATAGGATTCAATGAAAATTACATTATCAGAAAGAATGGAAGAAACCAAATAGTGCATGCAAATCGTTTAAGACCATCGCACGAATCATAAATTATTTAGAATAATTATCGTTACTAGATTTTTTTACAAACCAATTTTAATTCTATTTCAGTTTACCTATTGCTATGGCATTTCCCAATACTATATCCGACGGAGAGGAGAATCCTAATTATATACATTCGTTTTATACACACATGAATAATCCTTATTTTAGTTTTATCATATGTTCTATAATAAAAATTTTATTTTACATTATACTATACAAAATTTATATAATTATAAAGAAAATAGTTACAAATAGGTTTAATTCTAATTAGAATTCTGAAGAGGTCGTAGTCTAATTCTTGAATATTATTATATTTCTTTCAATATTATATTTTACAAAATAGTAGTTCCATATTTCAGGTACTCCACAACCTTTGTTGTCGGGGATACCCACATACAAAATAAACCTTCAAACTCAGGACTATATTATGAAGAAGTTGGTGAAATTCTAGTGTCGGAAAGTTCTTGGAAACTCATTATATATAGAGATATCGAACCATTATTCTTATCGAGGGATTCTCTAAAACGATTAGTAAATAGTTATAATCTTATAATCAAACGAAATTCTAATTTACCTAACGTCGTTACTACCAGTTCTTTTATTAAATTAAGTATTATGAATATAGACTCAAGGTTGGATGAATTTCAATATTACACAAGCGACAAGCGTTTCAAGCGCGAACTTATAGACGGTCTAAGCTCAGTTCTAAAATGGCTCATTGGTACACCAGACGCAAAAGATGCCGAATACTATAATGAATGTATAGATCTCTTAGAAAAGCAACAAATTTCTACGAATGATATTTTAAAACAACAACTCCAAATTCTTTCTTCAACCATTACTAACTTTAACAATACCATTTTAAAAATTTCATACGATGAACACATGATCAATGAAAATTTAATGAAAATTAACTCCTATATTAACTCAACGAATACTTTACTTTTTAATCTCAGTGTATCTGAACAGATCTCAACTGTTTCTATACAAATTCTAGAACTCGTCACGTCTCTAGAAAAACAAATTGATGATATCATTGCGAGCATTTTATTTATTAAATCGGGAGCAGTTCATCCTTCGGTCATATCGTCAGTAAGTCTTTACAAAGAATTATTAGCATCAAGTCATGCTAGAACATCAGGTAACCTAGTGGCAACCGTGAGTCTTCAAAACATTCATAAAATTTTAAACTCTGCCACAATTACATCATATATTTATATGAACAAAATTATATATATATTAAATTTTCCTTTAGTCAAAAATGACATATTTACCTTATACCATTTAATTTCAATTCCTATAAAAGATCCTGAGTCCTCCTTATATTCCACAATCCTACCTGAGCACATGTATCTTGCTATGAGCAAAAACAGTCAACGCTACCTGACGACGAACTCCGTGGATAAGTGTCATGAATTCTCTCCAAACCTTCATGTATGCAGTAAGGTCACAATCTTCAACTCAAACGCACGACCAATCTGCGAAGTCTCCATCTTGCTGACGAATTCTAAAGACATACCTCAAAACTGCGAGGTATCCACATTCTCTGCGCATTTCAACACATTTCATCCATTAAAAAATAACAAATGGATTTTCATACTTTCGAAGAAAATTAAATATGCTATGGAATGCAACGGAAAAACTACACATGGCGAAATATTTGGACACGGAATAATTCTGCTACAACCTGCATGCAAATTTTATACACCAATGGTTACACTCATCGCTGAAGACTCGAAATCGAAAAACATAAGTCATCCCATTGTTACTGTCGACGTGGAAAATAACTGCATCGAAGGAACTCCAGATCTTTATAATCCAGGACTCGTACCTATCCAAATTAACGATGTTTCCTTAGACACTCTCAATACTATTAAAGACGAGATCAAACATCACTCTAAAATACTAAATCAAGATAAATATATCATTCAAGAACATCCATACAATTTCACTCTAATGAGTTTATCACTTGGATCAGTCCTTCTTATTTATACTCTTTACAAGTTTTGCAATTGTTGCAACCTCTTCAAATACTTTTACCCAAGAAGAAACTCTCACGAACAAGGATGCATTCAAATATTCAATAATTGCTTCGACCAATCCCGAAGACGACAACAAATAGAAATCCCAATGTCTACATACAATACGACGACGACGACGACGGCTTGCATCAGCTCGGACGACGAAGAAGAGGACGCCCAACAAACTTCTTCAAAAAGTTCACGCCAACAGGCGCAACCTTTATTTTAAGGGGGGAGGTGTTATGTGGTCCCCACTATACTATTAAACTTTCAACTGTTATTTACCTAATTATTATTTCTTTGCCTTGTATAAGTTTAACCATTTGTTTATGTAGTGATAAGTTATAGTTAATAACCTAATGACATTGTTTGTTCCCCTAATGTATCCCTACTCCTACCCAAACCTTTAAGTACCAAATCCCGATCCTTTCAAGGGCACTTCTATTCCATATTCCAACTCCAACGTTAGTTTATTGTAAACATAATTTTAAATAAAGTTTGTTAGTTTTAAAAAAACAAGTTTTAGTCACTGCCTCATAACAGCCTCCTCCAGTGACGCCCATTTTCTCTTCTTCAGCTACTTTTCCCCAATTTTACCCCGCATCCCCTTTAATTGTTTTTTCCCCAAAAAAAAAAAAAATTTTATTTTAAAAAAATTTTTTTTTTTAAAATTTTTTTGTTCTTCCTTTTTTATTATATAATATAAAAAAAAAAAAAAAAAAAAAAAATTTTTTTAAAAAAAAAAAAACACCAAAAAAAAACAAAAAAACCCCCCCTTTTTTCAAAAAAACCCAAAAAGAAGAGATAAAGGAGGGGGAAAAAGAAAAAAAAAAAAAAAATAATAAATAAACAGCATTACCTGCTTTGAATATTCATAAATCTATTCTCCCTAGCTAAGTAATTGAAATATACGGATAAAATCTTTAGAGAAAATTTCGTACTAAGTAGTTAGATGAAATAAATATGATCTTTGAAGTTACCTAAGGTAGGTACTTAAAAGAATTAGTATACCTTTGAAGGTATCGTAATTCTTTTTTTAATAATTTAATCAAAATAGTTTTTAATCGTCGCTTGTCGCGAAAAAAAATTTGGTGTTTTTTTTATATTATATCATTAAAATAACCGAAACCGAAAATAAAAGTTAAATTATGAAACAATTCAAATTCTGATTGCCTATTTATGATGAAAACATCGTGTTGTATACGGTTATTGGATTTCTATATATAAATACTATCACTAATTGCCCAGAGTTAACATTGCAGATTGATCAGTGGGTTTAAACAACACCTATCATCTCGATAGCACAGAATTCATATAAGTATTATCGGCCTTCCGATTCTATAACTCACTTTTCGTACTCACACAGCGGTTTTCGCAGCGGCGGTCGCGCTCAAATCAGTCGTGAGGCAGTCATTTTATGATTTGGCATTCTGATTAGGAGGGAGCTTGTAGTTTATTGTTTATCAGAATACAAAATTGTTAATTGCGTTGCTTGTAGAAGTGTCTAATGTCACTAAGTAATTTTGCTTCTTTTTATTGCAACAATACAGAAAGTTACCTTCTATTTGTATTCCTATTAAAATATATTAGGTATACTGTATAAACTTGAGAATATACATTTCGCGCCCTTAGCCTTTTATTACGTGACCAATAAATCAGTTCCCACTCACTGAGGCTGAGAATGTATCTTAGCCGACATAAAACATTAAGAGCGATATTATATTCAACCAAATAAAACAATTTAAAATCAGTTTCGTTTCTTTAGTTAGGTTACATTAAACAGAAAGGAAACAAGTATTTAAATTTTAAAAATGGAACAATTGCTCTTAATTAAAAGCCCTAATAGAATAAAGTAAATGTCGTCGAAATTTTTATTCATTTCAAAAGACCGCGGCAATTACGGAATTAATTTGAAGTGAGTCTGATAAAAGATGGCTAAACGAGGAACTGGAAAATGTCGACAATTAATATTATGTTATATGATTTGAGATTACAGCATCACTGAGTTAATCTTTAAATGTTGTTCTTGTGTGAGATGTCTGAACTCATTTACATAACAATTAATTTATAGGCAATAATATCTTTGGTTTAGCAGTGTACAACTTTAAATAGACTTCTTTAACGGACATAAATGAAAAGAACCGAAAACAGAATAATTCGTTTTTGTATTTATCCTTCAGTGTTTGTGTGTAATGTACATATAGTTTCCCGATGTTCTGGGTTATAGTGTGCTAAATATAAATCGATAAGTTTCAAGAAGACAAATCATAAGTTAATCACTTTCAAATTATAGCAAACTAAATTTTCGTAGATCTACTAAAATATTAAATTGATTTAAGTTTCCAACTCAAAGTTTCGGGAGTAAACAATGAAAAGGTTTTACGTTTATCTTAGAGAAATTTAGTATAAAATTAAGCGCTTAATATGTTAATCATTCACAATATAACCGTAAAACAAAATAAATCACAATTTTCCAGCGATACAATGCATTCTGTACAGGGACCACTGGTGCGTTGTCCGCTTTATCTCCACCATACACTTTCTGATAAGGAGCTTACCAGCAAAGTTAATAAGAGTTGACAGTATCACTTCGAGCAAAAACAGTCCTTGCACCGTTGAAATACGCGCTTGTTTAGACTAAATTATCCGGTCACCTGGGTAACATAGCTCGGGTCAGTTTATGCATAACGTTACTCCAGCTTTTTGGGTATCAAGTGCACAATAGGGATGTAATAATGCGACGTGCCGGAGCACAGTTTTACCGCAATGACAAAAGTAAACTTTGAATGCTAAATGTGTAGAGTTTATGAATAACAACACCGCTTGTGAGCAGTACAGTACAGTATATAAAATGATGGTTGTGTATATATGTAGTGATGGTAAATTATCCAGCTTCTATTTCCTGCATCAATAAACCGGCAGATTTAAATAAGAGCTCGTCTAAAAGTTACAAGTTAAACGTGTATCAATATGCGAACAAAAACGTTAAAACTTTACCAAAATTAAATTATACAACTAAAAATATTTTAGTGATTTTTAGAATCGAAGGATTTTTATAAATATTTTAATGCCCTCCATCTTTTAGTCGATACCAACTCCGGGGTATCGTATAATATCGGTAAAAAAGTGTTTTCTTTAAAATAATTAATTTAACATTTAAATGTGTAAAGGTTATGTCAATAAAAGACCATACTAAATATTTTAATGTTCATAACTGAGAGGTGCTCTTTGTACATAGTCATCTTGGTTATTTGCCTGTGTTGTCATCTATTGGATGATATAAATGTGTGTGTGCCATTTGTCATTTTTTTCTATATAACCTATGCTCGAGCCTTAAGCAATCGTGCTTCCGGGGCTCAGACGGCCAGACTGTTAGCACTTTTATTTGCAAATGTTATGTATTATAAAATAATACATAAAGCTAAGGACAATATTATGTATAACGTCATAAATTAATAAAAGTTATTTATCTAAAACAAAGGTGTTTTATTAAATAATTTACATAACTCGCTGACCACGTTTGCTGAAAAGCACTCAAAACGTCGACTTATGTATAAAACTCCACTTTATTTCCGATAATTTTATTTTATAGAGGCAAAAAAGGAAAAAGAAAAGTGGCGGAGAGTTTAAAGCCAGTTCTTCTCTTCCGTTCTACGCCCTTGATTTGAGAACTGGCAGTAAATGTAAAATTAGAAGCATTTAATATTATGTATCTCTTTTTTGACGTTCATAAGTATACATTGTCTTATGGTCTAAGATCCCGCTATACAACGACCTTCACCAAGATGCTTATTTAATGAAACTTATTTTATATATAATTTAATATGTCAATAAATATAATCCATATGGGTTGCCTAGCAAATTTCAGTCCAGAGTATGTTTAATTAATTTAAAAAAAAATTATTTTTTTTAACATTTCACCGGTATGATTATAAGATAAATTCTATACCAATCGAACGTATGAAGCCCATAGAATATGCGTTAGGTTGTTTTTAATCAATTAATTATTTATGTGTATATTTTTTATGTGACACTAAAGTATATATACATCTTTAGTATAAAAGAAGGTTATAGTGATACATATATAATACTACCCTGATTAAAAATATTGATTGAAAAAAGTTCAAAAAAATTTACTACATGCAAATTATAAATTTTTTTTTTTTTTTTTTTAATATTAATTAAACATACTCTGGACTGAAATTTGCTAGGCAACCCATATGGATTATATTTATTGACATATTAAATTAAATATAAAATAAGTTTCATTAAATAAGCATCTCGGTGAAGGTCGTTGTATAGCGGGATCTTATACTATTACCTATATGAATAAATGTTTTGAAAACGGTCAGGAGGCTCTTCTGATGTTAAGTGATACCGCCGCCCTTGGACACTCAATGCCAGAAAGCTCGCGAGTGCGTTGCGGGCCTTTTAAGAATTGGTACGCTCAGTTCTTGAAGGCCCCTAAGTCGAATTGGTACGGAAATACTTCAGTGGGTAGCTGGTTCCAACATATAAAATATACCTTCATTATTGGTTTCAAATAAACGGGGTCCTAATCCATCTTTCGTATGAAAATGACGAGCACAAAGTATTGCAAAATTGGAACAGCGTATGGTTGAACACTTTACGATGAGACAGAAGCTTTCGCGGTTTTAATATCAACTGTAAATTACAGCAGCGCGCGAACACTACACAAATTGGCTTTGTTCAATCCGTATACAGGGTGTGGTTTTATTTAAAGTGCTGCTTGGTTAAAAGGCAATTTTATTCGACGATGATAAACATGGAATACCGTGTATCTTAAAAATACATTTTTAAGGAAAACATTAGGTTCTCGACAATTAAAACGGAAATATTTATTAAAGAACATTTACACATTTACTTACCACAATTTTGAAAAGCTTCCCTGTGGCTGTGCTTTGTTTTAAAGAACGGAGTTCTTACTTTATTGTCCAGGATAACTAAGAATTACTTAGTAAAGACATCATGGAATATAACAATCTAGCCTAACTTAAGACTAATAAGTAATTTAAGTCTAACCTAGTTTAGTAATAAGGATTTTTACATAAGAAAGTGTCCAATAACACTTACAGTCTCTATTAAAGGGAAGACACTCTGTTCTTGTGTTCTATTTTTTTCTTCTTTCACTCACTGTGTATTTAATACTGGCGTGCACTAACACTAATTCACTAGTTCAAATAGTCTTGTCCTTTTCAGTCTTCTATTCTAGGCCCGTGGTGTTAAGGAGTTGAATAGCCTCGACATGCACGTGATGGTGGAGCCTATGTTCGTGGGCTCCAGCAGTCTTTTTTATTATTGTGGTGACCCTATATTGTGACTGTAATGATTATTTAAGTCCCTTATTACAAATAATATTCCATGTAAACACGCTTTACACAAGCCTTATGTTTCATATTTTAATCGTTTAGGCACTGAACCGAAGAATATCAAGACATGCAGCATCGTGTCACAACTTAGAAAAAAAATTCGGCATTTAGTAAAATTTGATTCGATTAAGCGACTCCAGCCTATGACAGAGCCGACTAAAGCGAGTATGATATGAAATCCTTCCGCATTTACTGAACTGCCCAGTCACTCCAACCATCACTGGTTTTCATGGAAAACCAGTGACTGACCAAAACAACTTTTAAGAGAAATGTTAATGACACACTGTTTTATCTATGGCACACATTTGGAGCTCAATTATTTAGTTAATCACAAATGTATCATACGTATCATAAAACTACAGATTCATTTGGCCATTAGGTCTGTACCCCTTCCTTGTATGTAACCCTTCTCACTGTTGCCATACATCTTGTTACCATAATATGATTGTATTCTATTTCTGCCACAGTATAAACACTTATCTTAAACTACACTACATATCATCATTATTAAACTGGTTTGTAGTAAAATAGAACTCAAATGATTCCAACAAGTCTTCAAATAACGAAAAGTAAAATCTCTGAAAAATCAGGCTGTATAGGCGCTTATTATGCAAAGAGCCGTATATCATCTTAATACCATTAGCAAACGGAGATACACGTTATGGCGATTGCGAATACGGTTTGGTGGATCGTATTTGTTATTGGTTGGATTAATTGAAATTTGCTGTAGATAGTGATTATTCTGTTATTGTGAAGATAAAATTTCAAAACTTTGACGTCTCCCGTTTACCTTTAATTATGTTATAAATTGATAGATACATATATAAAAACAAATACCATTACCAGGGGTGTCTTAACCACCTACAAAGTTATCGGGGATGATACATATGTGTGCGTGTTGCGTTGATCAATTCTATAGTAATGCGATAAACCTTCCGTATTTTTCAACCCGGACCGTAGGGTTTTTGGTTGTTTCACATGGGTACATTTGCCGGGAATCGCAGCTGAGCACAGTACTCTAAATTATGTAGGGACACATAGTATTGCCTAAATTACATAATAATACTTAAGTACTAAGCGTATATCAATACCCACAATTAATGACGTGAGACTTGAAAATAAATTCCATGATAATTCTGTTTTAAATTGCTATAAAATACCACCAAAATTAATAAAATTAGGCTTTAACCCCGACCTTTCGATTTCGAATTTAAACAACCTTCATATTGCGAGCGCCATAAATCCCGTACAACCTTTGCATTTCTGAGCGCTAATTAAAACAGGTGAGCGTCATAAAATTAAATCATAAAGTTCTGACACTAATGTTCGAATACAACCTTTTATTCAATATAACTTTGCTGGGCGTAGGCCGACTAATTCGATGTTATTTTCTCATTAATGTGTCTCTGAAAGTTGGGTCAGATTAAAAACTCTCCTGGGAAGGCACGCCCGTGCAATTACCGCGGACCGAGTCCGGTGTCGAATCTAATTGAGAAATAACATATCGTTATTTTTTTATTGTTTGTTCTTTGCTCTTCATAGCCTTGCAACCCCTTAAGCGCTCGCAACTATCGACAGTCAAGAAATCACAACGATTAGTGTTTAATGAATTATAGACAAAAATTCGGTTCGAAATTAGAACACATTGATTTTTTTAATTTCTGTAGGTTCAGTATCCTCAGTAGTATTGATGACTGTACTCAATCGCAAATTATGAGGCAATTTCCACTTACTTTCCTCGGTTATGAGAGACAATCAATGACTCCTTTCCACTCATAATAGTTTTTATTGAGGTTAAAATGTTTTTGTACCTATTTTATATTTAAAGCTTTCAACTTATGCCATGCAAAAATCACAATACAAAGAAGAATTTGTCAGAAACAAAACAAATCAAATTTATATACGTAGTCGGTCCCAAAGTTCTGTCATAAATAGAAATAATGATAAAAACTAAAGTACTGATCAGTTTTTAATGAGTGATATATCAATTAATAGTACATAAATTAAGAAATAGAAATAGCATAAAATTATTTGAAATGACCTCCCTTATTTTTAATACAGGCCCTTAAGCGCTGCGGCCAGTCGTCTATCGCAGCACGCACCATATTCATGTCGATTTCAGTGACTGCTTTTTTTAAAGATGACTTCAGACACTCCAAATTTTTATGGGGTTTATCACAGACCTTCCTCTCTAAGACCTGCCAAATTTTATAGTCCAAAGGATAAAGGTCTGGACTGGAGGAAGGCCAATCCTCATGTCTAATTAAGTCGATGTTTTGACGCTCAAACCAGGTTTGAGTGGTCTTGGCTTTGTGTGCAGGCGCAGAGTCCTGTTGGAACACAAAGTGATGTCCCGAAAATAGCGTGCTGGGCAGGTCTTTGACAAGCTGGTCCAAAACCGTGTCTTGATACACTTTTGCACTGGTTTTGACCCCCTTTTCGCAAAAATGAACCTCAGTTGGCCCGTAATAGGACACTCCCAACCAGACCATTACTGATGATGGATGATGTCCATGTTGCACCCTCGGAACTTTATTTCCAGCTTCTTCAGAACTCCTAGCGTACACTCTATCATTTTGTTTATTGTACTTCTCTTCAATATCGAAAAATTTTTCGTCCGTAAAGAGGATATCACGGTGTCGGTTTTTCGCGTACCGCTTTAACAAACCCCGCGATCTCTTAAGCCTTATTGCTTTTAGACGAGCATTAAGTAGGTGCCCACTCTTTCTTTTGTATGCCCGTAGACCAAGATCTTCATTTAAAACCTTTTTTACTGTTTTCCTACTGACACCCATCTGCAAAGCCATCAACTTCTGTTTTCGGACAGGATTTCTTGCTATCCGCGCCTTGATAGCTTTGATCACTGCTGGTGTCCTTGCGGAGCGTGGCCGGCCAGTTCTTTTCTTGTCCTCAACACTGGAGACTTCATTGTACCTATCAATAGTACGGTACACAAACCTAAGCGTTATATTTAAATTTTTGAGCAACTTGAAAATGGTACTCGCCGAGTGCCCACAGCGGTGCAACGCAATAACAGCTATTCGGTTTTCTTTCAATGTCCACTCCATCTTGAAAATTTACGGAAAGTGATTGTTTTTTGTTTTAAAACAATAGTCAAACAATCAAAAATAGAATGCAATAATTTTTTTATAAAATCATGTTCGTAATTTAAAAATAATGTGCCAGTGACAGAACTTTGGGACCAACTACGTACATAAGCGGGGTGAGGGCCTTTTTTAATGACGTACCATTTTCATATTCACTTTTCAAAATAAATGAAGATCGCAATGAAGTACACATTACGGTTAATACTTGAAACAGTACCTAAATTTTACTTCATTTGCGTTACACGTAATCCGCTCTCATTAGCCTACGCATATGTAAACTCCATACAATTTGACCAACATTGACAAATAGAAATCTTGAATACCAACCAACCGGAAACAAATACTTTTTACCGCTATTGTCTCAGACCGTATATTCAGAACGTTGTATTGTTTCCAAATACATTGTTATGCCTCTCCCATTTATCCAGCCAGAAAATTGATGACGAGTCCTTTACGTTCGGATACATTTTACAATCTCCAAACATTCCCAAGTGATACATTTCCTTTTCGTATTACAGTGTACAATAAAATTCGGGTCCTTCGTCAAAATAATTCTTTATATGACAATTTTCTTGCCATAACGCTAATATCGTTTTATGGATTTCGTCTTTGGTGGATGTTTATGTTCATTTATTTTGTCTTCGACGAAATACGCATAAATAACCAGCCACAGTGGTTTCTGTTGTCCTCGATCGCTGGTGAAACAATACAATTGATTTAGGTTTGTCAAAGACAGTGCCGGTAATGCAGATTACTTCGCTGTTCGAGCAAGTGACTTGGGTTAAGAATTGGACTTTTTTTTAATAAAACAAGGGCCAAACGGACAAGAGCCTCACTGGATGTCAAGTGATATGGACTATCTCAATGCTAGAGGGCTCGCGAGTGCGTTGCCGGCCTTTTAAGAATAGATATGCTCTTTTCATTATTACTATGTCGAATTGGTTCGAAAATACTTCAGTGGACAGCTGGTCCCACATAGTGTTGGTGCGCAGCAAAAAAAGTCTTAAAATTCTCAGTTGTGGAACGACAGACGTCGAAGTGTTACGGGTGAAATTTGACAATGGAGGTAAAACGCTCTAATATGCTTTTAATAAAGCTTGTTTACTTTTGTATAAGATTATACACGGCATAAATTAGCCATAACCCGTCATTTAGCAAGCCCATGAAGTGCATTAATTCTCCATTATCCCGATCATTGCCTGTGATTAATACGATTACATTACAAAATAAGTAATTAAGGTGTTAGATGATTAAGCACTCTGTTTATTTGGACTATAATTTGGGAGGAATAAGAAAAGTAAGGTTCGCTTTGATAAGAATTAAATACGCTTTTATAGTTTTGTTTCAGGAAATATTGATAACCAATTCCTTATACAAATAAGCGACCCATACATTTGAAATACATCAAATGATTTAAGTAATATTTCACAAAAAAGGGGGCGTGTACTTATGTATGCGCGTAAGGAGTTATACTTCTTTGGCTTTCTTTATTTTTTTTAAATATAATTAATTAATAATTAATATTTTACGTAAACAATTTAATAATTAGTATATTATTCAATTATTAATTAATATTAATAACAATTATATTATTATTATTTTATTATATTATTTATTCAATTTAATAACTTGGTATGTTTCATAACCTTTTAAGTAAGTAACAATAGGTCTTTGTGAAAAAGCATTGCTAAATTTCTTTGAAAAAATAATTAAAACTCCTTTATTTGTTTAAAAGGTTAATGTCATTATGTTCATTCAAAATTCTTGGCATAGCTGCTAACTTCACGCATATTCTATTTCTTTTTACTTGTAGATTGTCTTATTCCCATCTTGCTCGCGCACGCTATAATCACACTGACAACTTTGTGTCTCAGGTAAAATCGCATCGTAAAATTTCACTCTCATCAATTTTTCATAACGCGCCTAAAGAAGTATAACTTCAAAAATATTAGTATGTTTTTTGTTCAAATAGCTATTGCATGTTGTCATCACTTTTATCGCTTGGAATCTAAGTAAAACCTCTTTAATAAACGCGAATTTACTACATAATTTACATAACTTGTTGTTGCTGACTAATCTTTAAATAAGGCCTATTACTTGTACTTCACGATCTAAAAGTTCACAAAGCTTAACTATCCAGTTTAGAAATTTGTAACAAGTCATCGAGCTATTTAAGTCACATCTTAACGCGCCATTAGGAGCAGATTGCGTGAGGGGAATACTGGTTATTTGCTTAATGTTGCCGAGAAAAACCAATTTGTATCCCAACGTCCGCTCCAACAAATCCCCATGATCCGATAGTTTTATATTGTTTTATGCAAAGGATTAAAAAAGATGATAATTTAAGGCTTGTAAGTATAGATAGTTGTAGGTATATATAATATGGATAATAAAAACTCTTGTAAGACTTGAACCATTATTTTCTGTAGTATTGTAATCTAACTACTTATGAATCATGTAAATAATAAACAAATATTTGCAGTCGTGAGTCCACCGTGGACCGCTAAACCCACCAATGCCTCGATACTTACGCAGTGTCATATTAAACCCGTTTATCAAGTATATGCCGCCTACGCATCATTTCGTACTTTGGTCACACAATACGCAGGGGTGACGAAAACCTAGAGAAGCTCATCTTTTTTTTTTACATGTGTCTTCAATAAGACATCATGGAACATTACAATCTAGCTTAAGACTAATAAGTAATTTAAGTCTAACCTAATTTACTAAAAGGATTTTTAACATAATTAAGGAAGTGTCCAATAACACTACTTACAAAAAAGGCTTCCCTTTAATAGAGTCTGTTCTTGTGTTCAATTTTTTCACTCACTGTTTAGAAGCTCTTTGTGATTGGCAACACCGAAGGCAAAAGAGTGCACCGACGTTCGTCAACGAGATGGACTAATCAAGTCAAGGACTCGTCATCGTCCTTAAAATTATATACGTACACTTTTGTAAAAGAAGCGCAGGTCCGAAATTGGTGGAGGAGTATGATTGAGTGCATGAGTTACAGACCCAGAAAGAGAGTCTAGCTACAGGCCAACGCTGCTCCAAGATGTCTGTTAAGTTAGCAGTAAGCATGAGAACTCTTTAATACACTTAGGCAAATATTTAAGGATGTCCCTGAATCTGTTCTAACAATGTTATTGTATGATATAATTTCTTGAAAATAATTGAATTGCGTGTACAAGAACTATTTAGCTTATACGTGCTCTAAATTAAACTAAAATGAATTAAAACGACGTTCTAAAATAAACTACGAAACGTGTGAAACAGTTTTAACTCACCGCGCAGTTTTCATTAATACAGTGAAAACTAATTTATTTTAGTATTCACGTAAGCACTAATTTTGCCTTGTATCGCTAAGGTAGTATTTCCTGTCTGTACCTGGCTTATCTCGAATCTTGGCCGTTTATAACTACATGCAAGGCTCTGTATTAACACCTTTAGTTGAGCTTAACACAAGAGGAATTTTAATATGCTGTTTTTGTATTTTATTTTCAAAAGATATCAGATTTCAAATACATTGGTACATAAAGAAAAATAAAATACCTACAACATTTAACTTGACAACCAGAAAAACATCGATTCGTACATTATAAAAACTAATGGAAAATTGATTTCAAAGTGTGAGGGGAGCAACTTTGGATATCCAGACCTAGCTCGTTTATCAGAATGCTCAATCTGGATATCGGTGAGTTTGAATGAAGAATGCCTGGGGGGATCTAGAGGGTACACGAAAATTATACATGAATACATTCTCATGTCTTCTTCCGTTGAAGTAATAAAAAATGCTAAGTGTCCAGTGTGTAATTGTAACGTTTTTTACAGTTGATGACGGTACTTATTTTACCTGAATAGCTAGAAACTACTATCACTACAGTATGTTTTTATATCTTGTACTTTCCTTAACAAAAACATTTATTGCCGAATTTCACGCAGTGTTCCGCTGGCTTGATCTCAAATCGTCTAATAATTAGATAAAGTTGAATCTGGTTCGTAAATTTAAAATAGTGTAAGTTTGAGTAGTAAAAAAATATAGTTATATAACAAATACACTGAAGTTTGTAACTAAGTAGAGGAAAGCTTAAAGGAGAACATCGCGAAGCATGGCTTTGGTACAAAGTTAACTACTAGTTTTAGGTACAAAAGATTAATCGGCAATCACCGATAAGGCGAATTCCTATGAGGAAAAATTATCAACATAAATACGGAAAAGTGAAGCAATTTTATTACCATTTTTGGATATCAACACCAATTTTGCGACAATCCTGTATTTCTATCCACGTAATTGAGTTTCTGAACAATATTGAGAGTCAGTAAGAGACAGTACCTGCGTTGTGTATAGTAATTATTCTTCTGTAAGTGGATGCTAATGAGATTCGTGACCATGACTGAAAAGAGGACTGAAGAGCGTCATTATATCATTAATCGAATGCCCGCGACCTTCTAGATATAAATTATAAAACGAAGAAATAAATAGATCGGTGTCATTGTTTCATATATTTACGTAAGATTTCTTTATATGTATTATGTATAAAAAAACATTTGTTACATTTAAAATTTTAGGTTTTTGCTAACATATGAACATGTTAACGCACATATATGAAAGTTTTTGAACGCATGTCCGTGGATATGTTACATTTAGCTGTAGCTTGGTAGCTGAGCATACGATAACGTATAGGGCTAGTAGGGGCTGTAGCTTTGGCGCGGCCTGTAGCGCCACCAAATCAGTCAGAATATACTATATGTTGCCGACACAATTTTCTTCAATTACCTACCCATAATTTATTTTCGGTTAGTAAAATATTTACAAGAAATAATTAAAATTTGTGTTCTCGAGTAGAGCAAAGGTGATTTATAACATTTCTCTTATTTTCGATTAATATAAGGTTTACAAGAAATTAATACTTGCGTTTTATTACGTATTTATATTATGTACTGTAATGAATCAATAATAGTGTAATATAGTTTTTATTTCAAGTATTATTTGATCATTGAGCAATGAGCATAGAGTATGTACCCTCTAAAAAGCTCCTGTACATCTTGATTCCCACTTTTGTTGGGGGAAAACCCCAAGTTGGCATCACTGAACCACATTGCTGACTTGTTTATCCGGCTAATAAATAAATTTAAAAAAAAAGGCTGACTTGTCAAATTTAGTTAATTTTTTCGCCGCTTGACTTCTTTGGTGAAGCGGATTTAACATTGATGCTGAGCAGTGTCGGTACAGGAACGAAATCCGGAGTTATAGAAAAATTTTAAACATTATTTTTATTTTGGAATATTAAAAAAGAAATAGAGCTAGATTTCATCCGGCAACGTTTTAAACGTAAGATAAATAAACAATATTACAGTGTATGCAACGTTTCCTTGTGTAAATTAAATAAACTAATTAAGCGTGTACTTCGATACAACGCGGTTCTCTCTAGTACAGTACAATTTATTTTTAATAGAAGCTAGTCCATTACTTTTTCCTCCAACGTTCGACTAATCCCGGAGTTTATTCCATGATATAATAATTTAAAGGTTTTCTTAAACATGTAACTTAAATTACGTATATTGAAAATAGTCACTTAGAAAGCTACGTCTTTTTCTAAAACTACCTTAATTATATTATAATAATATATATCGGCTACGCTTACAAGTCTTAAAACAATAAAATTGTGTCGAGGTCATGAGTGTATACTTTAAAGCTTTTTTATGAACGAATTTTACTGTTAAACACATTTAGTATTCTGGTATGTCCTAATGGCATTTAAATGTTATGTCAAAGGTTAATATACTACTTTTTAAACATAGTTTAAGCCTCTCGAGTTCCATGAATACGTGTATCTTGATATAATACCCTATACATCTATTCCATGCCCTGGTTTGTTCAGAAATACACACAATTCCCAACTAAGTGGTATCACGTTAGTTTGAACTCACTCAACGCGGGCCTCTTGACGGGCGATCTCTTTCAATTAAGTGAAGGGCCCTCCTGTACCGAGACGGGCCTTTAGAAATTCGGACATTATTATGATTTGCAAAATAAGATCAGTCTAGAGTCATCGACGGATTTTTGATTAATTCTAAATTCAAAAACGAGGGTGCAATCGTAATTCAAATTTGGAAATCCTTAAAATTGTGTTTGAAATCCACGTACAAAGTTAACGTTAACGAAATATAAAGAATGTTCATTTTTAAATGAAAAATATTAAACCTTAGTACTAATTAAAACTAAATAATACAAGTACTAAAATCTAGGAACCACTTACTTTCGTCACCTAACTATCGCGCGTAACCTAAGTTTCGCGATTATACTTGGTGCCTGTGTGATAATAAATAGTACAGATATATGTAAAGTTACATCAGTTAAAGTTACGGTTAATGTAAATGGCATACAAGGAGTTTTTGGGTTCATTTCTCGGCAAAATACTGACGGTAAACGGTAGTTTTCCACGTTTTAGTGGCTTTTGCTACGGATAGCAGAATAAGAAGTAGTTGAGGCCTCGGTAACAAAACCGAATAAGCAATTGGATTTATATACATCGTTACAATTATAATAAAACTAAAAGAAATACTCTTTATAGACATGAAAGTGAATTTCATTTTAGAACTCACAATATAGCAATATTCGAATCATATAAAAAGATTGTAAAAATTCAATACAAATAACCATCTATTCCACATTATTATTCAAGTTTATAACACACGGTACAGTTGTGTCGAAAATTGAAAATGATTTGAGTCAGAAAATCAATAGGAGCTGATGTTTATAAATCTTTTCTACTGGCAACACAGATGGCAATTCAATTAGGTGTTTGTCATCGCTCCGCTAGGTAGGGAGAATCGTGTTTGCTACGACGATCACGTACGATTATTTTTGCTATACGATAGAAGAAAAATGATAAGTGGATAATTTGTTATGTAACTTTGCTTATGTTTTCTATTTTAAAAATAAATCCTTTATAATATCGTTTTTTTGTCTCCATCCTAAATAATGGTGATGAAATAAATCGTATTTAGCTATTCTTCCTATTCGGTGCACTCTTGACAGAGCGGTCGTGATCGCTATGAAGTAGTGGTAATAGAAGGGCAGACGTGATGCGCTTCTCGACGTTTCGCCATCGTTGCCTATTAGAGGTCATTTATATAGCTATACAGCTCTCAAAAGGTCGAGTTGTGTATGTAATGTAATTCATTCATGTTTATACCCGTTAAAGAGATATTATATACTATTTGCGTAAACAATATTTATATTAATATTATTTCGCATTACTTGTAACGTTCAAACACAAGCGTTCTTTTCTTGGGAATATAATGTTTTCATAGAAATATCTACAACTAGAAGTATAAATATATCAGTTGTCTTGGGCATTCCAGACGCAAAGTGTTTAAATTTAAATTTCGAATACATAATAATAGATGAAAATGAACAATAATGTAAAAAGTTGATTCAATGTATAGAAATAGCACCACCCCACCGGTTCTATTTGAGTGAGAAATCAATTTGTTCCAGCGTTTTCATTTATGTGATTCGACTTTCCATTTATTCCAATGCAAATTGGAAAGGGCTTGTCAAACGCGACTTATGCAGACCCTAGAACTAACTCGACGTGTTTTACGAGTAACTGATGTCTGATGAAGATAACGCAGTTACTACGAAATCTATTAAAGATAACTTGGAGCTAATAAAAATACCAAAACCAAGTTACACTTAGCATCTTGCTTTCCGAAAATTTTGATAAATTTAAAACTACTTAAAAGAAACAAAACATTAATTGTCTCGCAGAAAAATCTCGACACTCGCGATCCGCAAATGTCGTACAATAGATAAGCTATGGCTAAGAAGTACTCAATATGTCCAGTAGGGCAAAAAAAAAAACGTGTGGCACTCGGGGACTGCCGCGCTATTGCATAGCATTTTTTTATCAACTTATGCAATTATAATTTTTTTTTGGATATTAATTCAAGTTTTTTCTTTGATATTATTTCAATCTAGCACTCTACCAGACTCAGACTAAAACGCCTATATAGTCTGTCTCACTCTAACGCGTACCGGCGGCACCGGCCACGCTTACGCTACGTCACCGATCTCGTCAGAGAGATGGGAATGCGCAATATGCGTTCTGTCCCACTCTAACGCGTATTTGCCGCACCTATATTATGACATCGTGTGTAAGGTTTTTTCGTTACGGAATTTCTTGATTCGGTCGCCGCGCTCAAAGCCCGCGATAAAATCTATGCAATAGCTTAAAAATTCCTCATCAGTCCTTTATATCGATAAGGAAGATTTATTTATTATATATACTTTCACAATAGTTATTCAACTTTGTTAATACCTGTGGAAACATTAAAATAAAATCCTCTATCGCATATGAAAGAAAATATATTAACATAGTTATTTTCATAATACATAATGTAGTAACCGTAATAAACAACGGTATAATTTTATGAGATTAAAAGCAAGCTAAAAACGATATGTTCTTTATACAATGTTTAAAATTCACGATTCCCATCCGAACTAAGCCTTCGTGCTTCACAAAACTGATATATTTTTTATAGCCTGCAGTGCTCACAGCTAATCGAAAAACTGTAATGAATCAAAGGCCTGATGCGTACTGCCTTTGTATACTTTTTAGCCTGGTAGTCCTCGTTAGTCTTGAATTAGCCTGATATTTCCACTTTTATACGTTTCAAAAACATTATGTATTCAATGCATTTGCATGTCACATTTCCCTTTGATCGAGAAATTTCTGATAAATTATTCGTGTCTTGTTCGCGGTAGATTTCGTTAGGTTGGTATAAACGCATTGATTGGCTGATTTCTTTGTTTCATTGAATTGGATTAGGTGTGTTTGACTTGCGTTCGGTTAAGTCAATATACTTCAATTATTCCTATTTTATATTAAGTTTCTGGAATTGCCTATTAAACTGGTTATTGTTCGAATATTCCTTGTTTATATATTGTTACTATTCGTACAATTATTTCTATTCATTTATTTAATATGATATATGGACGACTACTTCAGAAATTGGAGGATGATTTAACGATGTGTTGGCAAAGGTTAGGCCAAGAGAGAACGAGATGGAACGCACAATAAGAGGCCTTTGTTAAAGGACAGCCTGACGAAAAAACAGTTTTTTATTTCGAAAGATATCCTGACGAGAAAACCCTTTTTTAGGTAATAATATTTTTATTAAGAAAAGTGAAATAAATAGATTCTTTGTAATTTTTAAATTAACAGTGAAATTATCTTATCTTAAAATATGACACAACATAACCCGAACGACTTAATCAATTAGAAGAAACGAAATGAAGGAAAATACTGTGTTATAAAACTAAAAAACTATGCAGTGTTGGACTAGAAGCTTAAGCGTGGGAGTCTCAGCCCTGAAGATCGTGCGTTCTGGCTGTGGAAAACCAGACGATTTTGTATGTGCTAAAGGAACACTTTCTATGGTGAAGGTAAACACACCGTTGTTTCTTTAAAGCGAAAAATCTACATGTGACAAGCAAAGCTGATCACCTACTTGTCTATAAAAATAAAAACTAATCTAAGATACAGATTTAATGAGGCCACTAACCATAGAAAATCGCAACGCCGCTGGATTAAAATTAATCATTATTAAATAAAAAAGCTAAGGTTAACAAATATTAATTTAAGGCACCGAACACGAAACACTAATGATACTAAACGCGAAATTTTTCTATAGTATTTATGTAATCTGGATTGGTTCACGTACAAAAATAAGAGGAATTAATTGTTAAAGCTTTTCAAAATATAAAACATTCATACTCGGCCAATAAGACGCAGATATTTTTTGTATATCTTTGATGTAACCACAGAAAAGAAGGGCGTGAAAAGAAGCGCAATGAAGTGCGTAATTCCGTGGGTGTATCCCACGTCCCACGTATATATTCTACCTGGTCGCGTTTGGCTAAAAGAAACTTATAAATAGTGTAAATAGAGACTATAAATATAAATCTAGATAAATAAGCAAGTTAAAACATGTTCGTCGAAAAAAACAACTCACAATCAATAATTTATCTTTACAGGTAGATTTTTGTTTTTTATCAATTTACTTATACCTTTTCTCTAACATGAACACAGGAAGAGAATTTATTATGTAATATTCCATGATATACCGAACCACCTAGAGTCGCAGGCTGCAACAGGTAGATTAATATACTCGTATATATATCCCAAAAGACTTAATACTGCAATTAAGGGTTCGATTACTTAATGACAGATTTACAAAAATATGCCCTATAATATGCCCATAAGATAGCTTTTTTAAGTTGTACGGATTGATACCTGCAGCTGAGTTTCATCATCTGACGTCGAGGCAGAATACGACATTCCACCCGTATCACCTCGACGTCCGCCGTTCCACAACTGAACGTTTTTCAAGGCAGTCGCCGCGCACCACCACTTTATGGAACCAGCTGCCCACTGGGGTATTTCCGAACCAATTCGAGTTAGGGTCCTTCAAGAAAAGAGCGTACCAATTCTGTAAAGGCCGGCAACGCACTCGCGAGCCCTCTGGCATTGAGAGTGTCCATGGGCGGCGGTATCACTTAACATCAGGTGAGCCTCGTTGGCCCCTGTTCTATAAAAAAAAAAATAAGAATTTATTTATAAAGTTGCTTTAGTGACCATTATCTCTTTAATTCAAGTAATCTAAGCACGGTTCTACCATCCCCAAATACTAAATAATTATGTGTCTATATTTTGTATAC
This sequence comes from Pieris macdunnoughi, assembly GCA_905332375.1. Lineage (NCBI taxonomy): Eukaryota > Metazoa > Arthropoda > Insecta > Lepidoptera > Pieridae > Pieris > Pieris macdunnoughi. The sequence goes on from CAJOBZ010000063.1 coordinate 4,880,028, forward strand.
TTAGTATTAAGTATATAATGGCCATATGGATCGACTTTTGTATGATTTATCTGCATATAAATCGTGGGTCTGTTTGACGCGGTTGTGAGCATGTCCTTACTACAAAGACTTCGTTCCCCTTTTTGCGACCGACCTCTTTGATAATACGATTTTGAATTAACTCACAAAGGCTTGTATTTTTATATTGAGAAAGTGGTTTCGTATTTATTTTCTTTTAATTTTCTCGTTAAATGAAGGTTTACGATTTTTGCTCTAATGTTTTTTAAGGTATAATTGTTATTGTTAAAGAGTATCATGAACAAGACTCATTTTACTAAATTAACTTTTTAATCAAACCATTTTAAGTAATAATAATATGATGATTGGTAATTAAAGTGCATACAAACATGGCCAAAATAAGTCGTCCACATCGAAAATCCTAGGTTAAAATGTTGATTTGATCTAAAATTTAATTTAAGAAGGAATGTAATATTTTCTATCAAACTAACACGGACCACAACACTCTTACCCTTTCTTATATTTATATTTTATTTACATAGCACTTATAAATAAGTAAAACCGCTTAACATATAAAAATGAAAGGACTATATTAATAATATATTTTTTTTAATAATAATATCACCTCATTCATTGCTCTGTTCAGTCTAGAGTAAGATGTATTTTTTTGGGTTTTTTTTAATATTTATAAACACTATATACATATAAAATCAGTGATAATTACAAGTATAATTAATTATCTTTCAGCGTTATAATCATGCCTATTTTCTTCGTGTTAAAAACTGATACAGCTCCCTTTATTCAACGGTTTCCATTCACTTTTTGTGAACATTCTTGTGACACTTCATTTATAATTCTGCTTAATCCAAGTGAGTGAGTTCTTAGTGAATGAATGTGTAATGTGAAGATTAATGATTGAACGGCCCCAAAAATCTTTAAGACTGCTTTACGCACCTATTTGCTCGAAGCTGTGAGTTAAATGTGAAAAAAGAAATTAAGGGGAAATAAAATGTATGGAAAATGTTAAGATTGTTATCTCTTAGTGTCTTTATAAGGTTAGGTTAGTCTTTAAAAGGTCAGAAATCATATTTCCACACGAATTTTAATGTTTCAATAAAATGTTACGTAAAATGAACGATAAAGATATATAAATGTTATGTAGACATACTGAAACAATTTCTCTTTTCGGATCACTTAGGATAAAATTCGCTCGAAATTTAGAGCTAAGCCAGTCTCCCGTAGGTCAAACCGATACGTTTTTGACATACATATCGCTAGGGATATTTAGTTTGAAGTTAAAGTTTTTAGACCTATTGCTCACACAAATTTTCGCCTACATAATATATGAAGCATAGTAAAGACATCATTACATAAACTAAAAGTAATCTCTCACGTAAATATTTCGTGATCATTTAGTTTTAATATGATAACAGATGATTAGCTTTCTGTCTGAAACACGCCGTTGACTTAGTCTAAAGTGGTATTTGCCATTTCCTTCACCATACGAGCGAGTGCGCTCATAGAAAAGAAATTGCATAATAATATTACTTTCGAGAAACAGAAGACTCCTAGTTCCAAATTGAGTCGCGGTGTTAATATTCTTTAGTGACGTACAAACTGTTCGTTTATTGATCATATTTCTGCATCAAACTCAATCTCAAAATATCTTTATTCATATAGTTTAACAAGTACACTTATGAATCGTCAAAAAGAAGTTAAATTAATTGTAAATTTACATTTACTACCAGTTTGCAAGTCAAGGGCGTAGAGCGGGTTCATAATACATTTAAATATAGGTTAATTTCTGGGACAAAGAAGTCGGCACTTGTATGCCGGTATCACACTATATTTCTTATGACCAAGTGCTAATTCACAACACAGGAGAATAAATAGAATATAAAACAGAACCTTAAAAGGCCAACCAACCATTTTAGTAACCAATTAATTTCTAATTTAGTTTTCTTATGTATGTTTCTAGAGGTAATTTTATTTTGTTACGGCAGACCTGTTTGAATACTACGAGTACCTTATTAGGTTATATATTTGGTATACAGATGACGATACGATAGTACGATATAAATAATATAAGAATTGACTAATTCATATGAATAATGTAAAATGTATAATTCCTTTAAAGACAAATTTGCGCGCACACAATGGTGTGGCAGAATATGCAAATTTACACATTTTTGTACCATATTACCTACTATATAAAAACACAACATACTATACACACATAAAACACATAATATATATCTCTTCAACACAAGATTCATCAAATATGCCGATATTTGAAATGCGTGTTGTAAAGTGAATTGACGAAGTTCAGATTGAAAAAGTTATGACGGTCGCATATCTCAAAATGTTGCGGTACTTGGTACCTTTTCCTCGGGGGCAATTATCAGTTATGTTTGTTTTGTGCAATTTAGTTAATGTAGCCTCGGCTGGTTTCGGTGTTGCCATATTTAGAAAATACTCCCATTTATGGGAAATAACTTTTGAATATATTTATGTCAATAATGAATCCGGTATGAAATGTTTTACTTAGCACTGAGAACTGACACCACTACTGAAAATTAACGCGATAATTATATTTCTCATACAACTTGAAAAACCCTTTGTAAGGACAATTTAAGCATACGATTGACTAGGAAGTTGCCGACATGAGATTTGTTATTTCTTTAGCATAATTCTCGCAATCCCTCCGAATCCGCTATGTATTAAAGATTCGGTCTGAACAACTATGCAAATTTTCCATAATATAAATAATAATAATATAATATAGGGTTCGCGTTGTTGTATATAACCACTATGTAAATAATAATACTTGTGTGGTCGTCGACGCCACAATAATATAGGCCTTTATTCAGACAAGATACAATTTTGCTTAAGCTAGAATATACATGTTTAGTATTGAAAAAATTAACTTAAATTTAGTTGAATATTTACATTCCCTCGACAACCTTGTCTGTTTGCCTTTTGCTGGCAAAGGCCTCCTCCAAATTTGTAATATTAATAATAAAAATTAGTGTTTTATTGAAGTGGGGAATTTTAAAACAATATTAGTGAACAACAACATTACGTTCCATATTACGACTTTACGCTTAAACGTACCTACATGAAAATTATTTCTTAACGTTTTATTGCGTTGGGGTCGTAAAACTCTTCTGCTTAACTGAATTTTTCCCCGATTTACGGCTGAGGAAGGTAAATTTAATGAAAAACTGTTCGGGAACGCTCGAGTTGAATCACCGACGTGGCTGAGAGATGATAAATAAACAGGGTGTATTTATCATCTCCCGTACTGATTATTTATTTACTAGCTCTTTTATTCTTAGGGATAGAAAATGTATATGTAACTAAATGATTTTAAAACTAGTTACATGATTTTGTACGTTAACCTTCAAAACGTTTAATCATGCTATTATTAAAAATTGAATAATAGGAAAAATGGAGGTATTTGAAAAATTTACAAAATCGAATGCAATCTCTATTTGGACGTGATATGCTATAACAATTAAATATAAAATTTAAACTATGTTTATTAAAATGCTTAATTGTTATAAAATATTCTCAATTTTTTAATGTGTTAGTAGTGTTTATAACCACATTTCTGTGTGTGCATAATTTCATCAATACATTGCCCATTTATCTGAAATCGATTCAAATACAATCGCCATTTGCGACGACCACTAAGCAATGGAGGTGGAATATTTATGTTAGTATCACTATAACATAAGGTTATTATTTGAAAAACAAATTTTAATGACATTATTAAAATCCCGAATAAGCTTAAGTTCTAAATAAATAAATCATACATAAAAAGATCACTACGGAAATCAAGCCGAAATTTTGTAATCTTCGAATTTTAAAATTTGTCTACAATATTGTAGTTTCCTACCCAGCAGCCAAATTTAATCCATTTAGCTAACTTGCCAAGCCATACAAATGTGTAAAATCAGCTGCACCCTAATGAGTCCGAAATAACAGCGCATGCGGTATTTGCATAGCCTTCCCAATATTCCCCCTTTTCTCATTGGAGTCACGTGAAATAAGTTGAAAATGCACAGATGGGTTTTAACTTTTTTGTATTCTAATGAGTGCTTAAATGAAGTCCAATTTTGTATGCAGATGGCTTAATGAAACTGTTGTTATTATCGTCGTTTGTCGCGATCATGACACAGTTTTCATCATTTTGTTTTGATTCTTATAATCTTACTAGCTGACCAGGCAAACGTTGTTTTGCCATGTATATTATTTCTAGGCAACATTTTATTAGTTCAATAAAAATAACTATCTACATAAAATAGGGGTTGATCGTAGAGGGGTGAAAATTTAAGGTGGTATGTATTTTTTAAAGCCACATAATATAAATCTAATTTTATCCAAAAAAATAAATATTTTTTTTGGGGTGGAAACATCTTATCACTAAGGGGTTTGAAAGATAGATAGCAGTTTCTCCGACTTATTGAAAATGCATAAAAAATTTCATAAGAATTGGTCGAGCTGTTTTGGAGGAGTATGGGAACTGTTATACGAGTTCTTGGGTTTAAGTTTTTAAAAAAAACTTATTTTAATTAGCTATATTTATTTGAAATGATTAATACAAAGATTTAAAACTCGTAATTAGGATTGATTTAAAATAACCGTTCTGGATAAGTTCTCAAAGCAGACTGACTGCTACCAAACGGATGGTGTCTATATCCCATACTTTATGATGACATGACTGTTTTAGCTTTACGATGACATGACTGTCTTTAATATTGTATTAGCATTAAGGCTTACAATTTAGGGGTATAACAGAACGAACATTGTGACACTGTGAGAATTTTATATATTAGATAATATTTCGTGGCATTAATTAAATATTTTGAAACTAAATGATGTTTGAAAATAGAATGTTTACGTTTACGTAGGTACCTACTTGTTTTACTTACATGTGATACCAACCTTTGAGGAAATGGTACATTCTTTCTTGAAGGGCTAAAGCCGCTAATACCTCATGACAGGTTCTACAGAGAGGTGGTCCGTTTCACGTGCTTTAAAAAACGCTCAGTTATGGAACGACAGGCGTTTGTTAAGTTATACTGTTTCGAGTTATCAATAGACTCTTTATAGGAAAGAGTGTTTTGCGCACACGTAGCTATCACTGAACAAATATGGTAAAGGATTGTATAAACTCTTATAGAGGTTTCAAACTACTACTTACTTTCTCACTAACTAGTTTCTAGCTTACAGGGTTACAGAAGGTGTCTTTCTCACATATAGAGGTCTATAAAGTTACGGCACATATGACGTTAATAGAAATAAAATACGCGAGTAAGAATGACTCATTAATAGGAAAAGTTTAATGCGTTTAACTGTCTCTTATAGAGGTAAAGGTATATATCAATCTCACTTATAAAGGTTCGCGCATGAAAAATGACTGTCACTTATAGTTTTCATGTTCTCACTTATAGATGTTTTTAGGAGGGCAAAATGACGGGACCCGGTAAATACTCTCATTAATAGATTTTCCCGCATTACCAGTTGTCGCTTACTCAGGTTTGACTGTATAACTATACAGTCAAACCTGAGTAAGCGTTTTATCAAAATATCCAATATAAATAACAGTACGTTGCGGTAAGCCTGAAGTTAGTTTTCAGAGGTAGGCAAACTTCACAAACAACAAATCTTGCAACTAATCAATAAACTGGATCCGAAATCGCAGGACAAGAAAAAGATGGCGCGTAACGGAAAAATGTGACGACGTCACGTGACGTAATTTTTTTTCCAACGCCCATAAAGAAGTTTCACTTCAAAAATTCTTCTATAACCATAATGAAAAAACCTTGCGATTCAATAAGTAATATCGTCGCGGACATATCTGTTCAACTCTCAATATACTATTGTATCCTTCACAATTCCTTCACATTAAAAGAGCATCGTATTTCCGTCTTCATCCAAAATCAATAAGGATTATTTGCGGAAAAACGGAAGTGTACCTTAAGCTCTCGTTGGATATAAGCGAACAAAAATGTCCAGTTACTTTGAAAGAAGATACGTAAGCCGAGCCGTTTGCAAGCTTTCCCATTGATTTGGTTTCAAACTGTTGCGATTTTAAACCAAATGAAGGGATTAAGCCAGCCTCGGTGCGCCATTAAAGTTAGTTACAATACTAACTGCATTAAGGAGAATAAAGTCAATATGTGCTGATACGTTATGTTATTATACATTCGTGTATTATTATACACCGTGGTTAAACCTGTACCTACATGATTAATATAAATGTAGATCAGTATTGTACCAACACTCATATTAAATAGTCGTGTCCTGAAGAGCCTCGGTTCATTACAATACTCAGTACCTTATAAGGACATACGAATACCAAATAAGGTACAAATCTCGCTGGTAGGACATAATCGTGTATTCTCGGCGAATCAATAATTTCAGTTTAACCACACCTACATGCCTTAAAAGCAACTGAATAAAACGTAATAAATATAATTATTCTTAATAGAATATTTTCTGAATGTAACTTGCGTAAGTTTTTTTTTAACAACGGGGAACAACAACAAACGGATAGGGTATATAGGTTACCTAATGTTAAGTGACTCACCGCCCATGGACCCTCAATGCCGAAGAGCCCATAAGTGCGTTGCCGTCTTTTTAAGAATTGGTACGCTCTTTTCTTGAAGGACTCTAAGTCGAATTATTCGGAGTTCGGTATTAGTGGGCAGCTGGTTCCTCGTAGTGGTGGTGCGCGGTGGAAACTGCCACAAAAAACGCTCATTGGTGAAACGGCGAAAAATGTGATAATCGACATCTCAGGCTTTGATGCCGATAAACTTACCTATAAAAATGATTGACAACAGACGCTGCTATGTCCCAGGAGTGACATTTACGTGAATGTATGCTCAGTGTCCTACAATATTTATTTTAATCTCTCTTTTCTAAAATGCTAAATTATCCTCATAGTTAAATCTCAAAGTCAAATCTCAAAAGCTGAAACGCAATTTTCTAAAATCTTTAAGTATTTCTTTAGATCTAGGGTGATAAACAAGCAAATCAATAAATTAACCAACGTTTGCTGTAAATCAATAGTTGCTTTGAATTAAATATTACGCTCGACTGGCAACCCCACAAGGTGACATTCACTACAATTTTAAAAGCCTTTGCTCAGAAATATATAATCAAAGAGTGTAATTTGAAATGTACACAAATTTATTCTGTGTATATACATTAAAATGAAGTGTTTAAATAAAATAAATATTTTACTACGAAAGTTGTTATATTTAGTTCTTCATTCTGGTTTCAGATTTTAAAGAAATCAACAGATCTTCAATCATGGAAACGGCAAAATAAAATGATTAAGCTCAATAACCTGCGTCTTGTTTATTTAAAAATCCTGGAAAATAGAAAAACACTTTATAAATTTCAGTCTAAGACTGGCCTTATTCTCTCAAAGTAATAGAATACACAAAGAATATATACATATATTACAAAATATCACTAAACTATATTCCTAAACCTACAACTTCATAAAACCATTTAAGTTAATAATACAAATTGACAATTTTATAAGCAAAAGAACACTTTCATAATTTAATATTTTTATTAAATAGATCATAGATATTGTAATGAGAATGAAAATACTTTGAAAGCTGACGATATGAAAATTTTAAATTGGACCAACCAATATTTCGCTTATTCATGAAATTCAATTTATCTATTGATGAATATTTACGCAGTTGCAAAACCACTTTCATTATTAAGTATATTTTATTGATTCTGTTGAGCACAACTATTTATGTTAAGTAACTTTCACTCGAATTTTAAGCAGATCGTAATTTAATGCAGATTTTTAGTTATTACTGAAGCTTATAAAAATAGTGTATATAATATATTATATATGTCTTTGGTTAACGCCAATATCACACTCTTAATTAAAACTTTATTACGATATAAATCACGAATTTTATGAATTGTTTAAATTTTAATAAACCTTGATAAGACATGGCGAAAAACTAGAGGACAGAGATTTATGTAAAAATCCAGCAGAATATTTAAAATACTAACTTAACGGCCATAGATGGCGTAATTATTGCAGAGAGCGTAAAAAGCAACGGTACTATCTACCTGGCGCCATCTTAAACCTTTAATTGTGGTTGAAAAATAATGTGTGTTTTGAAGTGAAAACTTCTTTAGCGGCGTTGTACAGAATGGGTAAAAAAAATTAAACTCGCGTCAGGACACGTGACCTGATCGAAAATTCGTAAGACGGATGGAGAGTAGACAGCTGGCGCTGCGTATTTAATGTAATATAAATTGTCATGTTTGTGTACGATAGCGCAAAAATAAATATTGTATTCTACCACATAAATGATAGTACTTTTATACTGATAATTAAAGCAATTCGTGAAATTATTCCCTAATCATTCCAAAATATCAAAAATGCACAACGTTAATATTCAAGTTTTCACTTAGTTTTTTCTATATTACCATTTCAATGTTTCACAATCAAATCAAATAACCAATTGTTAATTAACGGATACACAGGACTAATGTAAAATCAATATCAAGATAACCAATAAATTAAACACTCTGACAAAGCGCCGATCGCAATAATTATAATATAACATAACAACGAAATTCAACTTCGATGGATCAGTACGAAAAATATATCGAAATGATTTTTATAAATCTTTTTCAAAATTGGAATTATATTATAGTTATATATACCGTATTTGTGGAAGGGAACACAAGCACACTTCGAAATGTAAATATTAGTTAGGATTAAAGTCAAGATTAATTCTGGATCATTTTTCTTTCAGCTTAATCACGTGTATCGCTCACTAATGATCGGATCTCGTTCTAATCTAGTTGTGTCAGAGGGACAGACTACTTTTTCTTCTTAATCCCAGTTTTAGCGCGTTTACGTAAGCCTCGCAAAGAGCCCTTCATTACAAACACAGGGTGTTTCGATAAGTTGTTAAAATTTAAACACCTAAATTGTTAATAGATAGTCGAGCGAGCGATATTAGCTATTCAGTACAGTATCACGCTTCCAAAAGTAAGGTCAATTTAAAATTTTGACTTAATGTTTATAATTTTCTAAGTATTGCCAGTGTGTATTGCAAGGTTTTTTGTGACTTCTTCAACATTAAGAATCGGTATATTTCACTAAATTTAGATAAAACTATAAGAGATTCGATTACAATTTTAAATATATTTTTTAATCTGACTACAACAGCAAAGCATATATTTAAATACTACAAGATAAAACAATACTGCTTATAAAATATCGGTTTGAATATACAATATTTTATTTATAATAATACATAATCCGGTTAAAACGTTTTTTCTTTAAATGTGTAAAGGTTATGTCAATCAAAGACAATACTAATATTTTATTTTATTTTAATTAATAATAAAATTGACAGAGACTTGCGCAAAATTGGGACACCCTACATGCCAAAAAACCATTAAATTTTCTTATTTCTGAGATCTTGATAAAGAGATTTATGACAATAATGATAATGTGGAAAACATCTTGAATTAAATATATCTTACAGTGTTACATGTTACATGAGTCATGAGTTATCTTGAATAGTTTACTAGACAAATATTTACAAATACATGGGGTTTATATATGTTCAGTGATTCTAAAATATAACTTATATATAACTGTTTTGTTAAATTGGTTAGAGAGATTTCATTGGGAGGATTGGTTGGATCGATTGGAGAGAGACAATTAAAAAAATACAAAACCAACATTACGGACTTTGAATAATCTGTGTAATAACTTGAAGGAAAATCAACATCAACAATATCCACAAAATGAATTAATGAATGAACATAATAAACACATGTTGTCTCTGTAGAGTCCGCCGTCGAGTGAGCTCAAAGGACAGCACAAAGGAGGCGCCTCTTCAACGTCGATGCGCGCCTACGCATGCGTGGCGTTAACAATCTGAATGTTTCTGCTGCTATTAAGAAATGTTCGTAACTGTAAGTACAAAATATTTTCTTTTTAACTCGAGTTTTATCCAGCATTTATGTCATCTGAAAACAATTAAAGTATCCCACTCTCCAAAAACATTGTAACAATATGTTTAGTTCGATGCAGTTCGATGTAATTTTGTATTATTCCACAAATTTGACTGTACCTTACCTATACTTGGCTCGGCATTAACGGAAGCTTTCATTTCTTATATTTCTCTCTGTAATACCACTAGTAACTCAATAAAATAAATACAGGATCAAATAAATTGCTTTCCAATACACGAATTAAATCCACGAGGAAAATCTAGCTCCGACCTTTAATTCCAGCTGAAGCTCTAAACATAAGTTGTAATACTTTATAGATATTGGACCGCAATTCTGTCATTATCGTAAAAGAGCGTCAGCAAAGAAAACTATTCTCCCTACGATTACTTTCATAATGCTTAAGTGGATCGGATACTTTTGTGGAGGAAATTGAATCATTTATTGTAACGGCACAATACCGGTCGATCAGATAGGTTTAAGATAGACATATTGTGGTTTGTTTCCTCGGCTGAGTCCCGTTAACCCTTCGGTTTGTGCTACTAAAACGGTTCATAAATTTAAGTATATAGGTTAGTGAAATCTATTTGTGGAATATGTTACATATCTTAAAATGTATTTTTTCTGTGCTATGCGGTAGTTAACACTTCCGATAGAGAACATTAATAATCAAAAACTCAATTACCAAATTCCGGAAAAATTTACTGGGTTTTACTTGAACAAGTATTAAAAGAAATATTTGACATGGTTCGTATCACTATATAATCAATAACTTAGAGAGCTCATTTTCTTGTTATTAGGCATTATATATCGTCGCATTGAGCAACAAATTGTTTTAAAAATCAGTGCAATTTCTATTCCACGGTAATTAAACCGCGCTATAAATCAAGGGACATCCCTTGGCACTAATATAAAATTACTCTAAAAATTTATACTTTGTTAATTACACCTTTGTTAAATGTACTATTCTCTAGAGCTCATAATAATAATAATAAAATAAAAGTTGCTTAGCTCAGAATCATGCACCAAGTGGCTAGTCATTTTTCATTACATTACATTGAAGAAACGATTGTAAGTAAACACACGTAAAAAATCCTATTCGGTTTATTCGTGACTAGGATATCAATTTCGATAAGGATACCAATAGTCCTAAGAGAATCCTCTGAAATACGATACAAAAAAATTGCTTTTATATGATTGGATCAGATTGTTCATCTCCTCAAAATTATTGGCATGATGTTTTCTCATTACACGATGCACGGTTAAAGGGCTATCGTTTCTCCAAAAATGATAGTATTACAACAAATATAATGTTGTCGAAACCATTCATTAATTTGTTTTGTTTTTAACGCTACTAATACGTTTTTATTATAGAATCTAAAAGGCACCATGGAACCAATACATCCATCTTCATTAACAACTTGCCCAATTATACTTTAAACAATGGGGACGTGAATGCTTAAACAATGGGACATTTATGGTATACTGGCGTTGTTCCATGAAGGTTCTGATCGACCAATCATTGGAATTAACATTATTAGATATTACATAGAATAGAACAGTACTAACCGACGATGTTACTGAACGCTAAACGTTAAGATATATAACCTTCTTCGAGGTTGTATCACAAATAGGGCGACAGTATAAATACATACTACAGTATTTACAGTTTTGTCAGTTTGTTTTACAGTCAGCTGTTTTATCAACTCATAAAATCACGCCTAAACTAGTCCTACATATTATTATTAGGAACAGAAAAACAATAAAAACTATTGATTGAAGACTATAAGCGTTCTCTTGGTCGTCTCTAATGGCAGATAAAATACAATTACATATATTTAAACTCGGGGAGACTACCAATTAGTTAACAAATGATTAAGCGATGATAATCGGTAGGTCAGAAAAGCTTCCACGCACTGGTGAATTTAAAGATCTAGAAATAATAAGCGAGTTTATATACCTCGGTTCCAGTTTGTCCCGGCAGTCAAGGACGAAGCGAAACGCGTTTTTTGAACATATAACACGAAGAGATCCAGAAAGTTTAGAAAAACGAATCGTGACTGGCATAGTGGAGGGACCCAGACCTCAAAACCAATCCCCAACTCGCTGGACCTATCAAGTAAAGGCACGTCACACCATCACCGTTACAGGTCTTACCATCACCCAGATGCAGAAGCTTGTCGAAGACAGGGGGGAGTGGATGAAGTTGTGCGGCGCTACTAACAGCACCTTTAGAAATGAAGAGCGCGAAGTAGATTGATTTCTGTCGTTAGTCAATGAAATAATATAAATAATCTCGAAACTAATAAGAACTCTTTATAAGAAAATGGTATCTTCATTTCATCCCTAGTTTATCTGTATGTACAATGTAGCAATCTGTTATACGGAGATGTAAGAACTTTGTCTTTTTGCTCTTGAACAATCTTTAGAATTATCTTGGAGTGCATTGGAATTTCAAAGGCACAACTCCGAGTCTTGCGGGATTAAATTCTAATGGAATAGATTACAAGTTTCAAACATAACACAATCTCTTAATGCACTAGTTTAGGTGATTCTTCAATTCAAAGATTTACTTTGTATGATAAATAATTGTATTGAGACTTGAAACTCGCTGTTTGCTCTTGTAACTGAAGAAGGGTTGTGAGAAGTAATTAAGAAAACTTTTAACAGATATTAAAATACCTGTCAACTTACCTAGTATTCGATACAAAAATCTCAGTCACCAAACCGCTTTTTATGAAACTATACTCCATATAATATCATTTTCCGAGAAAAACATCTGAAAAACGTGCATTAAAGAAAATAAGTACACGTGCTTGGAAGCCTAAATGGATCAACATGTTCAAAAAATTTGAAATTCTAAGAATTACACATACCTTCCACCTTTAAGGTTCCAAAACATGGTTATTCCTGTTTTTCGTCGGTTAAAAACTGTGGTATTATTCATTAACTATATAATCAATATCCAAGAATATAAAATTGGAAGAGTTTTATCGATTTCTTCTACAGTCATGTGACATTAAGACATGGTACCACATGATGAGATAGCTTTCAAACAAAAAAATCAGCATGTTTTAAGTTGTAAATTCGTGAAATTTAAATGAAACGAACAAGTTATCCCAATGTTAATTTTAAATTTATCCCAAAGATTTTACTATATATAGGTCACAAGACGAAATTGTCTCTCGATTTTTACATTCATTTGGTTAGAAGTACTTTTATATCAATCGAAAATTGAGCCAAAACAAATTCAGTAGGTTCTTTCAATATTCAAGTAATCGACAAAATATTTATTTAAATATTAATGCTATAAACTAGATTTCTCTAAACCTAGATAAGAACTCGAATATCTATACTTATTTTAATTTTTTATAAGAAGAGTCTGGTTGAACATGATAATCGCAGGAACTTCTGATTCGAATTGAAAAAACTTTAACGGTTATTACGACCGAATCACGAGTGAAACCGCGCATTATTTTATCTGACAATTGCCTTATGATATTATTGGACTGGAATAAAAAAAAAATTGAAAAATCGAACAAAGCATGTTGTTCTAAATAACTATGGATAAGGGAACCAATCGCGACCCCTACAGTAGATAAAGATTAACGACATCTATCGACCTGGACGGTATGCTTCCTTTGTGTCATCTGATTGAATGACTTTCGGTAAACAATGATAGCGCGTTTCCTTTCACCATCTACCCGTTGAGCTGTGAAGATAATGGAAATTATTTTGTTCACCTTAATATTCTATTAGCACGAAAACTTTTACGGTAATTTTGTGTAAGTAAAATGAAAGTCTATCGAGGCTTTAGTTCTTCCACCTAGTACCTTTAAGTTATCATAATTCGTTCTTAAATGCTGCAGTGGAACCTACATTCTACAATCTTCGATTTGTCGATATAAAACGCGCTAACAAAGTTATTCCGCTAAGGAAATATACACCTTCCTGGCCTAAGCTATTGAGCCTTGGGGCTGTCTAGTAAGTTATTAGAGAGGTCGTGGATCCTCAAAAAGAAAATGGGAATATCCTATGAAAACTTGTATTTAAATTTTTTTTCAACTCAAACACTACAACAGCACTTTTAAAAAGGCTTGTTATTAATTTCATCGTTAGTGTGCACGATAAAATTGCTCTTTGTTTAGTTTGTTAATAAATAGTGTGATGCAACTGCGGGGGGCGGGGGCCGGGCGAGCGTGTGGTGTGCTATCGTCTCGTTCATTCGCCTGAGGTCACTGACCACACTACACGCCGCTCGACACTGCTTCCGCAGCTGCACACTTTTTCGATAATATTCTTTTAATTCTTCGCCTCGTCATCAACATTTTGGTCTTCGGCCGGATCTTTGAACATTTATAGACAATTAGTGAAGAGTGTAATCATATAAAAGTGATTTGAATCGTGAAGTTTTGTGTGCAAGTGAATATTATAGTGAATCACGCGCACGCCCTTTGTTTCCTTTGTTCTCGGTTCTTATCTGTAGGTACTTTTATTGCGGAATGCACAGTGATTTATTTTATAGTTATATTGCGTATTTCGTGAAAACTAATAACTATTTTAAATTATTGTTCGTTTCGTTTTATGATTTAAATAGTTAATTAGTTATTTGTTTCGTTTCATCGAAGTACGTAATAAATATACCTGTTTAAGTGTTAGTGAGGTGATAATAATTACTTAAATAGTTATGAAATAAATAGCTATTAAATTATTGTTCGTTCGATTCGTTTTAAGTATTTAAATAAAATACTTGTTGAATTAGTTATTTGTTTCATACTGGTATTCATTATTTTTTTGTGATAGTGAACCTACCTACGTTTAAAGTGAATGTTAGTGCGTAATAAATAATTGTTCGGTTCGTTATATATTTTGTGAAACTATACTTATATAATATTAAAGTGTGTGTTTATGAAAATATAAGTGTGAATAATTTTGTGATTATTTTTACGTTGCGTATTGAAACAAAATAAAATAATAGTGCTCGAAAATCAAAATATTTAAAATATTTTAGCATGCAATTCTCGTGTCACAATGTTCGTTCGCATACTCCTCCGAAACGGCTCGACCGATGCTTATGATTTTTTCATGCATATTCAGTAAGTCTGAGAATCGGCTACTATCTATCTTTCAAACCTCTAAGTGATAAGGGTTTGTTTTTATTTTTTTATGATACAGCATACAAAAATACATACAACCCTTAATTTTCATCTACCCTCTACGATCAACCCCTATTTTTATTTGTTAGTTAAGAACTTATAACTTGAGCTCTGAGGTTTATATATATAGAGAAAAATCACAGAAAAACCTGAAAAGTTTTCGTTACGGAAAACCGAACAGTTTCTGGGGTAGCATATCAAAATGTTCCATGTTGGTATGTACTAAAAAGTAAGCTAGGCATTAAGGAGAAACGAAGTTCGCGGGGGCAGCTAGTGATACTCTAAACGTTTGCCTACGGGAGGCACTGTAAATCATTGCCATGTGATGATGGAGCTTATCGCATCTCAAGGGACAGCCAAGCTTGCCTTTATATATTTATGTTTTCATACTCTTGTCCCGATGGAATAAATGTTTTATTTGTTTGGATTTGTCATCGTTCTGTATATATTTCTAACCATTTGAAGTCGGACATAAGGAACAATTATGTCAGATTTTAAATGGTTATCGATCATCAACGCTAATTATCATGAACTCTTTTGGCTCGGAGTTTTAAAATAAATGTAACTGTTCCATTTTTAATGTAAAATAGTGTTGCCAATTTTAAGTTATTTTACTTGGTATGCGGCGGAGGAAGTTTGTATGTTAATATTTCAGGTTTTCTGGCACATTGCCTGTTTCAGACTCCATTCCGAGATGACAATCGGAGATTAGGCTACCGTAACCCTTACTAGACTTCAACGAGGAAATATACAAAGTTGTTTATGGAGTATTAAGTATTCTTACAATACTGTAGCACTTAAAAAAAAACAATAGATACATTTACGTAAAAATTCATTTAAGATTTGGTTAAGGATAAGGATTGACTATTTACCATGGACAATTAAAACTTAATTTTAATGTTGTGTATCGGTTGACAATAAATGTGAATAAAAAATACCAAAATATCTATACTAATATCATAAAGAAGAAAATTTTTAATATCTGTAAGTTCATAACAAAAAAAAAACATCTGAACCGTTTTCAAAAATTTGTTTACGTGTGCTTACATATTATCTTCTTAAAATAAATCATCCAGGTGCAAGGATACTATAAAATTGTACCTAAAGGTACATCTAGTAGCAGCTGATAATCTATTAGCGAAATAATATACATAAATGAACAGAACAGAAACAAAATTAACTTTACAGTGGTAATGGGCGGCAGTATCATTTAACATCAGCCTTACTTAACACTTGCCCCCTGTTCTATAAAAAAATATATATTGAACAAACGGACAATATACTTTAAGCTTTTTTAAATAATTTAAGTTAACAGATATTTCATGAAGATATAACCGTAAAATTTTGAAAAAATTGAGACTGTTGTAGTAATGAATGATTGAAAATAAATTATCTAAATCATTATATACATTATTCATATCAATATTTATACCATAATTTTATATCCGGTCTTAAATTCCTATAATAATATGGATGTAGCCGGCAATAGTCATTGAAATATAATATAAGGGAAGACTTATAATATGAGTATATAAAAGATCTTACCTTAGTGGTACAATTACAGTAATTCCATAAGCACTCACGTGAAGCAGTCAAAATTAATTAAGTTTCACAGACACTGTAACGTCACATAAAGGCTGTATAATCCATCTGAAATTATTAGAGCCCTATTTGTCTCACACTAATCGTCTGTTTTGAACTACAACAAAATTAATTATACATCAATTAAATTACTGAAAACAGGAGGAAATATTTTATTCAATTTTACTGAAGCATATTTAACTTTTTTTCTCTCGCAATGTCCAATAGCTTTTCACAAAAATAACAAAACTGTACGTACGCAGATTCTATTGTCCGATAGTGAGCTACGACGAAGACGCGTCGTAGCTCTATCACGACCGACAAGCTACTGGCGGGGGCTACGAAACCCGGACCGCGCACACAAGCGAACATTCGTAGCTGTAACAACGTTCCTACGCACGCTCACAAATGCTCTCATCGCCAAAAGGCCGTAAGAGGAAGCGGGAAAGTAACATTTTTCGGGTTGTAAATGACAAACACGTCTATGTTTTCACGCACACATTGAAAGCCTTGTTATACATACCATTCTACAGCAAGGCGATTTAAACTTGTAATCCCTAACGATGATTTGAATTTAAGAGATTTGGTTCATCTGAGAAAAACAAATACGAAAGCCAAATTTTGCAATAATTAAACTCGAAATTTGTAATAGAAAAATAACAAGATTTTGTACGTTTGATACTTTGCGATTGATATTTTAAATGACTTGAAAGTTTATAATATAGTAAAGTCTCACTTTTCTGGTTCTAATTTTGAATATGAATATAGTTTAAAAAATAGTATATTCCCGTACAATACCAGTAGGGCAATGACCTTATTTTACGGTCGATTATAGGGTAATTAATATTTTCATTAAAACTAAATGTACCTCACAGTCATTTTTTAGTATGCTCATTAAAATAGACGACATAACTTATCACAACTTCAAATAAGTTGTCTCTTTATTCATATAGACCTGGTAAGACTGGAATGGATCTCGAATATTAAAGTATACCTATTACGTATGTATAGCAAAGTTTCTATCTGGAGAGCAGGTGTTGCGAGTGACTTTAATAAGTTAGCCGGCGTAAAGTACAAGAACCGAATGTGACCTGACACTGCACTAACTCCGAATACTTTATACTTAATATATTGGTCTGCAGAGTAATATTATTTTTAAAGTCCACTCATGTCTTTTTATGATAAATATGATGGTATTAGGACATAGTTCGTTCGTATCGTTTTTATACGGATGTTCTGTTACAAATACTTATGATCAGAATCGTGTCTGGTACACGATTCTGATCCCTACCGGTGAAGTTCAATAAATATTTTTTTAACTTTGGCCAATATAATGTAATTATTTTTTACCCGAAACTAAGCTACGGTGGTAACTCCAAAACGTGAGAATGAAGTTGTATGGGATGGGTTTAAAAAAATAATAAAAATTAAAAAATTCAAATACTTCAACCGCAGTACAAAGTTATACATTAGTCTCTTTCTAAGTTATCAAAACTAAAGAATTTTAGACCTATTCAAACATGCGTAGTAGAAGACAAAGCAACTAAATTAAGATTAACATTGAGAAATATTTATCAAAGTTTTAACCGATTTGACTGACTCATTCACTTGAATTACGAATATTTAGGCAAAAACATTTTGTTTCAAACAGCTACTGCATTGTCAAAGTTCGCCAAAGAAATGTTCAAATATCAAAGTGGATTGAAAACTTTTCAATGAAGACGTCGCAATTAATTTTCGATAAAATTTAGCTCGTTAACGTTCGAAAATTACACGGTCGCTAATTGAAATATACAAAAGTTCTTTCATTAAGGACCCACCGATTTACCGAGGGTGTGATACGTTGATAAGGCTTCGGTTTAGATTTACAATTTAATTAAAATCAATATTTGTAATAATTAATAATAACACAGATTCAGAAAAAGCCATAAAATATTCCAATTGTAAGGAAGCTTCTAGAACTCAACTAAATACCTGATACTATGCCTAGGTGAAAATGATACCAATCCATACCAAATATTTATAGAACTATGCGCTTTACTAAAAATTATCAAAAACAGCAAAATAATTTTATTAAATGTCTGTACTAATAGATTTCTTAATGAAAAATTACTTAATAATATGTTGAAAATGATATGTAATAGTTCTAAAAATTGTTCATATTTAGATATTGAACGTGGTACTTATAAAAGGCAATATCTGGCAAGTGTATGTAAAAAGTTAAACTATATATTTGACTATGATTACTATACCAAAAAATTTTTGACTTTCAAGAAAAAAAATGTAAAAAAACTATGTAATCGTGGTGACATTCCTAGAAAGGGTACCATACCGTATTATTTTCCCGTGATAAGACCTAGCCAGAACTCACATGTAAACAATAGAGATTTTTTAATGAAGACTCAAGTTCCTCACGAAATGACCTAATAAGCAGCTCTTACTTATTACACCAAAATATAGCAGGACTTCTTAGCAAACTAGATTCTATTGAACTAAATCTTAGCGAAATCAGGTACACTAAAAATACTTCTCCTAAAATTTTATGTTTTTCTGAAACTTTTGTAAGAAGAGGCGATGAAAGTAACATGAATCTGAAGAATTTTAAGTTAGCCTCATCGTTTAGTCGGCTAAATAAAAAGCGTGGCGGGGTATGTATTTTCATAGATAAATCTCTCGATATCTCGCCGCTTAGCTTTTGCAACGACATATCAATAGAAAAAACATTTGAATGTTGTGGCACAATAGTACCCGCAATTCAATGCATAATAATTTGTATTTACAGAACGCCCGATTCTGACGTATATAGCTTTTTTAATATATTTCAAACCCTTTTGCATAAATTAAAAAATAAAAAACAGAGAATTATTTTATGTGGTGACATGAATATAGACATTTTAAAGATAAACAATATAACTATGAATTACAATGACATTCTATCAAATTATAACTTGAAACACTTTATTAATGAACCGACTAGAAATTTATCTTGTATTGACCATATATTGAGTAATATTAAGGGTGCTAAAGGCGAAACACTCCGTTTATATATGTCAGATCATGATACGTGCCAAATATTAAGGTTTCCCGTCACAAAAACAAAGCCAATTATCTTAAAGTGGTGTATATTTAGAAGAGACTACTGCTCTGAAAACATGGAAAAGTTTCGGGAATGCCTTTCAAATTTGTCCTGGAGCGAGGTATATGAAGAAAGTTCTTGCGATAAAGCTTTCCAAATTTTTCATGACAATTTATCATTATTTTTTTATCTCTGCTTTCCAGTTATTAAAGTTAATGTTAACAATAAAATGACAACACCCAAGTGGATCACACCAGGGCTTAGAATCTCTAGTAGGCGTAAGAGACAACTTACTTTTAAATATTTTAAAACGAAAACAAATGAAAATAAACAAGCATACAAAAAATATAACAATTATCTCAAAAAATGCGTTGTAGCATCGAAAAAATACACATTTCGCGTATCTACAAAACGCAAAAAATAAATCTCGTGCAACTTGGCATATTATAAAAGACCAACTAGACCAGAATCGAAGTCCTATAATTGCTAATAAAATCTTAAATGATAATAATCAATTGATATCTGATCCAAATGAAATAGCGAATTTATTTAACAACTATTACATAAATAATAAAACAATTAAGAAACCTAGCACTAATCTTCAAAACGTTCATTCTGTAAACCCATCCTTATTTCTAACTCCTTGTTCATGTGACGAAGTTTTCAAAGCTATAAATAATCTTAATAATACTAAAGCAGCAGGTTATGACTCAATAACAACAGAAGTGTTAAAATTCTCTTCACAACAACTAGCAAGTATCCTTACCCATCTCATAAATTTATCTTTCACACAGGGTATTTTTCCCAGTTCTTTAAAATTATCAATAGTTAAACCTATGTTTAAAAAGGGTAATACAGAGGATATTAGAAACTACAGACCTATAACTTTAATACCAACTTTAGCTAAAGTGTTGGAAAAACTTATGCACAATAGGTTGAGCTCTTTTTAGGCAAATTCAATGTTATAAATGATGAACAGTACGGTTTTCAAAGAGGTAAAAATACTATCCTAGCAGCTTTCTCTTTAGTTAAGGCAATTGTAGAACATATCGATAGGCGCAAGCAGGTATCTGTAGTTTTTTTGACATGAGCCAAGCTTTTGATTGCGTAGACTACAACATTCTTCTTCAAAAGTGTAGACTTTATGGAATCCGAGGATTGCCTTTAAATTGGCTGGAAAGTTACCTAACCGGTCGTAAACAATATGTTGAAATCACACATACTTCATCTCCTAAACATATTGAAAGGGGGTACAAGTCTGTGGCTATAGATTGCAATAAAGGCGTTCCTCAAGGGAGCATACTGGGCCCATTGCTGTTTCTTCTGTACATTAATGATTTACCAAATTTGGTTACTAATAAATGCATTCTTTACGCGGATGATATCTCAGTGGTTGTGTCGAATGATACTACGCGTAACCACGAATCATTATTGAATGAAACAATAAAGAATGTCACGGAATGGTTGGAAATTAATAATTTAAATATAAATGTAAAAAAAACCAATTTTATACAATTTCGGAACTATAATAATTGCAGACCTAATAACCTCAAAATCAATTATAAAAACAAGTCAATTGAAGAAGTTGTTTCAACCAAGTTTCTAGGCATAACACTAGACCAAAATCTTAACTGGAAACAACATATTTTAACGATATGCACGCACCTTAATAAATTTGTCTTTGCTTTGAGTCGAACTCGCAAAGTAGCTTCAAAACACGCAGCAATTATTGCTTACCACGGCTATGTTGCCTCAGTTTTGCGCTATGGTATCCTTTTATGGGGAAATTCGGTAGATGTGAGTAAAGTTTTTATTACTCAGAAAAAATGTATTAGGGCTATCATGGGCGTTGGACCTCTTATGAGCTGTAGGCCAATTTTCCACGAACTCGGTATTCTGACAGTACCAAGTTTGTATATCTTGGAAGCAGTTATGACTGTCAAGAAGTATCCAAAACTATTTAATACATACAAAGAAACGTGCTTATATATACCGAGGGATCCAACACGGCTGCGGGTGCCTGCATGTTGCACCGCGCTATATTCTAAAAATTGTAACGCCATGGCTATAAGAATATTTAATCACCTTCCCAGAAGTTATAGATCGCTGTCATGTAATGTTTTCAAGGGGAAGGTGATTGGGTTTCTAAAGTCAAGGTGCTTTTATAGCGTAGGCGAATATTTGGCCTATAAGTTTGACAACAATTGATTATAAATAGCTTGACGTATTATCATGACATTATGTTAATGTTTTTATTATATGACAAAGCAAAAATTTATGACATTTGCATGCCTATTTATATATGGCTGATTGTCCGGATATAAAAAATAAATAATGTGATTATAAAATCACATAAGGTTTGATTGTAATATAGTAAAATTCTAATTGTTAATTATGTAAGATAAATTTGCACGCTATTATATGTGGCAGAATATGCGGAGTTAAGATTGTACAACCATAAGATTTTTATACCATATTCTTGCAAATAAATGATTATTATTATTATTATTATAGACACTCGAGAAAAGCTGTAGGATAATATTCAGGTACCTGGACATCATAGAGTAAACTCAGTTATGTAAGTAATTTTTATTTTTATTTTTATGTCTTGTGCAATATCACGGTATATACGGTTGGTAATGCCTATGTGTATGATTTTGCATTTGAATACCGACTGTGTACCATTATCTATGTGCGCAGTTAGCGTGTAATACAGGAAACCGACATATTATAACCAAAGATCGATGACATTTGACATCGATTTTTTACACAGATTGTGACATCACCCCAGTGGTCATGGTGTGCTGTGAACCTCCATACTTATGCCTATGCGATCGCTTAATTCCAAAACTAATAATTTAAATAAACCAACGTAACTACCAAAATGTGTAATCTTACACCAAAAGGAAGGGTTTTCACCTCCTAGTTATCAATCATCTTTCCTTTGGTCAGTTTCTATAGACTCTATTCAATTCTCTGAATGCCTTCGAGGTATATTCATACAATTACGGAGGAACTAGGAAGTACCCTCATACATAATATAACAATTCGTGTACAGTTACAAATCCTCATTTGATCTAAACCACTATAAATTGAAACATTATAATTCAATGCCTACCGGCGTTCTATTCAATACAGAATATTAGTCAATGCTGCTGAAGGCCAATTTTAGTTATAGCGGTTAATACAGTATAATTTTAAATTTAAATGTAAAAATACACCTTTCCAACAACTACTTTTTCCATCCACATAATTAAAATCCGTAACAAACATCTTCTGGGTTATCTATTTAATCAGTTAAGTTTGGTTGTACAGTGTCATTTTACGCACTGAAAATTAATAAAAAGGGCTATCGTGTGTCTTAATTGATAGGGAATTACGATGTCTTTCAATTCCTTTTTTATGTGTAAATGACAGCCACCATGACGGATGTTGAGGTTCCCAATGCCCCTGTGTTGAGTGACGGTGCAATGGATGTTACAACAGCTCTACAGAAAGTCTTAAAGACAGCTCACATTTACGGTTATCTAATACATAGTCTCCATGAAGCTGCCAAAGCTCTGGAAAAGAGAAAAGCAGTTTTAGGTGTATTGACCGAGCACTGTGATGAAAGAAATGAGTTCAGGCACTCTGCAAAGAACATCATATTCCACTAACGAAGATTCACAACAACAAAAAACTAGGTAAATGGGCTGGTGTATGCAAAATAGACAATGATTGCAAATCGAGAATTTTTTTATATATGTGTCATATCAAAGACTTTGGTGAGGAGACTCCAGCCATGAATATACTAAAGTACTACTTAAACTTCGAGATAATTTTAAGGTTTTGTGTTAGGTCGTTGTTCCAATGTAATTAATTCCAACTAAAACTTCTTCGTTTACAAAGACACAAGCTATGTAGTTTAAAAATCGCTACAGTGATAACAAAAATTATTAGGTGTGACATGAACCAAACTAGAATCCTACGAAAATCGTCATTTTACACATAGTATCGACTCCAAAATTATTGACTTGTGACTCCAAAACTATTGATATGCGCAACATTGAATATATTATATGTCAACGTAAAATTGTAAATACCGTTACATTGTAATCTATCTCGCGAGATTATGAACTGTCTTGAAGTGCATTCCTTTTTTTTTGACTGATACCCGTGTTTCATTCCTAACTCTATGAACATATAACGGTCTACTATAAAGCCGACCAATCAGGGACAACCTTCGGACAGTTGACAATTTTAAAATTGTAATTTGACGATTTCACTTCGATAGATTATAATCTACCTAATAAAAATACGTTAAATTGTAAGCAGTACGCTGAGTCTATCTTTCGACAGTTCACAATCTCGCGAGATAGATTACAATCTAACGATATTTACAATTTTACGTTGACATATACATAGCATATTATACAACTAAATATTCTGTGACTACAGGCCCCTGATGCCCTTTCCTTGCGCAGTAATGGCTTCACAATCCAAGTAGGTAATGTCAAGATTAGGTGCTTTGTGTCCGGATTAGGATCAGAAACCAACTGTAAAAAACATTGAAATCTTTTTTAAACCGAACAAGAATAGTAAAATCAAACAAATATCTAGCACAATAGATAAACGGTATAAAAGTACCATCTAGGCAATACTTGAGTAAATTTATAATCTAGTGGAACTACGCCTACTTTAGCCAAGGGAAGTAGGCCGACTTAAGCTATAAAAAGATTTAAAATAATCACTAACCGCTCTGAACTTTACAGACAATGTACGTACAGTCTCAGGGCCGTATAAATTATAATTAGTATAATCCATGGTTAAAAAATTTCTATAACTATTTTAAGAGTAGTTCTTGTTACCAATGCTAATTGTTTTGTGAGGAAATCGTAAATGGTTTGAAGTTAAAAAACGTCAGTGAAGGTTTCCCTTAAATTGTGCGCTAAATTTTACAATCTGAAACATAATATGCTATTTTGTCTTTAATTGGAACAGGAGATCCAATAGTATCTATCTGAATAACTAAACTGGTTTACAAATTATTTAATCTGGAGGTCCTAGGTATATTCTAGGCAAAAAAAAATTATTTAAGATGATGGTAGGCTTCAGCGTGTGACTCTCAACCCTGAAGTTGTAGGTTCGATGCCCGGCTTTCTGTTCTGTTTCTGAAAACAACATGAGGAAACCTTAAGACCCAAACAGTCAACGGCGTGTGTAAGGAGCACATCAAGGAGGTTTATTAGAAAAAACAAAAGAGTACGAAAAAGATAGAGAATTCTGAGGCCCAGACCTTACAAGGTTGTAAGACAACTGCTTTTTTTATATTTAAGATAGGATGACAAATTACCTAGTAGCGCTAAATCCTGATCAATGAAACGTCTTGTTACCACACCTATACAGGAAAATACTCGAATATTTTTTTTATCCGAACAATCTTTTTCTTAAATAGAAATATTTCCTCACAATATAATTGAAAGCTGCAACATGCGAGTTACGATTGAGCAGGACTAACAGTTCAATGGAAGGAAATAATTAGACGACATGCTTTTATTAAAAATCTCTGTTATTAAACATTTCATTATAGTATTTTCTTTTCCATTATACACGCTTACAGGATTTTCTTTATCCTTTATAGTTCAGACGATAAAACTTCTTAATGATTTTATTTAAGCGTGCAAGTTCAGTGACTGTTTTTCTTAATATTTGGACTAGACTTTGCAGACAACAAGTTCTTTTTATATATTTCAACTATAGAACCATGTTTCATGTAAAATTGCATACCATATAAAGTCACCAACTGCCCCTGTCAAATATGGACTATGGAATACGTAACTTTTACACATCTTTTGTTATTCATCATCTTTTTTATTTAATTTAAACACGAAAGTATTATGAAAATGACAGCTAACGACCTCTCGTTATGTACCAACATGAACCTAGTGAAGGCTTAATTTACTACATAATTTTTGAAGTTATACTTCTTTAGGCACGTTATGAAAAATTGATGAGAGTGAAATTTTACGATGCGCGCGCACCGTGACACAAAATTAGCAGAATGAAGTTGCCCACGGAAGATGCTACGGCATTGGACATAATTTAAAATCAACATTCGAATAATAATAGAATTTATGTTACACTTAATGTAAGAGAATAATAATAAATATTTATTTATTTAATTTTTCAAATGTAAACTGAACTTTATTGACTATAATGATTCCTTTTCCAGTCTTTGATTATTTAATTGTAATTAATTATTTGCATGCAATCAAAAAGTATTTTTAATAATGCCAAAGAAGTATAACTTCTTACGCGCGTACATAAGTACACGCACCCTTTTTTTTATATGCGTTCTCAACATTTGGTGATTTTACAGACATAGATGAGATACACCCCTCAATTTGACAGGATGAGGCGAATGAGGACTTTAGTCAATATGTTTTATATTGATTTATTATGAATAAGGAGGCTAAATTAAACGTACTAAATTCGCACCAAATAAATACAAAAAGTATTCAAAATATTCCACATGCTAAAAAACACGAAAACTATCACTTTACAAAATATAAAAAGCAACCAACTTCAGACCATCGAGAACCCTTTGAGACTTACTGAAGGAAATTTAATTTAATAGTATTTTCTCTCAAACCGACCACGTTATGTTCGCTTTTATCGGATTTTTCTCAAAGAATACTTGTGTGATTAGTTTAATAGACTGTATACTACCAAAACACAGTTATTTAAAATAGTTTTCTTAGGTTTAAAAATGTTTTAAGAAGTAAAACCTTACCGTGAAAATATGACAAACAATATTCTCTACGATATAATAATTGTATTTGTAAGGGCGTGTTGAGAATTAAACTCAATTGTCCTTAAGAAAGTAATTTATTGTTCTTCTTGTTACAATATTGAAAACATAACAGTAGATAGGTACATACAATATGACTAACCTAACATTGAACCGTAGGGAGGACGCGGGGCATCGCAACCCTTATGTTCACCTAGCTAAGGCTTAACTTAACGACGCGGGGCATCGGTCAAGAAAAGCTACTGAAGATCTACAAGCAGACGACCCGGTGGGCTATCGTACTTGCAGACGTCTAGCTAGCGAATGCCACGAGCTTGATCGGACATCGCATTATATAGAAGCCGCGCGCTTCTATGTGTGCGTTGCGTGTATGCGTCTTGGCCGTAGTGTGATATTGTTTACGCCAACGCGAGTCTGTCGCGTTACACTCTTCATATGTAAAATGAAAATAAAAGAGAAAAACGCAAGAAAATTATACAATTATCGTATGACTATTATGACTGAATTTACTATTTTTATTTTTTTAACCTATATAAGCCTGACCAAACTTTTCATAACCGAAAAATTTTGTATTTAAGAGTTATTTTTTTTGTAATATGAAATATTTTTTAGAGATATTTCAAATTTCAATAAAGGCAGAATTGTACCATAAGTCATGGGAGCAAGGTATAATACGTATACATAATACTAACACAGATAATCAGTGTTTTACCTAATTAAAAATTTCTAGATGAAAATTGGTTTCGTATAATAATGAACGCATTGAAAACAAGATCAAACGAGAGTTTGGCAAACAACAATCATAATCTTTGATAACGTAAGGCAACAGAAGGCTGGCAATTACCGTAAAAGGGAAGTCGGTGGAAAATGTCCAAGCTATTATGATTCCCAGGAATTGCTCTGTTTCATAGGTCAACTGCTGAATGGATTAAGGCTAAATTGAATTGTCTACGGCACTTGTATAAACACGTAATAGATTGGGAATTAAACTGACAATAAATAGATGCAGGCTTTAGTCTGCAAAATAGTTTCATTGTTGAATTATCATTTAAATAATTATGGTAGCGGTTTTGTTTTGATCTGATGGAATAACTGCTAGGTAATTGTCTAATTTACAAGCTTCTGGTGATCCATATCTTCATATATCATTTAAATTTAGCTATGTATTGGTACAGTAAAATTTACGTTATTGAGTAGTACTTGAGTAAAAACCAACATTAAAAGTAATAAAAAAAACTTACAGTATAATTTTAGGAAAAGGAATACGTTTTACGATTTTCTAAAACTATTTTGTTCAAAATACAATCTGAACCAGTAAATTTTACGAATATTATAATAATGTCGAAACTCTCTTAAACGCTGAGCAAACATTCAGGTACAAAAAGGAAGATGATTTAACTGCTCAACTAACAATACAGTCGAAACTTTCGCCATAAATTCTAGTAAATATAATTTACATTGAAGTTGAACGTTTTCACTGACACAGGACAGAAAACCTCTTAAATAACGACTGGTCTGAAGTTATCGGTTAGCCAACTGCACTGAAGTTGCTCCCTGTTTCTTGTGGAACATAATAAATCTTAGCAAGTGTCATTGCTACTTAGCTTTGGCTAAATGAATATCGTGGTTTGTTCTCGAGCAAGACGGATTCGCTTGTTTGATAAAATCAAAGGTCATTTGAATCGTCTCTCTTTTGTTTTCGTTTTTGTTTATTTAATTAACACTTTAATAATGATGAAACGGTTCGAAATAAATTGGATCATGTCTAAAACAAAATATAAAATAATTAATTAAGTAGCGCTACAACCTTTTTACGTCTGGGCCTCAGATTTCTGTATTTGTTTCATGATCATTTCTAAATCTAATAGGCAAGTAGGTGATCAGTGTGTGTCTGACACTCGCCGTTGACTTTTGTGGGTCTAAGGCAAGCCGGTTTCCTCACGATGTTTTCCGTCACCATTCGAACGAATGTTAAATGCGCACACAGACAGAAAGTCCATTGGTGCACAGCTGGGTATCGAACCTACGACCTCAGGGATAAGAGTAGAACGTTAAAGCCACTAGACCAACACTGCTCTGCATTTAAAGAAAAAACTTTTTTACCGGATTAAAGTTATGTATTATTATATATTTACAATTATTTAACATAATTTTAAATTTATCCGACGTTTCGCGTGCTTTACAGCGTGCGTGGTCACGGTGACTGAAGACAAAAGGTGTTGGATGTCAAAAAGTATCACAGCTGTAGAGAAAGTTGCATTGTCTGTATTTAAATCGGTTAAAAAGTTTTTTCTTTAAATGTGTAAAGGTTATGTCAATAAAAGACAATACTAACTGCTCTGCATGTTGCATATTTGAAGCGACTAATATATGCCAAATTTTTATCACTATCGTCTACCGTCACATGTCGTCACTATGACATCGTGTTCTCTTATTGTATTATCTCTGACAACTATGTATATTATTTGATCTATACATTAACAAAAAATTGGTAGGTGTATAATAAATATAGAAGCTATAAGGTATTTCATTATTTTCTAGATATCTCTGACTTGTCACTGCTGAGCTGATTATAAAGCTTAAAATTTAATGACATCACATTTGTGCCTATGTTTTGTGACATGGCCTTGGGCTCTTTGGTATTTTTTTCTAACTGTAACAGTTAATAAACTAACAAAATTTTTGCGAAAAATTTGAATAAAAATTTCATTTTAATCTAGGAAGTTATGGATAAATATACTTGTGACAGTGCAGCTCATAAATACTCATTTAAATTTATAGTACCAATTAGAACTAATATTATTATATTCATTTAACATACCGTCTACTATGTTAGACACGTATCAAATGTGTTGTATGGAACGTGAGAGCAGCCTGCAGCCAAAGGAAGCAAATAGCATACTTATTCAATTGTGCGCCACAAAGAATAGTTATTTTTCTCTTTAAGATAAGCAAGAGGCTTATATGAGGAAAGTGTTTTTTTAATAAACGTAGGATAAATATAGGACATTTTATTTGAAATTTTAGCTTATATTTGCTTTAAAACATCGCTCAAACATGAGTTACGTACCGTTCTAATTCCCGCCAAAACGATAATGGCTTTTAAGTGAATGGAATATTATTAGGCCTGCTTTAAGGAATTCATTGATTTAATTTTTCATAAAAGCACTGATACATTGGTACATAAATACAAAAATACAAGTTTTAATGCTGTTTAAATACATAAATGCTTCATGTAGGTTTGTTTATTTTTCATATATATGTTTATTTTCCCGATTAAAAGTAAATAAGAGGTCACCAATTCCTTTTTTTATAGTTTGTCTTTGATTTACATAACCTTTACACATTTAAAGAAAAAACTGTTTGACCGGATTGAAGTTATGTATTATTATAAATTTACAACTATTTAACATAATTTTAAATTTATCCGACGTTTCGCGTGCTTTACAGCGTGCGTGGTCACGGTGACTGGTGCTGTAAAGCACGCGAAACGTCGGATAAATTTAAAATTATGTTAAATAGTTGTAAATTTATAATAATACATAACTTCAATCCGGTCAAACAGTTTTTTCCTTTTATAGTTTGTGTTAAATCTATTTAAATAAAAATTAGTAACACAATATGTCACTAAGCACAAAACTCGAAGACGGCTTAACTAATGTCAGTATTTTTTTTATTTATTCCTTGAACTCTGAGGAAGGTTTTGTATAGAGACAAAAATAAGAAAAAAATTTTTTATTTCGTACTTAGGTTTTTAATCCGAAAAAGCGAAGTCTCAATGGGCAAGTTATACCAACATGTGTAGCTACATACTACTCATACAGCGTGCGTGGTCACGGTGACTGGTGCTGTAAAGCACGCGAAACGTCGGATAAATTTAAAATTATGTTAAATAGTTGTAAATTTATAATAATACATAACTTCAATCCGGTCAAACAGTTTTTTCCTTTTTATAGTTTGTGTTAAATCTATTTAAATAAAAATTAGTAACACAATATGTCACTAAGCACAAAACTCGAAGACGGCTTAACTAATGTCAGTATTTTTTTTATTTATTCCTTGAACTCTGAGGAAGGTTTTGTATAGAGACAAAAATAAGAAAAAAATTTTTTATTTCGTACTTAGGTTTTTAATCCGAAAAAGCGAAGTCTCAATGGGCAAGTTATACCAACATGTGTAGCTACATACTACTCATAAGGTAGGCTAAGTCAAAAAACATATTAAGGCGAAACCAAGTTCTATTCGCGTAGGCTAAATAAATCCCAAATGAAACATCAAAAACAAGCTGACAGAAAGGTATCTCGCAAATTGGCATGCTGACATCTAAAACGTCAATTAAACGAGCAAACGCCCGACATCTTAAAGACACGACAGTCTCATTTCATTAAAACTATTAAAGTTTTCATAAAAGTGTCCACATTGCTCATTAGTATTAAAATATTCTGTCGCTACAGGATTCACCTGGCGCTAATAATCCTCGCTTCCCGTCTAGAAGCTCCGTCTTTTATCAAGTTTATTCGTTAAAAAACCTAACGAATATTATGTTGCTAAGTTATTAAATTTTTATAGAGTTTACGTTTTTATTATAGAACAGGGGCCAAACGGGCACGAGGCTCACCTGATACCGCCGCCCATGAACATTCTCAATGCCAGAGGGCTCGCGAGTGCGTTGCCGGCCTTTTAAGAATTGGTACGCTCTTTTCTTGAAGGACCCTAAGTCGAATTGGTTCAAGGCAGTTTTTACCGCACACCATCACTATGAGGAAGACCCCTAAGATATATTGTTTGATAGATAGTAGCCGATTCTGAGACTTACTGAATATGCATAAAAAATTCATAGGAATCGGTCGAGCCGTTTCAGAGGAGTATGGGAACGAACATTGTGACACGAGAATTTTATATATTAGACGACTTTCGTTGTAAAAAAATCGATATCAAGCATTTCTACCAAGATATAGGCTACCTTGGTAGAAATGTTTAATATCTGATATACGTGATGTATGAGACTTCATGATAATTGATAGATCGTAAATACTCATTCTTTCTTAGCATTGCCCATTCTCCTAAAAGGGTGTAGAGAAATCCATTCTTCTCCTTAATTATGTCCTAATCTTTGACAAAGTAAAGTCCGAACAACCCCCAAATTAATTGAAACGAAGACGATGAAGACTGTATTAATTAAAATACTTGATTTGGGCATTCTATTGCCTCGCTCCGTACCTTTTTAATTAAAACTACGCAATCTGAATAAAAACACGTCTTCTTTTTAATTGTTCAATAACGCTTATTATTATTTTGTTTTTAATAATCCATCAAATTTTTCTGTGGTGACTGGTCGTACTTGAATTCGTGTATGCGGTGATGTTAGTTATTTCGACTATGTATTTGCGTGTTGTTCCCACGAGAATGTAAGTGCGTGCTCCTATTTCACCATGCCTCCTGCTGATTGAGGACAAATCTTTGTTTTTAATTTGTTTTATTATTATTTATTACTTAAGATGTCATATGGAACGTGGTGTAACAAACGTAGTGAAAAAAAAAACTTGGCGATTAAAAACAGTGGCGGAGAGTTGATTTGAGAACTGGCACTAAATGTAAAATCTAAATCACATAAAAACATTTTTTGACGTTCATAAGTGTACATTGTGTTACCTACGCGAATAAAAGATTTTGACTTTTTTTACTTTTACAAACAGCCTATTATTATTTATGTGCCTTGCCAGCCAATCGGTTTATTTGTATAATATATATATATACAGTTTCTTTATAAATACTAATATAACAAAATATATTTATTGCATTTAAGCTTTTGCAGAATTATTAACAATATTATAGTAATAAAATTATATATTAACAATACTTAAGACTACTAGTATAAATTAATAATGATGTATACTTCAAGACGAATAATGTTTTGATGAATATTCTTTTAGGAGAAATAGGATCGTAACAACGAAAATGTCCTAACCTCCCTCTTATTTATCCACAGTACATTAGAGTTTCAACATTTCGAAAAACAATTCCGAAAGAAAATCTTTAAGGAATTCTGGAAGTTTTTCATAACATTAAGCGGAGTCATGGCTCGGTCGACACTCGTTGCCTCCATTAACGGAGATGAAATCGCTTGAAGGGGAATCAATCTTTAAAAAGTTGGACACGCTTTCAAATATATGAAGTTTTGCATGCTTTAAACTTCTATCTATATTAAACATCGAGTCAATAAGCATAGGGGAAAGTGAGGGTGAAATTTACTTTTTCCATATAAGGATTAACAAATGGCCCATGCTATGGGGCACTTATGGCTTTTTTATTAATATTTTTTCTTCACGGGCCAGTCTTTTATGGCTTTTATTTTCCTTGGAATCTGAGCCAGGTACTTAAGCGCTTTACTTATCACATAAATACTAAGGTTAGTACAATACACGGTTTATACAATATTAAAGCTGTTTCAAACTAACCATTTGCTGCTTCCTCTTTTTTCTTTAGGACAACAATGTATGGGTACGATAAGAAATGTGAGCTACTATTGATAAATTAAAAATAAAACAAATACCTTATATAAAAGACATACTAAAATTAATATTACAAATAAACTAACTTTGCGTAATATATATATATATATATACAACAATTTAGTGAATACGTGTGTGCAATGTGTGAAGCAACCCTAAACCACTAACATCGAATTTCATCGATCTACATAAGTCCCCTTCGATGTACAACACTAGAACATCAAGGTGCTGATCACGTAGCCATACTGGCAACACCGACCAATCGCACTGTTACAAGACGCGACCCACTTACGCTTAAACCATTTAAACTTGAATATCGAATTTATTTGATTCGATGCGAAGTTGCCAATCAAAATTCCACCTTTGCGGTTTTAACCGAACAAGGCATTCGATATGTTCAGTAGAATGGTCACCCTGTGTGGCTTAATTGAATAGTTGAATCGTATTGTAAGTGTAAGTAACATATTTTGTTTGAAAATATATCTCTGCATAGGCTTATATACCTCAGTCAAACATCCAAAACCTTACAAAACTTATGATTCAATATGAATCAAGTTGTTTTTTCTACTTTCTCGTCAGCGCCATTGTGTGGTTTCTAATGTAACATATCATAATATTATTAAATTAATCTGTAAAATAAATAAATAAAAAGCTATTCTAACTTTTTTAATCATAATAGTAATTTGTAACTCCTCTTATTAAAACATAGTATTGTATTTATTGTGGATAAAGCATTTCATTTTATTTATTTTTATAATTTATTGCACAGTATAAAAACGATTTACAAATAAGAAAACAAAAATAAAAACTGAACAACGGGCGGCCTACTATTATTGTGTCTTTCATATTAGTCCTTTTTAATAATTAAAATATATCTTATCGGGATACTCTCTTAACAACCAATTAATTAAATAAATTATTCACAAACCCCCTTGAAACTTTTTAATGAACATCGCGAAATCTGTAGTATCCATTTTGAGCTTAAGAGTAATTCAAATCGAAAGACGCAAAGCGCCAAAACAGATGTGAACAAAGATGAAAAAAGTTTCCGAATTGGGCTCGGAAGATGATTACAGTACACAGAATGGAGCTGCGGCATTTTTATGAAGTCCCCTTTGTACTGATTCCGAATGTTTCCTTTGCAACTTGGAAAAAGTTTATGGCTAAGCCGAGTCCATAATACCGAAATAAATTCGACAAAATCGCCTAATTTTAATGTTCTTTTGTGTACATTTCGTCTTAATTCCGCCTTATTGTTGGAATTTTAATTATTCCGGGTTTAACAAGGAATGCGTTTGAATAGGTCGTAATGATCGGAGATTTATAGAAAAGTTGAATTAATCTGAATTTTATAACGATTTCCGTACATATTATTATCGTAATAATTGTTTTATAAACTAATGAATTGCAACAATATTGTATACCTCAATAAGAACTATTTCTTGTCATTATTATTCGCCAAAAGTAATCAAATTAATTAATAAAAATACACAAAAAGACCTTACTTTGTAAATGCAAAAGAAATTTTATGTTTTTGCACATATGCTTTTTTAAATCCGACATATTATATTTTTGATACATGACAGATACAGATAATTGACTCTTACGTAACTTGACAAAAGTAAAAAGTGTACACGGTCAGTTGACAATTGACGTATCATGTCGACAAATGATTTATACTTGATAGTTTACTGTTATATGCATTTATAATAGTCTTTTAGACGTTTTTTAGTGTAAACACAAATTAGGACTTGTGAATCCTAAAGTCCCCCGTCCTTTAAGTGTTAAATGTTTGTTAATGTTTGTGTTTAGTCCATATTGTAGATTTTTATGTAAATAGATATATAGAAAGCAATAAAATTAAAGTGTAATATATATATAAATTATTCGTAAATATGAAATAGTAGGTATTTAATAATGTACACAAATATGAGTAATACTCATATTTGTGTTGTTATGCTAACAATCGAATTTCAACTTTTTTTTAATTTTTATTATCACTGATCAATCTCCTTCGTGCCTTCTCCATCTACACGACACTGGCGAAGTACCTTGTGCCCAGTTGGCAAAAATAAAAGCCATTAAAAAAAGGACTTGTAAAATAGATTTAAAAATGCTTACTCGTATCTCGTATGGAGTAAGACGTATAACTTTAACTGCATTGTGTAGTGAGACCACGTGGAGCAGCCGATTGATGTCTCACTCCAAACACTAAAAACAAGTTTATTGTTTTTACATCGGTACCAAAATTACTGTCAAACTCTGAATAAATATTAAATGAATCAACATCGACCGCGAAACCAAAAATAAAAACACTCAAGTATATTTAATTGCGGCTAAAAATAACCCTACTTAATTATTGTGTTCTAATTTTGAATTCTTAACAAGGCACTAAATTAAGTTCGCTCTCACCTGAAGAACGCAAAATTGACGAACGAATCTGGCAGCAGCCCAGACTCAAGAGCAACCAAGCGTTATGAAGCCAAGCCTGTCTTATAAAACCCTGCCAACTGATGTGCTTAAGTAACTAGCTTTTATTTCTTTCATAGACCCTACATCGAATTTACTTTGTTGCATTTTCAGTTTTTAAATTAGGAACAATAATTTTTTTGGTGTTTATTTCGTAATAATTATTACATGGAAGGTGGTTTGCATTTTCATGTTTATATATAAAAATAAAATAAAAAAATAATAAAGCCTTTTATTTCCAGTATTTAAAGTTTACACTTCTTACAATTTATTTTAGTATTAGTTCATGTAGTGTAATCTATGTTATTATAATTTCTCTTTCCTTTACTTAATTGTATGTGTACCTAAATTTCTATATATTTTTTTTATAATTTTTTATTTATTTAATCTACTGGAACCCCAAGTTGGGTGTAGGCCTCCTCCAGTGACGCCCATTTGTCTCTGTCTTCAGCTACTTTACTCCAATTTTGACCAGCTATCGCTTTAATGTCGTCTTCCCTAAACTACAATTAAATGTTATTATGAATATAAGCTTTTTTTCTATAATTGTATCGCTATCCTTGTTACGTTAGTACTATTATAATAATTATTTATCACTAATTTTATTCTCGTAATATTCAAGCACTCATTAAAACCTGTCATAACTCCCCGTTTTCTATCGAACTTCCTAATGAAGTATGTAAGTAGCTGGCTTACTGGAAGACACAAATTAATCTTATTTACCGACAGCATTACCTGCTTTGAATATTCATAAATCTATTCTCCCCAGCTAAGTAATTGAAATATACGGATAAAATCTTTAGAGAAAATTTCGTACTAAGTAGTTAGATGAAATAAATATGATCTTTGAAGTTACCTAAGGTAGGTACTTAAAAGAATTAGTATACCTTTGAAGGTATCGTAATTCTTTTTTTAATAATTTAATCAAAATAGTTTTTAATCGTCGCTTGTCGCGAAAAAAAATTTGGTGTTTTTTTTATATTATATCATTAAAATAACCGAAACCGAAAATAAAAGTTAAATTATGAAACAATTCAAATTCTGATTGCCTATTTATGATGAAAACATCGTGTTGTATACGGTTATTGGATTTCTATATATAAATACTATCACTAATTGCCCAGAGTTAACATTGCAGATTGATCAGTGGGTTTAAACAACACCTATCATCTCGATAGCACAGAATTCATATAAGTATTATCGGCCTTCCGATTCTATAACTCACTTTTCGTACTCACACAGCGGTTTTCGCAGCGGCGGTCGCGCTCAAATCAGTCGTGAGGCAGTCATTTTATGATTTGGCATTCTGATTAGGAGGGAGCTTGTAGTTTATTGTTTATCAGAATACAAAATTGTTAATTGCGTTGCTTGTAGAAGTGTCTAATGTCACTAAGTAATTTTGCTTCTTTTTATTGCAACAATACAGAAAGTTACCTTCTATTTGTATTCCTATTAAAATATATTAGGTATACTGTATAAACTTGAGAATATACATTTCGCGCCCTTAGCCTTTTATTACGTGACCAATAAATCAGTTCCCACTCACTGAGGCTGAGAATGTATCTTAGCCGACATAAAACATTAAGAGCGATATTATATTCAACCAAATAAAACAATTTAAAATCAGTTTCGTTTCTTTAGTTAGGTTACATTAAACAGAAAGGAAACAAGTATTTAAATTTTAAAAATGGAACAATTGCTCTTAATTAAAAGCCCTAATAGAATAAAGTAAATGTCGTCGAAATTTTTATTCATTTCAAAAGACCGCGGCAATTACGGAATTAATTTGAAGTGAGTCTGATAAAAGATGGCTAAACGAGGAACTGGAAAATGTCGACAATTAATATTATGTTATATGATTTGAGATTACAGCATCACTGAGTTAATCTTTAAATGTTGTTCTCGTGTGAGATGTCTGAACTCATTTACATAACAATTAATTTATAGGCAATAATATCTTTGGTTTAGCAGTGTACAACTTTAAATAGACTTCTTTAACGGACATAAATGAAAAGAACCGAAAACAGAATAATTCGTTTTTGTATTTATCCTTCAGTGTTTGTGTGTAATGTACATATAGTTTCCCGATGTTCTGGGTTATAGTGTGCTAAATATAAATCGATAAGTTTCAAGAAGACAAATCATAAGTTAATCACTTTCAAATTATAGCAAACTAAATTTTCGTAGATCTACTAAAATATTA
This sequence comes from Pieris macdunnoughi, assembly GCA_905332375.1. Taxonomy (NCBI): domain Eukaryota; kingdom Metazoa; phylum Arthropoda; class Insecta; order Lepidoptera; family Pieridae; genus Pieris; species Pieris macdunnoughi. The sequence goes on from CAJOBZ010000063.1 coordinate 4,917,838, forward strand.
AATTGATTTAAGTTTCCAACTCAAAGTTTCGGGAGTAAACAATGAAAAGGTTTTACGTTTATCTTAGAGAAATTTAGTATAAAATTAAGCGCTTAATATGCTAATCATTCACAATATAACCGTAAAACAAAATAAATCACAATTTTCCAGCGATACAATGCATTCTGTACAGGGACCACTGGTGCGTTGTCCGCTTTATCTCCACCATACACTTTCTGATAAGGAGCTTACCAGCAAAGTTAATAAGAGTTGACAGTATCACTTCGAGCAAAAACAGTCCTTGCACCGTTGAAATACGCGCTTGTTTAGACTAAATTATCCGGTCACCTGGGTAACATAGCTCGGGTCAGTTTATGCATAACGTTACTCCAGCTTTTTGGGTATCAAGTGCACAATAGGGATGTAATAATGCGACGTGCCGGAGCACAGTTTTACCGCAATGACAAAAGTAAACTTTGAATGCTAAATGTGTAGAGTTTATGAATAACAACACCGCTTGTGAGCAGTACAGTACAGTATATAAAATGATGGTTGTGTATATATGTAGTGATGGTAAATTATCCAGCTTCTATTTCCTGCATCAATAAACCGGCAGATTTAAATAAGAGCTCGTCTAAAAGTTACTAGTTAAACTTGTATCAATATGCGAACAAAAACGTTAAAACTTTACCAAAAATTAAATTATACAACTAAAAATATTTTAGTGATTTTAGAATCGAAGGATTTTTATAAATATTTTAATACCCTCCATCTTTTAGTCGATACCAACTCCGGGGTATCGTATAATATCGGTAAAAAAGTGTTTACTTTAAAATAATTAATTTAACATTTAAATGTGTAAAGGTTATGTCAATAAAAGACCATACTAAATATTTTAATGTTCATAACTGAGAGGTGCTCTTTGTACATAGTCATCTTGGTTATTTGCCTGTGTTGTCATCTATTGGATGATATAAATGTGTGTGTGCCATTTGTCATTTTTTTCTATATAACCTATGCTCGAGCCTTAAACAATCGTGCTTCCGGGGCTCAGACGGCCAGACTGTTAGCACTTTTATTTGCAAATGTTATGTATTATAAAATAATACATAAAGCTAAGGACAATATTATGATGTATAACGTCATAAATTTATAAAAGTTATTTATCTAAAACAAAGGTGATTTATTAAATAATTTACATAACTCGCTGACCACGTTTGCTGAAAAGCACTCAAAACGTCGACTTATGTATAAAACTCCACTTTATTTCCGATAATTTTATTTTATAGAGGCAAAAAAGGAAAAAGAAAAGTGGCGGAGAGTTTAAAGCCAGTTCTTCTCTTCCGTTCTACGCCCTTGATTTGAGAACTGGCAGTAAATGTAAAATTAGAAGCATTTAATATTATGTATCTCTTTTTTGACGTTCATAAGTATACATTGTCTTATGGTCTAAGATCCCGCTATACAACGACCTTCACCAAGATGCTTATTTAATGAAACTTATTTTATATATAATTTAATATGTCAATAAATATAATCCATATGGGTTGCCTAGCAAATTTCAGTCCAGAGTATGTTTAATTAATTTAAAAAAATTTTTTTTTTAACATTTCACCGGTATGATTATAAGATAAATTCTATACCAATCGAACGTATGAAGCCCATAGAATATGCGTTAGGTTGTTTTTAATCAATTAATTATTTATGTGTATATTTTTTATGTGACACTAAAGTATATATACATCTTTAGTATAAAAGAAGGTTATAGTGATACATATATAATACTACCCTGATTAAAAATATTGATTGAAAAAAGTTCAAAAAATTTACTACATGCAAATTATAAATTTTTTTTTTTTTTTTTAATATTAATTAAACATACTCTGGACTGAAATTTGCTAGGCAACCCATATGGATTATATTTATTGACATATTAAATTAAATATAAAATAAGTTTCATTAAATAAGCATCTCGGTGAAGGTCGTTGTATAGCGGGATCTTATACTATTACCTATATGAATAAATGTTTTGAAAACGGTCAGGAGGCTCTTCTGATGTTAAGTGATACCGCCGCCCTTGGACACTCAATGCCAGAAAGCTCGCGAGTGCGTTGCGGGCCTTTTAAGAATTGGTACGCTCAGTTCTTGAAGGCCCCTAAGTCGAATTGGTACGGAAATACTTCAGTGGGTAGCTGGTTCCAACATATAAAATATACCTTCATTATTGGTTTCAAATAAACGGGGTCCTAATCCATCTTTCGTATGAAAATGACGAGCACAAAGTATTGCAAAATTGGAACAGCGTATGGTTGAACACTTTACGATGAGACAGAAGCTTTCGCGGTTTTAATATCAACTGTAAATTACAGCAGCGCGCGAACACTACACAAATTGGCTTTGTTCAATCCGTATACAGGGTGTGGTTTTATTTAAAGTGCTGCTTGGTTAAAAGGCAATTTTATTCGACGATGATAAACATGGAATACCGTGTATCTTAAAAATACATTTTTAAGGAAAACATTAGGTTCTCGACAATTAAAACGGAAATATTTATTAAAGAACATTTACACATTTACTTACCACAATTTTGAAAAGCTTCCTGTGGCTGTGCTTTGTTTTAAAGAACGGAGTTCTTACTTTATTGTCCAGGATAACTAAGAATTACTTAGTAAAGACATCATGGAATATAACAATCTAGCCTAACTTAAGACTAATAAGTAATTTAAGTCTAACCTAGTTTAGTAATAAGGATTTTTACATAAGAAAGTGTCCAATAACACTTACAGTCTCTATTAAAGGGAAGACACTCTGTTCTTGTGTTCTATTTTTTTCTTCTTTCACTCACTGTGTATTTAATACTGGCGTGCACTAACACTAATTCACTAGTTCAAATAGTCTTGTCCTTTTCAGTCTTCTATTCTAGGCCCGTGGTGTTAAGGAGTTGAATAGCCTCGACATGCACGTGATGGTGGAGCCTATGTTCGTGGGCTCCAGCAGTCTTTTTATTATTGTGGTGACCCTATATTGTGACTGTAATGATTATTTAAGTCCCTTATTACAAATAATATTCCATGTAAACACGCTTTACACAAGCCTTATGTTTCATATTTTAATCGTTTAGGCACTGAACCGAAGAATATCAAGACATGCAGCATCGTGTCACAACTTAGAAAAAAATTTCGGCATTTAGTAAAATTTGATTCGATTAAGCGACTCCAGCCTATGACAGAGCCGACTAAAGCGAGTATGATATGAAATCCTTCCGCATTTACTGAACTGCCCAGTCACTCCAACCATCACTGGTTTTCATGGAAAACCAGTGACTGACCAAAACAACTTTTAAGAGAAATGTTAATGACACACTGTTTTATCTATGGCACACATTTGGAGCTCAATTATTTAGTTAATCACAAATGTATCATACGTATCATAAAACTACAGATTCATTTGGCCATTAGGTCTGTACCCCTTCCTTGTATGTAACCCTTCTCACTGTTGCCATACATCTTGTTACCATATGATTGTATTCTATTTCTGCCACAGTATAAACACTTATCTTAAACTACACTACATATCATCATTATTAAACTGGTTTGTAGTAAAATAGAACTCAAATGATTCCAACAAGTCTTCAAATAACGAAAAGTAAAATCTCTGAAAAATCAGGCTGTATAGGCGCTTATTATGCAAAGAGCCGTATATCATCTTAATACCATTAGCAAACGGAGATACACGTTATGGCGATTGCGAATACGGTTTGGTGGATCGTATTTGTTATTGGTTGGATTAATTGAAATTTGCTGTAGATAGTGATTATTCTGTTATTGTGAAGATAAAATTTCAAAACTTTGACGTCTCCCGTTTACCTTTAATTATGTTATAAATTGATAGATACATATATAAAAACAAATACCATTACCAGGGGTGTCTTAACCACCTACAAAGTTATCGGGGATGATACATATGTGTGCGTGTTGCGTTGATCAATTCTATAGTAATGCGATAAACCTTCCGTATTTTTCAACCCGGACCGTAGGGTTTTTGGTTGTTTCACATGGGTACATTTGCCGGGAATCGCAGCTGAGCACAGTACTCTAAATTATGTAGGGACACATAGTATTGCCTAAATTACATAATAATACTTAAGTACTAAGCGTATATCAATACCCACAATTAATGACGTGAGACTTGAAAATAAATTCCATGATAATTCTGTTTAAATTGCTATAAAATACCACCAAAATTAATAAAATTAGGCTTTAACCCCGACCTTTCGATTTCGAATTTAAACAACCTTCATATTGCGAGCGCCATAAATCCCGTACAACCTTTGCATTTCTGAGCGCTAATTAAAACAGGTGAGCGTCATAAAATTAAATCATAAAGTTCTGACACTAATGTTCGAATACAACCTTTTATTCAATATAACTTTGCTGGGCGTAGGCCGACTAATTCGATGTTATTTTCTCATTAATGTGTCTCTGAAAGTTGGGTCAGATTAAAAACTCTCCTGGGAAGGCACGCCCGTGCAATTACCGCGGACCGAGTCCGGTGTCGAATCTAATTGAGAAATAACATATCGTTATTTTTTATTGTTTGTTCTTTGCTCTTCATAGCCTTGCAACCCCTTAAGCGCTCGCAACTATCGACAGTCAAGAAATCACAACGATTAGTGTTTAATGAATTATAGACAAAAATTCGGTTCGAAATTAGAACACATTGATTTTTTAATTTCTGTAGGTTCAGTATCCTCAGTAGTATTGATGACTGTACTCAATCGCAAATTATGAGGCAATTTCCACTTACTTTCCTCGGTTATGAGAGACAATCAATGACTCCTTTCCACTCATAATAGTTTTTATTGAGGTTAAAATGTTTTTGTACCTATTTTATATTTAAAGCTTTCAACTTATGCCATGCAAAAATCACAATACAAAGAAGAATTTGTCAGAAACAAAACAAATCAAATTTATATACATAAGCGGGGTGAGGGCCTTTTTTAATGACGTACCATTTTCATATTCACTTTTCAAAATAAATGAAGATCGCAATGAAGTACACATTACGGTTAATACTTGAAACAGTACCTAAATTTTACTTCATTTGCGTTACACGTAATCCGCTCTCATTAGCCTACGCATATGTAAACTCCATACAATTTGACCAACATTGACAAATAGAAATCTTGAATACCAACCAACCGGAAACAAATACTTTTTACCGCTATTGTCTCAGACCGTATATTCAGAACGTTGTATTGTTTCCAAATACATTGTTATGCCTCTCCCATTTATCCAGCCAGAAAATTGATGACGAGTCCTTTACGTTCGGATACATTTTACAATCTCCAAACATTCCCAAGTGATACATTTCCTTTTCGTATTACAGTGTAGAATAAAATTCGGGTCCTTCGTCAAAATAATTCTTTATATGACAATTTTCTTGCCATAACGCTAATATCGTTTTATGGATTTCGTCTTTGGTGGATGTTTATGTTCATTTATTTTGTCTTCGACGAAATACGCATAAATAACCAGCCACAGTGGTTTCTGTTGTCCTCGATCGCTGGTGAAACAATACAATTGATTTAGGTTTGTCAAAGACAGTGCCGGTAATGCAGATTACTTCGCTGTTCGAGCAAGTGACTTGGGTTAAGAATTGGACTTTTTTTTAATAAAACAAGGGCCAAACGGACAAGAGCCTCACTGGATGTCAAGTGATATGGACTATCTCAATGCTAGAGGGCTCGCGAGTGCGTTGCCGGCCTTTTAAGAATAGATATGCTCTTTTCATTATTACTATGTCGAATTGGTTCGAAAATACTTCAGTGGACAGCTGGTCCCACATAGTGTTGGTGCGCAGCAAAAAAAGTCTTAAAATTCTCAGTTGTGGAACGACAGACGTCGAAGTGTTACGGGTGAAATTTGACAATGGAGGTAAAACGCTCTAATATGCTTTTAATAAAGCTTGTTTACTTTTGTATAAGATTATACACGGCATAAATTAGCCATAACCCGTCATTTAGCAAGCCCATGAAGTGCATTAATTCTCCATTATCCCGATCATTGCCTGTGATTAATACGATTACATTACAAAATAAGTAATTAAGGTGTTAGATGATTAAGCACTCTGTTTATTTGGACTATAATTTGGGAGGAATAAGAAAAGTAAGGTTCGCTTTGATAAGAATTAAATACGCTTTTATAGTTTTGTTTCAGGAAATATTGATAACCAATTCCTTATACAAATAAGCGACCCATACATTTGAAATACATCAAATGATTTAAGTAATATTTCACAAAAAAGGGGGCGTGTACTTATGTATGCGCGTAAGGAGTTATACTTCTTTGGCTTACTTTATTTTTTTTAAATATAATTAATTAATAATTAATATTTTACGTAAACAATTTAATAATTAGTATATTATTCAATTATTAATTAATATTAATAACAATTATATTATTATTATTTTATTATATTATTCATTCAATTTAATAACTTGGTATGTTTCATAACCTTTTAAGTAAGTAACAATAGGTCTTTGTGAAAAAGCATTGCTAAATTTCTTTGAAAAAATAATTAAAACTCCTTTATTTGTTTAAAAGGTTAATGTCATTATGTTTATTCAAAATTCTTGGCATAGCTGCTAACTTCACGCATATTCTATTTCTTTTTACTTGTAGATTGTCTTATTCCCATCTTGCTCGCGCACGCTATAATCACACTGACAACTTTGTGTCTCAGGTAAAATCGCATCGTGAAATTTCACTCTCATCAATTTTTCATAACGCGCCTAAAGAAGTATAACTTCAAAAATATTAGTATGTTTTTTGTTCAAATAGCTATTGCATGTTGTCATCACTTTTATCGCTTGGAATCTAAGTAAAACCTCTTTAATAAACGCGAATTTACTACATAATTTACATAACTTGTTGTTGCTGACTAATCTTTAAATAAGGCCTATTACTTGTACTTCACGATCTAAAAGTTCACAAAGCTTAACTATCCAGTTTAGAAATTTGTAACAAGTCATCGAGCTATTTAAGTCACATCTTAACGCGCCATTAGGAGCAGATTGCGTGAGGGGAATACTGGTTATTTGCTTAATGTTGCCGAGAAAAACCAATTTGTATCCCAACGTCCGCTCCAACAAATCCCCATGATCCGATAGTTTTATATTGTTTTATGCAAAGGATTAAAAAAGATGATAATTTAAGGCTTGTAAGTATAGATAGTTGTAGGTATATATAATATGGATAATAAAAACTCTTGTAAGACTTGAACCATTATTTTCTGTAGTATTGTAATCTAACTACTTATGAATCATGTAAATAATAAACAAATATTTGCAGTCGTGAGTCCACCGTGGACCGCTAAACCCACCAATGCCTCGATACTTACGCAGTGTCATATTAAACCCGTTTATCAAGTATATGCCGCCTACGCATCATTTCGTACTTTGGTCACACAATGCGCAGGGGTGACGAAAACCTAGAGAAGCTCATCATTTTTTTTACATGTGTCTTCAATAAGACATCATGGAACATTACAATCTAGCTTAAGACTAATAAGTAATTTAAGTCTAACCTAATTTACTAAAAGGATTTTTAACATAATTAAGGAAGTGTCCAATAACACTACTTACAAAAAAGGCTTCCCTTTAATAGAGTCTGTTCTTGTGTTCAATTTTTTCACTCACTGTTTAGAAGCTCTTTGTGATTGGCAACACCGAAGGCAAAAGAGTGCACCGACGTTCGTCAACGAGATGGACTAATCAAGTCAAGGACTCGTCATCGTCCTTAAAATTATATACGTACACTTTTGTAAAAGAAGCGCAGGTCCGAAATTGGTGGAGGAGTATGATTGAGTGCATGAGTTACAGACCCAGAAAGAGAGTCTAGCTACAGGCCAACGCTGCTCCAAGATGTCTGTTAAGTTAGCAGTAAGCATGAGAACTCTTTAATACACTTAGGCAAATATTTAAGGATGTCCCTGAATCTGTTCTAACAATGTTATTGTATGATATAATTTCTTGAAAATAATTGAATTGCGTGTACAAGAACTATTTAGCTTATACGTGCTCTAAATTAAACTAAAATGAATTAAAACGACGTTCTAAAATAAACTACGAAACGTGTGAAACAGTTTTAACTCACCGCGCAGTTTTCATTAATACAGTGAAAACTAATTTATTTTAGTATTCACGTAAGCACTAATTTTGCCTTGTATCGCTAAGGTAGTATTTCCTGTCTGTACCTGGCTTATCTCGAATCTTGGCCGTTTATAACTACATGCAAGGCTCTGTATTAACACCTTTAGTTGAGCTTAACACAAGAGGAATTTTAATATGCTGTTTTTGTATTTTATTTTCAAAAGATATCAGATTTCAAATACATTGGTACATAAAGAAAAATAAAATACCTACAACATTTAACTTGACAACCAGAAAAACATCGATTCGTACATTATAAAAACTAATGGAAAATTGATTTCAAAGTGTGAGGGGAGCAACTTTGGATATCCAGACCTAGCTCGTTTATCAGAATGCTCAATCTGGATATCGGTGAGTTTGAATGAAGAATGCCTGGGGGATCTAGAGGGTACACGAAAATTATACATGAATACATTCTCATGTCTTCTTCCGTTGAAGTAATAAAAAATGCTAAGTGTCCAGTGTGTAATTGTAACGTTTTTTACAGTTGATGACGGTACTTATTTTACCTGAATAGCTAGAAACTACTATCACTACAGTATGTTTTTATATCTTGTACTTTCCTTAACAAAAACATTTATTGCCGAATTTCACGCAGTGTTCCGCTGGCTTGATCTCAAATCGTCTAATAATTAGATAAAGTTGAATCTGGTTCGTAAATTTAAAATAGTGTAAGTTTGAGTAGTAAAAAAATATAGTTATATAACAAATACACTGAAGTTTGTAACTAAGTAGAGGAAAGCTTAAAGGAGAACATCGCGAAGCATGGCTTTGGTACAAAGTTAACTACTAGTTTTAGGTACAAAAGATTAATCGGCAATCACCGATAAGGCGAATTCCTATGAGGAAAAATTATCAACATAAATACGGAAAAGTAAAGCAATTTTATTACCATTTTTGGATATCAACACCAATTTTGCGACAATCCTGTATTTCTATCCACGTAATTGAGTTTCTGAACAATATTGAGAGTCAGTAAGAGACAGTACCTGCGTTGTGTATAGTAATTATTCTTCTGTAAGTGGATGCTAATGAGATTCGTGACCATGACTGAAAAGAGGACTGAAGAGCGTCATTATATCATTAATCGAATGCCCGCGACCTTCTAGATATAAATTATAAAACGAAGAAATAAATAGATCGGTGTCATTGTTTCATATATTTACGTAAGATTTCTTTATATGTATTATGTATAAAAAAACATTTGTTACATTTAAAATTTTAGGTTTTTGCTAACATATGAACATGTTAACGCACATATATGAAAGTTTTTGAACGCATGTCCGTGGATATGTTACATTTAGCTGTAGCTTGGTAGCTGAGCATACGATAACGTATAGGGCTAGTAGGGGCTGTAGCTTTGGCGCGGCCTGTAGCGCCACCAAATCAGTCAGAATATACTATATGTTGCCGACACAATTTTCTTCAATTACCTACCCATAATTTATTTTCGGTTAGTAAAATATTTACAAGAAATAATTAAAATTTGTGTTCTCGAGTAGAGCAAAGGTGATTTATAACATTTCTCTTATTTTCGATTAATATAAGGTTTACAAGAAATTAATACTTGCGTTTTATTACGTATTTATATTATGTACTGTAATGAATCAATAATAGTGTAATATAGTTTTTATTTCAAGTATTATTTGATCATTGAGCAATGAGCATAGAGTATGTACCCTCTAAAAAGCTCCTGTACATCTTGATTCCCACTTTTGTTGGGGGAAAACCCCAAGTTGGCATCACTGAACCACATTGCTGACTTGTTTATCCGGCTAATAAATAAATTTAAAAAAAAAGGCTGACTTGTCAAATTTTGTTAATTTTTCGCCGCTTGACTTCTTTGGTGAAGCGGATTTAACATTGATGCTGAGCAGTGTCGGTACAGGAACGAAATCCGGAGTTATAGAAAAATTTTAAACATTATTTTTATTTTGGAATATTAAAAAAGAAATAGAGCTAGATTTCATCCGGCAACGTTTTAAACGTAAGATAAATAAACAATATTACAGTGTATGCAACGTTTCCTTGTGTAAATTAAATAAACTAATTAAGCGTGTACTTCGATACAACGCGGTTCTCTCTAGTACAGTACAATTTATTTTTAATAGAAGCTAGCCATTACTTTTTCCTCCAACGTTCGACTAATCCCGGAGTTTATTCCATGATATAATAATTTAAAGGTTTTCTTAAACATGTAACTTAAATTACGTATATTGAAAATAGTCACTTAGAAAGCTACGTCTTTTTCTAAAACTACCTTAATTATATTATAATAATATATATCGGCTACGCTTACAAGTCTTAAAACAATAAAATTGTGTCGAGGTCATGAGTGTATACTTTAAAGCTTTTTTATGAACGAATTTTACTGTTAAACACATTTAGTATTCTGGTATGTCCTAATGGCATTTAAATGTTATGTCAAAGGTTAATATACTACTTTTTAAACATAGTTTAAGCCTCTCGAGTTCCATGAATACGTGTATCTTGATATAATACCCTATACATCTATTCCATGCCCTGGTTTGTTCAGAAATACACACAATTCCCAACTAAGTGGTATCACGTTAGTTTGAACTCACTCAACGCGGGCCTCTTGACGGGCGATCTCTTTCAATTAAGTGAAGGGCCCTCCTGTACCGAGACGGGCCTTTAGAAATTCGGACATTATTATGATTTGCAAAATAAGATCAGTCTAGAGTCATCGACGGATTTTTGATTAATTCTAAATTCAAAAACGAGGGTGCAATCGTAATTCAAATTTGGAAATCCTTAAAATTGTGTTTGAAATCCACGTACAAAGTTAACGTTAACGAAATATAAAGAATGTTCATTTTTAAATGAAAAATATTAAACCTTAGTACTAATTAAAACTAAATAATACAAGTACTAAAATCTAGGAACCACTTACTTTCGACACCTAACTATCGCGCGTAACCTAAGTTTCGCGATTATACTTGGTGCCTGTGTGATAATAAATAGTACAGATATATGTAAAGTTACATCAGTTAAAGTTACGGTTAATGTAAATGGCATACAAGGAGTTTTTGGGTTCATTTCTCGGCAAAATACTGACGGTAAACGGTAGTTTTCCACGTTTTAGTGGCTTTTGCTACGGATAGCAGAATAAGAAGTAGTTGAGGCCTCGGTAACAAAACCGAATAAGCAATTGGATTTATATACATCGTTACAATTATAATAAAACTAAAAGAAATACTCTTTATAGACATGAAAGTGAATTTCATTTTAGAACTCACAATATAGCAATATTCGAATCATATAAAAAGATTGTAAAAATTCAATACAAATAACCATCTATTCCACATTATTATTCAAGTTTATAACACACGGTACAGTTGTGTCGAAAATTGAAAATGATTTGAGTCAGAAAATCAATAGGAGCTGATGTTTATAAATCTTTTCTACTGGCAACACAGATGGCAATTCAATTAGGTGTTTGTCATCGCTCCGCTAGGCAGGGAGAATCGTGTTTGCTACGACGATCACGTACGATTATTTTTGCTATACGATAGAAGAAAAATGATAAGTGGATAATTTGTTATGTAACTTTGCTTATGTTTTCTATTTTATAAATAAATCCTTTATAATATCGTTTTTTTGTCTCCATCCTAAATAATGGTGATGAAATAAATCGTATTTAGCTATTCTTCCTATTCGGTGCACTCTTGACAGAGCGGTCGTGATCGCTATGAAGTAGTGGTAATAGAAGGGCAGACGTGATGCGCTTCTCGACGTTTCGCCATCGTTGCCTATTAGAGGTCATTTATATAGCTATACAGCTCTCAAAAGGTCGAGTTGTGTATGTAATGTAATTCATTCATGTTTATACCCGTTAAAGAGATATATACTATTTGCGTAAACAATATTTATATTAATATTATTTCGCATTACTTGTAACGTTCAAACACAAGCGTTCTTTTCTTGGGAATATAATGTTTTCATAGAAATATCTACAACTAGAAGTATAAATATATCAGTTGTCTTGGGCATTCCAGACGCAAAGTGTTTAAATTTAAATTTCGAATACATAATAATAGATGAAAATGAACAATAATGTAAAAAGTTGATTCAATGTATAGAAATAGCACCACCCCACCGGTTCTATTTGAGTGAGAAATCAATTTGTTCCAGCGTTTTCATTTATGTGATTCGACTTTCCATTTATTCCAATGCAAATTGGAAAGGGCTTGTCAAACGCGACTTATGCAGACCCTAGAACTAACTCGACGTGTTTTACGAGTAACTGATGTCTGATGAAGATAACGCAGTTACTACGAAATCTATTAAAGATAACTTGGAGCTAATAAAAATACCAAAACCAAGTTACACTTAGCATCTTGCTTTCCGAAAATTTTGATAAATTTAAAACTACTTAAAAGAAACAAAACATTAATTGTCTCGCAGAAAAATCTCGACACTCGCGATCCGCAAATGTCGTACAATAGATAAGCTATGGCTAAGAAGTACTCAATATGTCCAGTAGGGCAAAAAAAAAAACGTGTGGCACTCGGGGACTGCCGCGCTATTGCATAGCATTTTTTATCAACTTATGCAATTATAATTTTTTTTGGATATTAATTCAAGTTTTTTCTTTGATATTATTTCAATCTAGCACTCTACCAGACTCAGACTAAAACGCCTATATAGTCTGTCTCACTCTAACGCGTACCGGCGGCACCGGCCACGCTTACGCTACGTCACCGATCTCGTCAGAGAGATGGGAATGCGCAATATGCGTTCTGTCCCACTCTAACGCGTATTTGCCGCACCTATATTATGACATCGTGTGTAAGGTTTTTTCGTTACGGAATTTCTTGATTCGGTCGCCGCGCTCAAAGCCCGCGATAAAATCTATGCAATAGCTTAAAAATTCCTCATCAGTCCTTTATATCGATAAGGAAGATTTATTTATTATATATACTTTCACAATAGTTATTCAACTTTGTTAATACCTGTGGAAACATTAAAATAAAATCCTCTATCGCATATGAAAGAAAATATATTAACATAGTTATTTTCATAATACATAATGTAGTAACCGTAATAAACAACGGTATAATTTTATGAGATTAAAAGCAAGCTAAAAACGATATGTTCTTTATACAATGTTTAAAATTCACGATTCCCATCCGAACTAAGCCTTCGTGCTTCACAAAACTGATATATTTTTTATAGCCTGCAGTGCTCACAGCTAATCGAAAAACTGTAATGAATCAAAGGCCTGATGCGTACTGCCTTTGTATACTTTTTAGCCTGGTAGTCCTCGTTAGTCTTGAATTAGCCTGATATTTCCACTTTTATACGTTTCAAAAACATTATGTATTCAATGCATTTGCATGTCACATTTCCCTTTGATCGAGAAATTTCTGATAAATTATTCGTGTCTTGTTCGCGGTAGATTTCGTTAGGTTGGTATAAACGCATTGATTGGCTGATTTCTTTGTTTCATTGAATTGGATTAGGTGTGTTTGACTTGCGTTCGGTTAAGTCAATATACTTCAATTATTCCTATTTTATATTAAGTTTCTGGAATTGCCTATTAAACTGGTTATTGTTCGAATATTCCTTGTTTATATATTGTTACTATTCGTACAATTATTTCTATTCATTTATTTAATATGATATATGGACGACTACTTCAGAAATTGGAGGATGATTTAACGATGTGTTGGCAAAGGTTAGGCCAAGAGAGAACGAGATGGAACGCACAATAAGAGGCCTTTGTTAAAGGACAGCCTGACGAAAAAACAGTTTTTTATTTCGAAAGATATCCTGACGAGAAAACCCTTTTTTAGGTAATAATATTTTTATTAAGAAAAGTGAAATAAATAGATTCTTTGTAATTTTTAAATTAACAGTGAAATTATCTTATCTTAAAATATGACACAACATAACCCGAACGACTTAATCAATTAGAAGAAACGAAATGAAGGAAAATACTGTGTTATAAAACTAAAAAACTATGCAGTGTTGGACTAGAAGCTTAAGCGTGGGAGTCTCAGCCCTGAAGATCGTGCGTTCTGGCTGTGGAAAACCAGACGATTTTGTATGTGCTAAAGGAACACTTTCTATGGTGAAGGTAAACACACCGTTGTTTCTTTAAAGCGAAAAATCTACATGTGACAAGCAAAGCTGATCACCTACTTGTCTATAAAAATAAAAACTAATCTAAGATACAGATTTAATGAGGCCACTAACCATAGAAAATCGCAACGCCGCTGGATTAAAATTAATCATTATTAAATACAAAAGCTAAGGTTAACAAATATTAATTTAAGGCACCGAACACGAAACACTAATGATACTAAACGCGAAATTTTTCTATAGTATTTATGTAATCTGGATTGGTTCACGTACAAAAGTAAGAGGAATTAATTGTTAAAGCTTTTCAAAATATAAAACATTCATACTCGGCCAATAAGACGCAGATATTTTTTGTATATCTTTGATGTAACCACAGAAAAGAAGGGCGTGAAAAGAAGCGCAATGAAGTGCGTAATTCCGTGGGTGTATCCCACGTCCCACGTATATATTCTACCTGGTCGCGTTTGGCTAAAAGAAACTTATAAATAGTGTAAATAGAGACTATAAATATAAATCTAGATAAATAAGCAAGTTAAAACATGTTCGTCGAAAAAAACAACTCACAATCAATAATTTATCTTTACAGGTAGATTTTTGTTTTTTATCAATTTACTTATACCTTTTCTCTAACATGAACACAGGAAGAGAATTTATTATGTAATATTCCATGATATACCGAACCACCTAGAGTCGCAGGCTGCAACAGGTAGATTAATATACTCGTATATATATCCCAAAAGACTTAATACTGCAATTAAGGGTTCGATTACTTAATGACAGATTTACAAAAATATGCCCTATAATATGCCCATAAGATAGCTTTTTTAAGTTGTACGGATTGATACCTGCAGCTGAGTTTCATCATCTGACGTCGAGGCAGAATACGACATTCCACCCGTATCACCTCGACGTCCGCCGTTCCACAACTGAACGTTTTTCAAGGCAGTCGCCGCGCACCACCACTTTATGGAACCAGCTGCCCACTGGGGTATTTCCGAACCAATTCGAGTTAGGGTCCTTCAAGAAAAGAGCGTACCAATTCTGTAAAGGCCGGCAACGCACTCGCGAGCCCTCTGGCATTGAGAGTGTCCATGGGCGGCGGTATCACTTAACATCAGGTGAGCCTCGTTGGCCCCTGTTCTATAAAAAAAAAATAAGAATTTATTTATAAAGTTGCTTTAGTGACCATTATCTCTTTAATTCAAGTAATCTAAGCACGGTTCTACCATCCCCAAATACTAAATAATTATGTATCTATATTATCCTATAAGTTTATAATGGCCATATGGATCGACTTTTGTATGATTTATCTGCATATAAATCGTGGGTCTGTTTGACGCGGTTGTGAGCATGTCCTTACTACAAAGACTTCGTTCCCCTTTTTGCGACCGACCTCTTTGATAATACGATTTTGAATTAACTCACAAAGGCTTGTATTTTTATATTGAGAAAGTGGTTTCGTATTTATTTTCTTTTAATTTTCTTGTTAAATGAAGGTTTACGATTTTTGCTCGAATGTTATGTTGGTATCATGAACAAGACTCATTTTACTAAATTTACTTTTTAATCAAACAATTTTAAGTAATAATAGTATGATGATTGGTAATTAAAGTGCATACAAACATGGCCAAAACACATCGAAAATCCTAGGTGAAAATGTTGATTTGATCTAAAATTTAAATTAAGAAGGAATGTAATATTTTCTATCAAACTAACACGGACCACAACACTCTTACCCTTTCTTATATTTATATTTTATTTACATAGCACTTATAAATAAGTAAAACCGCTTAACATATAAAAATGAAAGGACTATATTAATAATATATATTTTTTTAATAATAATATCACCTCATTCATTGCTCTGTTCAGTCTAGAGTAAGATGTTTTTGGGTTTTTTTAATACTAATAAATTTTATATACATGTATAAATTATAAACACTATATACATATAAAATCAGTGATAATTACAAGTATAATTAATTATCTTTCAGCGTTATAATCATGCCTATTTTCTTCGTGTTAAAAACTGATACAGCTTTTATTCAGCCCTTTATTCAACGGTTTCCATTCACTTTTTGTGAACATTCTTGTGACACTTCATTTATAATTCTGCTTAATCCAAGTGAGTGAGTTCTTAGTGAATGAATGTGTAATGTGAAGATTAATGATTGAACGGCCCCAAAAATCTTTAAGACTGCTTTACGCGCCTATTTGCTCGAAGCTGTGAGTTAAATGTGAAAAAAGAAATTAAGGGGAAATAAAATGTATGGAAAATGTTAAGATTGTTATCTCTTAGTGTCTTTATAAGGTTAGGTTAGTCTTTAAAAGGTCAGAAATCATATTTCCACACGAATTTTAATGTTTCAATAAAATGTTACGTAAAATGAACGATAAAGATATATAAATGTTATGTAGACATACTGAAACAATTTCTCTTTTCGGATCACTTAGGATAAAATTCGCTCGAGATTTAGAGCTAAGCCAGTCTCCCGTAGGTCAAACCGATACGTTTTTGACATACATATCGCTAGGGATATTTAGTTTGAAGTTAGTTTTTAGACCTATTGCTCACACAAATTTTCGCCTACATAATATATGAAGCATAGTAAAGACATCATTACATAAACTAAAAGTAATCTCTCACGTAAATATTTCGTGATCATTTAGTTTTAATATGATAACAGATGATTAGCTTTCTATGTCTGAAACACGCCGTTGACTTAGTCTAAAGTGGTATTTGCCATTTCCTTCACCATACGAGCGAGTGCGCTCATAGAAAAGAAATTGCATAATAATATTACTTTCGAGAAACAGAAGACTCCTAGTTCCAAATTGAGTCGCGGTGTTAATATTCTTTAGTGACGTACAAACTGTTCATTTATTGATTATATTTCTGCATCAAACTCAATCTCAAAATATCTTTATTCATATAGTTTAACAAGTACACTTATGAATTGTCAAAAAGAAGTTAAATTAATTGTAAATTTACATTTACTACCAGTTTGCAAGTCAAGGGCGTAGAGCGGGTTCATAATACATTTAAATATAGGTTAATTTCTGGGACTAAGAAGTCGGCACTTGTATGCCGGTATCACACTATATTTCTTATGACCAAGTGCTAATTCACAACACAGGAGAATAAATAGAATATAAAACAGAACCTTAAAAGTGTGTATGACCTTAACCTTAAAACCTGTGGTATACAGACGACGATACGATAGTACGATATAAATAATATAAGAATTGACTAATTCATATGAATAATGTAAAATGTATAATTCCTTTAAAGACAAATTTGCGCGCACACAATGGTGTGTGGCAGAATATGCAAACTTGGTAAGTTTGCATATTCTGCCTTACACATTTTTGTACCATAGTACCTACTATATAAACACACGACATACTGTACACACATAAACACATAATATATATCTCTTCAACACAAGATTCATCAAATATGCCGATATTTGAAATGCGTGTTGTAAAGTGAATTGACGAAGTTCAGATTGAAAAAGTTATGACGGTCGCATATCTCAAAACGTTGCGGTACTTGGTACCTTTTCCTCGGGGGCAATTATCAGTTATGTTTGTTTTGTGCAATTTAGTTAATGTAGCCTCGGCTGGTTTCGGTGTTGCCATATTTAGAAAATACTCCCATTTATGGGAAATAACTTTTGAATATATTTATGTCAATAATGAATCCGGTATGAAATGTTTTACTTAGCACTGAGAACTGACACCACTACTGAAAATTAACGCGATAATTATATTTCTCATACAACTTGAAAAACAAGGACAAGGACTAAGGACAATTTAAGCATACGATTGACTAGGAAGTTGCCGACATGAGATTTGTTATTTCTTTAGCACAATTCTCGCAATCCCTCCGAATCCGCTATGTATTAAAGATTCGGTCTGAACAACTATGCAAATTTTCCATAATATAAATAATAATAATATAATATAGGGTTCGCGTTGTTGTATATAACCACTATGTAAATAATAATACTTGTGTGGTCGTCGACGCCACATTTATATAGGCCTTTATTCAGACAAGATACAATTTTGCTTAAGCTAGAATATACATGTTTAGTATTGAAAAAATTAACTTAAATTTAGTTGAATATTTACATTCTCTCGACAACCTTGTCTGTTTGCCTTTTGCTGGCAAAGGCCTCCTCCAAATTTGTAATATTAATAATAAAAATTTGTTTTATAATGAAGTGGGGAATTTTAAAACAATATTAGTGAACAACAACATTACGTTCCATATTACGACTTTACGTATACGCTTAAACGTACCTACATGAAAATTATTTCTTAACGTTTTATTGCGTTGGGGTCGTAAAACTCTTCTGCTTAACTGAATTTTTCCCCGATTTACGGCTGAGGAAGGTAAATTTAATGAAAAACTGTTCGGGAACGCTCGAGTTGAATCACCGACGTGGCTGAGAGATGATAAATAAACAGGGTGTATTTATCATCTACCGTACTGATTATATCTTTACTAGCTCTTTTATTTCTTTTATTCTTAGGGATAGAACATGTATATATATATCTAAATGATTTTCAAACTATTTACATGATTTTGTACGTTATCCTTCAAAGCGTTTGATAATACTATTGTAAGGGCTAGTTGATCTAGTTCTTAGGGATAGAAAATGTATATGTATCTAAATGATTTTAAAACTATTTACATGATTTCGTATATCCTTCAAAACGTTTAATCATGCTATTATTAAAAATTGAATAATAGGAAATATGGAGGTATTTTAAAAATTTACAAAATCGAATGCAATCTCTATTTGGACGTGATATGCTATAACAATTAAATATAAAATTAAAACTATGTTTATTAAAATGCTTAATTGTTATAAAACATTCTCTATTTTTTTAAATGTGTTAGTAGTGTTTATAACCACATTTCTGTGTGTGCATAATTTCATCAATACATTGCCCATTTATCTGAAATCGATTCAAATCCAATCGCCATTTGCGACGACCACTAAGCAATGGAGTGGAATATTTATATTAGTAGCACTATAACATAAGGTTATTATTTGAAAAACAAATTTTAATGACATTACTAAAATCCCGAATAAGCTTAAGTTCTAAATAAATAAATCATACATAAAAAGATCACTACGGAAATCAAGCCGAAATTTTGTAATCTTCGAATTTTAAAATTTGTCTACAATATTGTAGTTTCCTACCCAGCAGCCAAATTTAATCCATTTAGCTAACTTGCCAAGCCATACAAATGTGTAAAATCAGCTGCACCCTAATGAGTCCGAAATAACAGCGCATGCGGTATTTGCATAGCCTTCCCAATATTCCCCCTTTTCTCATTGGAGTCACGTGAAATAAGTTGAAAATGCACAGATGGGTTTTAACTTTTTTGTATTCTAATGAGTGCTTAAATGAAGTCCAATTTTGTATGCAGATGGCTTAATGAAACTGTTGTTATTATCGTCGTTTG
Source organism: Pieris macdunnoughi (assembly GCA_905332375.1). NCBI lineage: Eukaryota > Metazoa > Arthropoda > Insecta > Lepidoptera > Pieridae > Pieris > Pieris macdunnoughi. Next base: position 4,937,619 of record CAJOBZ010000063.1, read on the forward strand.
TCGCGATCATGACACAGTTCTCATCATTTTGTTTTGATTCTTACAATCATACTAGCTGACCCGGCAAACGTTGTTTTGCCATGTATATTATTTCTAGGCAACATTTTTTTAGTTCAATAAAAATAACTATCTACATAAAATAGGGGTTGATCGTAGAGGGGTGAAAATTTAAGGTGGTATGTATTTTTTAAAGCCACATAATATAAATCTAATTTTATCCAAAAAATAAATATTTTTTTGGGGTGGAAACATCTTATCACTAAGGGGTTTGAAAGATAGATAGCAGTTTCTCCGACTTATTGAAAATGCATAAAAAATTTCATAAGAATTGGTCGAGCTGTTTTGGAGGAGTATGGGAACTGTTATACGAGTTCTTGGGTTTAAGTTTTAAAAAAAAACTTATTTTAATTAGCTATATTTATTTGAAATGATTAATACAAAGATTTAAAACTCGTAATTAGGATTGATTTAAAATAACCGTTCTGGATAAGTTCTCAAAGCAGACTGACTGCTACCAAACGGATGGTGTCTATATCCCATACTTTATGATGACATGACTGTTTTAGCTTTACGATGACATGACTGTCTTTAATATTGTATTAGCATTAAGGCTTACAATTTAGGGGTATAACAGAACGAACATTGTGACACGAGAATTTTATATATTAGATAATATTTCGTGGCATTAATTAAATATTTTGAAACTAAAATATGATGTTTGAAAATAGAATGTTTACGTTTACGTAGGTACCTACTTGTTTTACTTACATGTGATACCAACCTTTGAGGAAATGGTACATTCTTTCTTGAAGGGCTAAAGCCGCTAATACCTCATGACAGGTTCTACAGAGAGGTGGTCCGTTTCACGTGCTTTAAAAAACGCTCAGTTATGGAACGACAGGCGTTTGTTAAGTTATACTGTTTCGAGTTATCAATAGACTCTTTATAGGAAAGAGTGTTTTGCGCACACGTAGCTATCACTGAACAAATATGGTAAAGGATTGTATAAACTCTTATAGAGGTTTCAAACTACTACTTACTTTCTCACTAACTAGTTTCTAGCTTACAGGGTTACAGAAGGTGTCTTTCTCACATATAGAGCGCGAGTAAATGATAAAATACGCGAGTAAGAATGACTCATTAATAGGAAAAGTTTAATGCGTTTAACTGTCTCTTATAGAGGTATAGGTATATATCAATCTCACTTATAAAGGTTCGCGCATGAAAAATGACTGTCACTTATAGTTTTCATGTTCTCACTTATAGATGTTTTTAGGAGGGCAAAATGACGGGACCCGGTAAATACTCTCATTAATAGATTTTCCCGCATTACCAGTTGTCGCTTACTCAGGTTTGACTGTATAGTTATACAGTCAAACCTGAGTAAGCTTTTTATCAAAATATCCAATATAAATAACAGTACGTTGCGGTAAGCCTGAAGTTAGTTTTCAGAGGTAGGCAAACTTCACAAACAACAAATCTTGCAACTAATCAATAAACTGGATCCGAAATCGCAGGACAAGAAAAAGATGGCGCGTAACGGAAAAATGTGACGACGTCACGTGACGTAATTTTTTTCCAACGCCCATAAAGAAGTTTCACTTCAAAAATTCTTCTATAACCATAATGAAAAAACCTTGCGATTCAATAAGTAATATCGTCGCGGACATATCTGTTCAACTCTCAATATACTATTGTATCCTTCACAATTCCTTCACATTAAAAGAGCATCGTATTGAGAGAAATCTTGACACAAAATACAGAAATAAAAGACTCCATTGCTTTTGTCTCTAAGCAGTACGAAGATATGAAAGCTAAATACGAGAAATTGGAAAAACAGAGGAATGAAGATCGTCTGTATATTGATCAGCTTGAAAAGAAAATCGAGTCGCTGGAACGAACGTCTGCCTCAACTAAACTTGAACTAAGAAATATTCCTAAGATTACCGGTGAAAATAAGGATAGTTTATGTAACATTGCTTCAAAAGCTGCAGATGTTATTGATTTTCCCATACAGAAACAGGATATTAAGGATATTTATCGTACAAAAAGTAAAACTGGACATGGAGCAATTATTGTGGAATTGGGCAGCGTTATATTGAAAGATGGTATTATTGAAAAGGCACGCAAATTTAACAAAATGAATTCTGCTAACAGATTGAACACGGCACACTTAAGTTTGGAAGGACCAGCAAAGCCATTTTTTATTTCAGAATGTCTATCACCCTGCGGAAAACGATTAAATTATCTGGCTCGTGCATTTGCTCAGGAAAATGGATATAAATTCTGCTAGACCTCATTTGGAAGAACCTACCTGAGACAAGATGAAGGTAAACGGCATATTAGAATTGATAGTGAGGGTGATTTAAATAAACTTCGTCTAAAACAATGACTTTTTGAGGCCCCCAGGAAACTCCGCCGGCCTACGATAACTTTCCTGTTTGTGAAAATCCGGCACTTAATTATTGTTTTTATAGATATTATTTTATTTTTTTATATATTATATTATTGTTTTTCTTTATATACATACTTATACTCTGTTCATTGTATTGTATTTTACATAACTAAAAAATTATACATTCTTAGTCTAGTGATCATGTTGAAATCGAGATCTTATCTTTGTAAAAATGTTAGCATTTCTCAGACACGAGTAGCTGCGACAAAAAGCTTAATATTTTACAAATGGCTAGATTTATTGATAATATAAATAATGATATTGATAATATAACAGTGGCAACTGCCTACAGTTGTGATATAAAAAATTGTAATGATTTAGTAAAAAAAATCAGGAAACTCCCTAAAAATTATAACACAAAATATCCGTAGCGTTTACAAAAATATTGATGCATTCTTGGCCCATATAGCTCGTCTGTACTTTGATCCAGATATAATAATTTTAACTGAATGCTGGTTAAACGACAATAAACCCATACCCAGTCTCAAGGATTATAATTCTTATTTCACAAAAAAATGCTTAAATCAAAATGACGGTATTATAATTTATGCTAAACAAAATATAAATTGCGAAATTGAAGAACCTAATCCTAAAGATGCTAACTTTCTGCTAGCTAAAATAGTACCAGATATTGTACTTTTAGCTATTTATAGATCACCATCCTTTTACTACACTGAGCGCTTTTTGAATGCATTGAATGATATTGTTAAATCTATATCATCTAAGAATATATTTTTAATAGGTGATATAAATATCGATATAAAACCTGGAAACGGTGACAGAAACAGTAACTCTTACTTAAATTTAACCAGCGAATTGGGTTTTCTGCCAGGCCACACATATCCAACACGATTAAGCAATTGTCTCGATCATGTAATGGTTAAAACTGTTTTACAAACTAGTGTTATAGTGATAAATTCCACCGTAACTGATCACGACTCTATTCTAATAAATCTATCCCTTAACAGTAAACGGACTAATACTCAGTGCCCTTCTATTGTTGAAAGAGTAAATTTTAGTGAAGCTATAAAATATGTTGAATTGGCTGATTTTACTTTTATGACTAACAAGCAAGACGCCGAGTCTGCTGCGACTCGATTTGTTGAAATTCTGTCATCTGCTATTAAAGCTAACACTGAAAAAGTCCGTGTACCCAGGCGCAAAAAATCTCTTAAGCCCTGGATGACTCCGGGCCTACTTCGCTGTATCCGTCACCGGGATAAACTGCATCTTAATTTAAAAGGGACCCCCAAAATGAAATTCTTAAAATAACCTATAAAAGGTACAGGAATTTTTGTTGCTCATTACTTAGAAAATTGAAGCGCGAACACGATAAATTCTTATTAAAAAGTGCAAAATCAAATAAAGAAACCTGGGCTGCAATAAAATATGTCACCGATAGTTCAAGTAAAAAATCTTCTGCCGATGAGTTAATTAGGAATTGTAACGCATTGGATGCGGTTGAGGACATAAATAGTTATTTTTCTAATGTTGGTAGAGAGCTAGCTGAAAAACTTACAGGGTGTAAGTATAACTACAAATGTACAAGATCTAATTGCTTGACTAACTCCTTCGTACTAATGCCACCAGATGAGGCTGAGGTGGAATCTCTCATCTTAAGCTCAAAAAATGATTGTGCCACCGGTTGGGACTCTATACCAGCTCGATTTCTAAAAATGGTAAGACATGTCATTGTATCGCCGCTTACTATCTTGTTTCAAACATGTGTGAGGGAAGGCTGCTTTCCAAAAGTCTTTAAAAGGTCTCTCATTACTCCTGTTCACAAGGGTGGGGCACGGGATTGTGTTGCAAACTACAGACCGATCTCTGTGCTTACAGCACTATCAAAAATCCTAGAAAAGATGCTTAACGTGAGGTTAATACAGTTTTTAAATCGGTACAATATTCTGTCCAGCTCACAATTTGGTTTCAGAATGGGTATGTCAACAGAAGACGCTGTGGGTAGCTTGGTTGAGTTTGTCACAGAAAAACTTGACAGGAAAAAAAGTGCCTTGGTGTCTTCCTCGATCTTGCCAAGGCATTTGATACCGTCTCAATTCCTATACTTGTGGACAAATTGGAGCGAATTGGAATAAGAGACACAGCCCTGCTTATTTTTAAAGATTTCCTTAGTGGTCGGGTGCAAAGGGTTAAGATTAATAATTATATTAGTTCCGACGCAAATGTAACTTTTGGAGTTCCGCAGGGCAGTATTCTTGGTCCAAGTCTTTTTCTTATTTACATAAACGACCTATGTAATTTGTCCCTAACTAGTTGCAGGTTGTTTACCTATGCCGATGATACGGCTATAGTTTTTTATGGGGACACCTGGACCGAGATACAAAATATTGCCGAAAGCGGACTGCTGAAGGTGGCTAGATGGCTCAGGAAAATTTACTTACTTTAAATATTTCTAAAACTTCGTATATTCAGTTCCAAACTATTAATTCCCATATGACTGATATTAATCTTAAAATACACATATGTGTCTCTGAGCGAAATTGTACTTGCATTAATATAACAAAATCCAATACCATTAAATACCTCGGTATCGAATTAGATAATAAATTGAGTTGGCTACCTCACATTGAGATTATAACGGCACGCACGCGAAAACTAATCTGGACATTCAAAAAATTACGTTATGCCGCGGAATTTGAACTACTCCGCACTGTTTACTTTGCCTTAGTAAAATCGGTTATTGGATACTGCGTGAGCGTGTGGGGTGGAGCGTGCAAGTCACATCTAATTCAGCTTGAAAGAGCCCACAGATCTTTACTAAAAGTAATGACTTTCAAACCCTTCAGATTTTCAACCACACTTTTATATAAACAGTGTGAGCTCCTCAGTGTTAGACAGTTATTCGTCTTTAATATAATAGCCAAACAACATGTCCATACCCCTTATAACCCAGAGGTTTGCAGTAACAAACGTTGTATACCAAATGTACTCCCCACAGCAAAATTCCGTACTACCTTCGCAAGGCGACAACGAGCATATCTCTCAGTCTTTCTATATAATAAAATAAACAAAAAATTAAATTTCTACCCTCTTTCACTACATGACTGCAAATCAATTGTTAAGACTTGGCTTTTGTCCTTAAATTATGAGGAAACAGAAGATCTATTTAACTAACATGCTACAATAATGTTTTAGTTATTTTGATTCATTAATTATGTGTATAATTTATATATTTATACTAGTGTTACATATACCCATATGTAAAATGTATAATTATGTATATTTATGTATTATGTATATTTATGTATTTTAGTATTTTATGTGTATGTACCTATTTTATTACCTATTATATTCATTGTAATTTATACTGAAACATTTTTTTCAATATATGTTATTTTTGTTTAAGTATATTATGTGTAACAGGATAATTAGATGTAATATCTGGAATTTACAAATGTCTATAAAAAGTATTGTCTTGTAAAATTTTGAATAAGCTCTCTTGACACTTGTTACGAATTATATTGGGAGAAGCCACTGACTCCTGAGATACAGGCACTAAAGCCTAGTTTAGGTGTCAGAGTCTTCATAGGATTTCTGTAATTACAAATATGTCAATAAAGATTATTATTATTATTATTATTATTATTATTATTATTTCCGTCTTCATCCAAAATCAATAAGGATTATTTGCGGAAAAACGGAAGTGTACCTTAAGCTCTCGTTGGATATAAGCGAACAAAAATGTCCAGTTACTTTGAAAGAAGATACGTAAGCCGAGCCGTTTGCAAGCTTTCCCATTGATTTGGTTTCAAACTGTTGCGATTTTAAACCAAATGAAGGGATTAAGCCAGCCTCGGTGCGCCATTAAAGTTACTTACAATACTAACTGCATTAAGGAGAATAAAGTCAATATGTGCTGATACGTTATGTTATTATACATTCGTGTATTATTATACACCGTGGTTAAACCTGTACCTACATGATTAATATAAATGTAGATCAGTATTGTACCAACACTCATATTAAATAGTCGTGTCCTGAAGAGCCTCGGTTCATTACAATACTCAGTACCTTATAAGGACATACGAATACCAAATAAGGTACAAATCTCGCTGGTAGGACATAATCGTGTATTCTCGGCGAATCAATAATTTCAGTTTAACCACACCTACATGCCTTAAAAGCAACTGAATAAAACGTAATAAATATAATTATTCTTAATAGAATATCTTCTGAATGTAATTTGCGTAAGTTTTTTTTTACGGGGAACAACAACAAACGGGTAGGGTATATAGGTTACCGAATGTTAAGTGACTCACCGCCCATGGACACTCAATGCTGAAGAGCCCGTAAGTGCGTTGCCGTCTTTTTAAGAATTGGTACGCTCTTTTCTTGAAAGACTCTAAGTCGAATTATTCGGAGTTCGGTATTAGTGGGCAGCTGGTTCCTCGTAGTGGTGGTGCGCGGTGGAAACTGCCACAAAAAACGCTCATTGGTGAAACGGCGAAAAATGTGATAATCGACATCTCAGGCTTTGATGCCGATAAACTTACCTATAAAAATGATTGACAACAGACGCTGCTATGTCCCAGGAGTGACATTTACGTGAATGTATGCTCAGTGTCCTACAATATTTATTTTAATCTCTCTTTTCTAAAATGCTAAATTATCCTCATAGTTAAATCTCAAAGTCAAATCTCAAAAGCTGAAACGCAATTTTCTAAAATCTTTAAGTATTTCTTTAGATCTAGGGTGATAAACAAGCAAATCATTAAATTAACCAACGTTTGCTGTAAATCAATAGTTGCTTTGAATTAAATATTACGCTCGACTGGCAACCCCACAAGGTGACATTCACTACAATTTTAAAAGCCTTTGCTCAGAAATATATAATCAAAGAGTGTAATTTGAAATGTACACAAATTTATTCTGTGTATATACATTAAAATGAAGTGTTTAAATAAAATAAATATTTTACTACGAAAGTTGTTATATTTAGATCTTCATTCTGGTTTCAGATTTAAAAGAAATCAACAGATCTTCAATCATGGAAACGGCATAATAAAATAATTAAGCTCAATAACCTGCGTCTTGTTTATTTAAAAATCCTGGAAAATAGAAAAACACTTTATAAATTTCAGTCTAAGACTGGCCTTATTCTCTCAAAGTAATAGAATACACAAAGAATATATACATATATGTATTACAAAATATCACTAAACTATATTCCTAAACCTACAACTTCATAAAACCATTTAAGTTAATAAGGGGGCGTCCATAAATTACGTGAGTTGTTTAGGGGGGGAGGGGTCGAGTCAAATCTCATTCAATCTTACGTTGGAGGGAGGGGGGTCTCGGCAAAAATCACGCAATTTTTTTCTGATTGAAAAAAAATAGGAAAACGGTTAACCCTAAAGGCCATCTCTGCAACTTCCCGTTAACTCCATACCTAAACGCTCAACATTTCACTTATTTTGCTATTCGAGCTCAAAAGTACGAATTCTGTGTTATATAATTAAACTCTCAGCAATATTGATTACTAGTCTTAACTAGTCGCAAATAAAAGCACGAAGCAATTTTTTTTACGTAAGAAACCCACATTTTGTAAATCTCACGTGAGATTGGGGGATGGGGAGGGGGGTTGAATAAAATCTCACGGCATCTCACCAGGGGGAGGGAGGAACAGAAAATTAAAAAAACACCTCACGTAATTTATGGACGCCCCCTAATACAAATTGACAATTTTATAAGCAAAAGAACACTTTCATAATTTAATATTTTTATTAAATAGATCATAGATATTGTAATGAGGATGAAAATACTTTGAAAGCTGACGATATGAAAATTTTAAATTGGACGAACCAATATTTCGCTTATTCATGAAATTCAATTTATCTATTGATGAATATTTACGCAGTTGCAAAACCACTTTCATTATTAAGTATATTTTATTGATTCTGTTGAGCACAACTATTTATGTTAAGTAACTTTCACTCTAATTTTAAGCAGATCGTAATTTAATGCAGATTTTAGTTATTACTGAAGCTTATAAAAATAGTGTATATAATATATTATATATGTCTTTGGTTAACGCCAATATCACACTCTTAATTAAAACTTTATTACGATATAAATCACGAATTTTATGAATTGTTTAAATTTTAATAAACCTTGATAAGACATGGCGAAAAACTAGAGGACAGAGATTTATGTAAAAATCCAGCAGAATATTTAAAATACTAACTTAACGGCCATAGATGGCGTAATTATTGCAGAGAGCGTAAAAAGCAACGGTACTATCTACCTGGCGCCATCTTAAACCTTTAATTGTGGTTGAAAAATAATGTGTTTTTTGAAGTGAAAACTTCTTTAGCGGCGTTGTACAGAATGGGTAAAAAAAATTAAACTCGCGTCAGGACACGTGACCTGATCGAAAATTCGTAAGACGGATGGAGAGTAGACAGCTGGCGCTGCGTATTTAATGAAATATAAATTGTCATGTTTGTGTACGATAGCGCAAAAAATAAATATTGTATTCTACCACATAAATGATAGTACTTTTATACTGATAATTAAAGCAATTCGTGAAATTATTCCCTAATCATTCCAAAATATCAAAAATGCACAACGTTAATATTCAAGTTTTCACTTAGTTTTTTCTATATTACCATTTCAATGTTTCACAATCAAATCAAATAACCAATTGTTAATTAACGGATACACAGGACTAATGTAAAATCAATATCAAGATAACCAATAAATTAAACACTCTGACAAAGCGCCGATCGCAATAATTATAATATAACATAACAACGAAATTCAACTTCGATGGATCAGTACGAAAAATATATCGAAATGATTTTTATAAATCTTTTTCAAAATTGGAATTATATTATAGTTATATATACCGTATTTGTGGAAGGGAACACAAGCACACTTCGAAATGTAAATATTAGTTAGGATTAAAGTCAAGATTAATTCTGGATCATTTTTCTTTCAGCTTAATCACGTGTATCGCTCACTAATGATCGGATCTCGTTCTAATCTAGTTGTGTCAGAGGGACAGACTACTTTTTCTTCTTAATCCCAGTTTTAGCGCGTTTACGTAAGCCACGCAAAGAGCCCTTCATTACAAACACAGGGTGTTTCGATAAGTTGTTAAAATTCAAACACCTAAATTGTTAATAGATAGTCGAGCGAGCGATATTAGCTATTCAGTACAGTATCACGCTTCCAAAAGTAAGGTCAATTTAAAATTTTGACTTAATGTTTATAATTTTCTAGGTATTGCCAGTGTGTATTGCAAGGTTTTTTGTGACTTCTTCAACAATAAGAATCGGTATATTTCACTAAATTTAGATAAAACTATAAGAGATTCGATTACAATTTTAAATATATTTTTTAATCTGACTACAACAGCAAAGCATATATTTAAATACTACTAGATAAATCAATACTGCTTATAAAATATCGGTTTGAATATACAATATTTTATTTTAATTAATGATTAAATTGACAGAGACTTGCATAAACTTGGGACACCCTACATGCCAAAAAACCATTAAATTTTCTTATTTCTGAGATCTTGATAAAGAGATTTATGACAATAAGGATAATGTGGAAAACATCTTGAATTAAATATATCTTACAGTGTTACATGTTACATGAGTCATGAGTTATCTTGAATAGTTTACTAGACAAATATTTACAAATACATGGGGTTTATATATGTTCAGTGATTCTAAAATATAACTTATATATAACTGTTTTGTTAAATTGGTTAGAGAGATTTGATTGGGAGGATTGGTTGGATCGATTGGAGAGAGACAATTAAAAAAATACAAAACCAACATTACGGACTTTGAATAATCTGTGTAATAACTTGAAGGAAAATCAACATCAACAATATCCACAAAATGAATTAATGAATGAACATTATAAACACATGTTGTCTCTGTAGAGTCCGCCGTCGAGTGAGCTCAAAGGACGGCACAAAGGAGGCGCCTCTTCAACATCGATGCGCGCCCACGCATGTATGGCGTTAACAATCTGAATGTTTCTGCTGCTATTAAGAAATGTTCGTAACTGTAAGTACAAAATATTTTCTTTTTAACTCGAGTTTTATCCAGCATTTATGTCATCTGAAAACAATTAAAGTATCCCACTCACCAAAAACATTGTAACAATATGTTTAGTTCGATGCAGTTCGATGTAATTTTGTATTATTCCACAAATTTGACTGTACCTTACCTATACTTGGCTCGGCATTAACGGAAGCTTTCATTTCTTATATTTCTCTCTGTAATACCACAAGTAACTCAATAAAATAAATACAGGATCAAATAAATTGCTTTCCAATACACGAATTAAATCCACGAGGAAAATCTAGCTCCGACCTTTAATTCCAGCTGAAGCTCTAAACATAAGTTGTAATACTTTATAGATATTGGACCGCAATTCTGTCATTATCGTAAAAGAGCGTCAGCAAAGAAAACTATTCTCCCTTCGATTACTTTCATAATGCTTAAGTGGATCGGATACTTTTGTGGAGGAAATTGAATCATTTATTGTAACGGCACAATACCGGTCGATCAGATAGGTTTAAGATAGACATATTGTGGTTTGTTTCCTCGGCTGAGTCCCGTTAACCCTTCGGTTTGTGCTACTAAAACGGTTCATAAATTTAAGTATATAGGTTAGTGAAATCTATTTGTGGAATATGTTACATATCTTAAAATGTATTTTTTCTGTGCTATGCGGTTTCTTCCGATAGAGAACATTAATAATCAAAAACTCAATTACCAAATTCCGGAAAAATTTACTGGGTTTTACTTGAATAAGTATTAAAAGAAATTATTTGGCATGGTTCGTATCACTATATAATCAATAACTTAGAGAGCACATTTTCTTGTAATTATTCATTATATATCGTCGCATTGAGCAACAAATTGTTTTAAAAATCAGTGCAATTTCTATTCCACGGTAATTAAACCGCGCTATAAATCAAGGGACATCCCTTGGCACTAATATAAAATTACTCTAAAAATTTATACTTTGTTAATTACACCTTTGTTAAAAATACTATTCTCTAGAGCTCATAATAATAATAATAATAAAATAAAAGTTGCTTAGCCTAGAATCATGCACCAAGTGGCTAGTCATTTTTCATTACATTACATTGAAGAAACGATTGTAAGTAAACACACGTAAAAAATCCTATTCGGTTTATTCGTGACTAGGATATCAATTTCGATAAGGATACCAATAGTCCTAAGAGAATCCTCTGAAATACGATACAAAAAAATTGCTTTTATATGATTGGATCAGATTGTTCATCTCCTCAAAATTATTGGCATGATGTTTTCTCATTACACGATGCACGGTTAAAGGGCTATCGTTTCTCCAAAAATAATAGTATTACAACAAATATAATGTTGTAGAAACCATTCATTAATTTTTTTTGTTTTTAACGCTACTAATACGTTTTAATTATAGAATCTAAAAGGCACCATGGAACCAATACATCCATCTTCATTAACAACTTGTCCAATTATACTTTAAACAATGGGGACGTGAATGCTTAAACAATGGGACATTTATGGTATACTGGCAATGTTCCATGAAGGTTCTGATTGACCAATCATTGGGATTAACATTATTAGATATTACATAGAATAGAACAGTACTAACCGACGATGTTACTGAACGCTAAACGTTACGATATATAACAATCTACTTCGAGGATTTATTACTAATAGGGCGACAGTATAACTGTGTTTAGTTTTGTGGTGGTAAATGTAAATGACAATGACAGAAAACAGGTAAATCAATTGCAAGCCGTCAGCTATTTTATCAACTCATAAAATCACGCCTAAACTAAAAAATATAATTTTATAAATAACTTATTAGGAACAGAAAATAAGAAAAACATTGTTTGAAGACTATCAGCCGTTCTGACCTCAAAGCCAATCCGCTACTCACTGGACCCATCAACTAAAGGCACGTCACACCATCACCGTTACCGGTCTTACCATCACCCATACGCAAAGGCTTGCTTGGGGAGTGAAGGAAGTTGTGCGGCGCTACTAACACTACTTCAGAAATGAAGAGCGCGAAGTAAATTGATACGGCAGTAGAATAAATAGTTCAGTCGCTTATTAGTTTGATGATGTCAATCTTTAATAAATGGCGTAAGTGAACGTTAACTCATTTCCGTCGTTAGTCAATGAAATAATATAAATAAGCTCAAAACTAATAAGAACTCTTTATAAGAAAATGGTATCTTCATTTCATCCCTAGTTTATCTGTATGTACAATGTAGCAATCTGTTATACGGAGATGTAAGAACTTTGTCTTTTTGCTCTTGAACAATCTTTAGAATTATCTTGGAGTGCATTGGAATTTCAAAGGCACAACTCCGAGTCTTGCGGGATTAAATTCTAATGGAATAGATTACAAGTTTCAAACATAACACAATCTCTTAATGCACTAGTTTAGGTGATTCTTCAATTCAAAGATTTACTTTGTATGATAAATAATCGTATTGAGACTTGAAACTCGCTGTTTGCTCTTGGAACTGAAGAAGGGTTGTGAGAAGTAATTTAGAAAACTTTTAACAGATATTAAAATACCTGTCAACTTACCTAGTATTCGATACAAAAATCTCAGTCACCAAACCGCTTTTTATGAAACTATACTCCATATAATATCATTTTCCGAGAAAAACATCTGAAAAACGTGCATTAAAGAAAATAAGTACACGTGCTTGGAAGCCTAAATGGATCAACATATTCAAAAAATGTGAAATTCTAAGAATTACACATACCTTCCACCTTTAAGGTTCCAAAACATGGTTATTCCTGTTTTTCGTCGGTTAAAAACTGTGGTATTATTCATTAACTATATAACCAATATCCAGGAATATAAAATTGGAAGAGTTTTATCGATTTCTTCTACAGTCATGTGACATTAAGACATGGTACCACATGATGAGATAGCTTTCAAACAAAAAAATCAGCATGTTTTAAGTTGTAAATTCGTGAAATTTAAATGAAACGAACAAGTTATCCCAATGTTAATTTTAAACTTATCCCAAAGATTTTACTATATATATTGCAGATAGGTCACAAGACGAAATTGTCTCTCGATTTTTACATTCATTTGGTTAGAAGTACTTTTATATCAATCGAAAATTGAGCCCAAACAAATTCAGTAGGTTCTTTCAATATTCAAGTAATCGACAAAATATTTATTTAAATATTAATGCTATAAACTAGATTTCTCTAAACCTAGATAAGAACTCGAATATCTATACTTATTTTATTTTTTTATAAGAAGAGTCTGGTTGAACATGATAATCGCAGGAACTTCTGATTCGAATTGAAAAAACATTAACGGTTATTACTACCGAATCACGAGTGAAACCGCGCATTATTTTATCTTACAATTGCCTTATGATATTATTGGCCTGGAATAAAAAAAAAATATGAAAAATCGAACAAAGCATGTTGTTCTAAATAACTATGGATAAGGGAACCAATCGCGACCCCTACAGTAGATAAAGATTAACGACATCTATCGACCTGGACGGTATGCTTCCTTTGTGTCATCTGATTGAATGACTTTCGGTAAACAATGATAGCGCGTTTCCTTTCACCATCTACCCGTTGAGCTGTGAAGATAATGGAAATTATTTTGTTCACCTTAATATTCTATTAGCACGAAAACTTTTACGGTAATTTTGTGTAAGTAGAATGAAAGTCTATCGAGGCTTTAGTTCTTCCACCTAGTACCTTTAAGTTATCATAATTCGTTCTTAAATGCTGCAGTGGAACCTACATTCTACAATCTTCGATTTGTCGATATAAAACGCGCTAACAAAGTTATTCCGCTAAGGAAATATACACCTTCCTGGCCTTAGCTATTGAGTAAGTCTGTCTAGTAAGTTATTAGAGAGGTCGTGGATCCTCAAAAAGAAAATGGGAATATCCTATGAAAACTTGTATTTAAATTTGTTTTTAATTTATTTCAACTCAAACACTACAACAGCACTTTTAAAAAGGCTTGTTATTAATTTCATCGTTAGTATCAACTATTGGACTACAAACTAGTAACAATCGATGTATAGACATTTATGTCAAACTACATAGGTAAAAATATTCTATTAATAATAATTACCATTATTTATTTGAAATAATATACAAAATGTTACGGTGGTACAATCGAATTTTTCATAAAATTCATATATATAGTCAATTCTTATATCATTTGTAGTGATGAAATATTACATTTTATAAAATATATTATTTTGTCATCAAATTAATATAAATTATAATGTTTCGCGCAAATAATCATTAATAGAATAATAGTTTTTTTTTCTAATTAAGTGAACAAAAATAGAAAAGGTTTTAAAATCTGTATCGTATTCGGGAGATTTTAAATATTTTCCATAGTGCCATTTGGTCGTACCTTATCGTTAAGATAAGGTGTTTCTAAAGAACCTTATTTCGCAATACAAAGAAGGCGTGCGTTCGAATAATGAGCCAGCCGCAAGACTAACTTCATGATACTTCAAGCCTGCCATTAGCCTTTTTATATTCGGAAAGTAATAAGGTCACGTTATTTTGCTATTTTCAAAGACAATATTTTTATTTAAGCAAAACAAATATATATTAACATTTACAACAGTCTCAGACTTATTTTTTCTTTAACCATAGTAAAAACGTCGGTACTTCTTAGTCCACGTTATACAACAATGTTAGGAAAGCTGAGGGTTTCATTACCATGTGTAATAATATTCTCCTTTACTTATCTTGCAATAATTTTGCACGTGATTCTCAATATACAGAATTTACGATGTAGAAAAACGTTATAAGGAAACCATTGATAAATAATTCGACAACGCATGGAGAAGCACAGAAAGCTTGCCAACTTGAAAGCAGGTGATCGGGGCTCTGTGCCTATCTGAATATAGGGACCAATAGATACAACTTCCCGCTCAAACAGTTGTACCTATACTATGCATAAAAATCTCCAACAGGCACAGACAACAGAAAATGAAAAATTTATAGAATACCTCAAATTCCAAGCGCCATCGGGAGGTAATTACGAGATTTTCTAAATAGAATTTCCTGTAACTTTTTAAACATTCAAGGCAGACAAAGCAACAATGCAATAGTGGAATGTAAAGAAGCTGAGAACGTACAGTCATACTTGAGTACCGCAGACGTCTGGAGAATTGTGATGAAACAATGAACACTACGAGTTTGTAAATTATTTCTGTAAATCATTTGCTTCTACGGTCTTATGATCGCCTGGTATTCTATTTGGATCAATATAATTGAAGAGGAAGGTAATAACTTTTTGAGTGGTTATAGCCGTAATTGCGTAGTATATAAGTATATATACTAACTACGCAAGACCAAAATACTACTACATACTACTACTACTACTACTACTATACTAATATGGGTTCGATGTCTGCTGGAATAAAAATTCCCTCGGGGCCATGTTGGCTACCCGTCACAAAGGTTTTTACTTATACAAGTTAATTTTAATTATACTACTAATTAAATTGTTAGGTAGAATGTACTTTATGAATGTATTCTAACAGGTATATTGCTAAAAGAATTGTAAAAATGCAAAAAATAACACTTCTGGATTGTGAGTGTAATTTTTGGCAATTTATACGATACAGTTTATGTTTAGGTACCATTTGTCGTCTGCGAATGTTGCATATTAGAAAATGTTGACACACTAAAATATATTTTTAAAGAATAAATGCATACGTTCTACTTTCTGTATCACAAACTTGCACGTTTTAACAAGTTCAGACGAAACGTAGTGCGCTTTTGATATGTCTAACAATATAAGTTAGATACATTTTATAAGAGGACTGATTGAAAAGTTCCTTAGAGGCGCATTTCAAAGCAGAAAAGTACAGTCACATAGAAAATTGTTAGAAACATTTTATATGAGAATACAGCAATCGCTTTTGGGGTATCGGTGCAGTTTTAGCTTACCTGTATATGCAGTTTATTTCGATAGCTTTTTACGTATTAGAAAATCTATTTTCTGTAATAGAAAACACAATTATTTGGCATTCTCAACAAGTATTTAATTGTCACCAACAATGGTATTTGTAACCCTCCTCTGGTTTTTTGTAGTTGGTTAAAAGTACTATTTTCTATTTATTATCTGTGTATTTTTTTAATAGGGGTTCTGCGTATTATATACTACCATTATGCTCCTGGTAAATTACTATTGTTTCAAGACTTGCTATTGTCTATATAAAAACTCCATTACATGCGAAATGTACCAACGGTTAATTTAATTAAACACAAAGGAACGAAACTATCTAGATACATTGTTCAGATAGCGGTTAAAGAAGTCAAGTAGTACAGTATAATGGGATTCTTGAAGGAAACTAGCTAAGTTAATTTAGCACCAGCTAAAAACGTCCTGCGGAACAAAGTAGTTGCAAGATATTAAAAGTTAGATTAAAGATGGTTGGTACAAATTCTAATTTTGGTATTACCTAAGTTGGTTGCTTTTGTTAAATTATGTTACTTGATAAACTGGTTCGGTTTATTTAATATAGTTTTGCCTTCTGATTAAAAGTAAAAGGAACCAGACTTCAGAGAGATTAATTATAGCCAAAGCTTATAATTTTATAAAACCATATTTAACAAGCCCCAGAGACAAAACAAGAAAAATCTTTTCAAACTTTTCAAGAGAATTCTCGCAATACTTTTTACATAGCAAGTAAACAATGCGTAATTCATGCAGTCTCTAAAAAAGGGAACCCACGTCAAAAAGACCAGACGCTGCGTCACTCAGCTGTCTGCCCTAACAAATAAGGAGCGAAGACTGAATGGATGTCAAAAGAATACATTACACTAGAACCATGTACCAGACAATATTACACGGTAGGATAGGTAAAGCTCCCAAGAGGCAGACTTTGGTTTTTGTGAATGAAATTCGACGCAAGACGCGTCTTACGATGAACCGCTCATGTATGTGTCTAGGTAATCCTCATACATGTTCTCTATTGGTGATGACTGCGTCTAAGCACATGCGTATACGGTCATGGATATGCGCACACCGTCATGTTCTTTTCACGCTTTTTTAGATATTCTTAATATAATTTTCTACATTTCTTAGTAGATTTTTGCAACGAAGTGTTAATATCAAAATTTCTTGACATACGGGAAATAACTAATGATTTTGAACATATTTGTACTTATTTCACAATAAAACAATAAATAGTGTAACTAGGAAGAAAGTAAGTTGTTTTTTATGCATGGCAAGAATGCATTTGAATAAAGTTTAGTTTTTAGTAGTAGTTAGTATGATTTATTATATATATTTATAGTAAAGGACTAAATACGTATATAGTATTTAATTTCATAGAAATACAGTTACTATCAATGTTTAAAAATAATAAAATAAAATCAAGTAAGTTTAATCCACAAAATATAATATCAAACTTTCAAACAAATACTAATTGTTTTTGAATTTGCCGCGCTTTTTCGTTATCTTCTTTCATTAGCCAGACTCTATTTATGATAATTAATTACAGAAGAAAATGGATGCAGCATTTATAAGTGTATATGAAGTCCTAAACAAAGCCTGAAGGGCGTTTTTGGCATAACTTTAGAAATAAGAGATTTTCGTGTATCTTATTACAAAAAATATATTCTTTACTTCCTTTATTCTTTGAAGAAGTTAAGATGTAGATATTGCATCGTATCTCCTAATCTGTCTGTGTTATAAAACATGTTTATTGATGGATGTTTGTTACTATTTCTCAAAGTACTGATTATTTTCATAACGTTGGTACTCAGATACATTTTTGTATAGAATGAGGTATACCTTACCTTTAAAATGTAGAGTATTGTATACATAAATTTTGCAGATTTTCATTTAGCTGAAACGATTGTATTACTCTGGTTGAGTAACAGAAATAAACAAAATCATACAAACATTTTGATATATTAAACATTTCCCGTCATTATTCTCTCTCAGTCAATTTCATGAGAAACAAACAGTAAAATAACCGCGGAAGCCGAACTGAGTGACAAAACAGTCCCGAAAATTTGTTGCAACAATGCGGAATTCGCTTTATCCGTCCGCGGGGCAGGTGTGACAACCGACGAGTTTATTTCGTGAAAAAATTAGCTTAGTCTGTTTGGGTTCCCTCGTTCGATATTCTTGTATTTTTTTATAGATCAGTGCACAATCATGCAGGAGGCTCACCTGAGTTTAAGTAATACCGCCGCCCATGGACACTCTTTATAAGAATTCTTACGTTGTTTTCTTAAAGGATCCTAAGTCGAATTGGTTCGGAAATACTTTAGTGGGCTGCTGGTTCCACATAATGGTGGTGGTAACTTCCTTAAAAAACGCTCAGTTGTGGAACGACGGACGTCGAGGTAAAACGCGTGGAATTTCGTATCCTGCCTCCATCCAGGTATTAATCCAAACAACTTCTCTGAACACTCTCCATCCACACCTCTAGGCAACGCCAAGGGATCAACCTGCTCGGAAAGGGATTGGAAGTCGGCGATTCGAACCGCCTTTCGTTGAAGGTTTAAGCGCAATCCAATAAAACTTTTGAGCTTTATGGCAATTGCCTTCACCGTACTTATGTAATGAATTAATCCTAAATATAAAATTATATAATAGTTATAGTGGGGATTTTTTTGGTTGAATATGTCAAGTTAGACTGTTTTTTTGTAATTGATAAAATAATAATTAAATCTATAAACTCCTAAATCATTATTTCAAAGATTGTGTTGAATAATTTTTGCAGAGCATTATTTCTAACGAGGGAATGACTGTAATTATTTTTTCAAGTGAGTTAATGAAAGTATAATCTAGGCAACACGACCCACCCCAACTAAACAGATTTATACACAGTGAATGCCAACAAATTGTTGTATTTAAAATCAGCACATGATTCTAGTATTAAAATTGCTAAACAACGTATATGAACCAAATTTTCAAATGACGAAGATAATTAATATTTGAAAAAGATTAATTTCGCCATCAATAAACACAGGTATTAACTGCAATTCAAAACAACAGTGCTCTCTCAGCACCTCCATTTTCCATTTGTTGGATTTATTGATAGTTTAGGTAATTTTGTTAGCTCCAAATACAGAACCAATTCGGTCAAAACCTCAACCAATTCTTTCCTGAAAATCGTTTCTCTATGGTGAATAAATATAATGGTGCGTTATAAATTTTAAAGGCACACATTTCTCGCTTACATTTCTAATTTTAACGCGCAGGGTGGATTTATGTCCCATACACGTGTTACCATAGAGAAATCCCGTTATTGCGTTTGGTATTTTGGTAGCAAACAGTTTTATCACGGCATTAAAAAAATAAATATAGTACATGGTCTGAGGAATTAAATGTGACCAGTCTTTACATATTCATTATTTTTAATAAAAAGCTGAGTATAATTGAGTTTGAGCTTTCCAAAGTTTAAACTTTGTTGTAAAAAAATTTGTAAAGATATTAAGAAATCTTAAATTAAAAAATGTACCAACTAAAACTTTTATTACTATTACTGAACATTACAACTTTATTAAAATATTCTTTGATATAATAAGATTTAATTACACCCAACAAATCACCATATTGAGTCTTTACACTTTATTTAAGTTTTCTCGTGATTATTTATATTTGCAAGTTAACACATTGCACTAGTGTCCTTATCCAATATAATAACCATAGTACATACAAAATATTAACTCACTACTTGGTTGTATGTATGAATGAAATAGGAAGAAATTTTATCTATCCAGGATAATACATTCGTAAACTAATGAGCTGTTACCAGGAAAGCATAGTCGACAAAGAGATAGTTCAGTAGCGGAGCACAACAGAAATATTAGGTACATGCGTGAAAGGTGTAGCCTATTAACATTTGGAATGGTTACCGGATTTATGGGGTAAACGCTACGCCACACCACGCCACAATGGCAAACGAGCTAATAATTTATGCTCTACTAAAATTGGATATTCACTGTAGATGCAAAAATATTTTAACGGAAATCTGGACCGACCGAGTTTCGGGGATTACTCGTTAACTTCCTACGTTAGAGTATTAGAGATGGCAATAATGTCAAAGTAGAACTAACACATTATTCAAATGACGCCCAGTTATGCAAAAAGCATTATTGAAATCTAAAAGCTTATATTAAAATTTCTCACTCAACAAACGCCATAATTTAATTAAATAAACGCGTAGCAAAACAACAAATAATTCTCGTACAAATGAAAACGTAATTAAAACTTCATCATTATTCGTATGTGGCATATGTTCCCGACAAAGATAATACATTTATTTGCCAAGTAAAGCCTTTGTTGCTGAGGAATAATGCATTCCATCAAGTGGCGTAAAATTCATTTGCATAAATTCCTCTGCAAGAGGATCTTAGTTTCATATGCGGATTCCGTAGTTTTTGCTGTGAATGAGCAAATGAGAAACTTTTATTTCAAATTAGATTTTATTATGTACACTTTCAATATTGTAAAGGTAAATCTAGTTTTAATGAAGTCCCGTTAACAATGACACATTTCTACATCGCTTTAATTGATTTCTTTTTACAGTTTTAGTGTATTAAACATATAGTGCGCTTGAAATATTTCCTCAATTTAAGTGTTCTAAGATCCGGATTTCTTAAGAGTTAGTTTTATAGTATTGTCTTTTATTGGCATAACTTTCACACATTTGACAATAAAACAATTTTTAACCGGATTGAAGTTATGTATTTACAATTATTTTACATTATTTTAAATTTAACCGACGTTTCGCGTGCTTTACAGCGTGCGTGGTCACGGTGACTGACCGTGTTAGTTGAAATTGTGTATGAATAGATTTCTTATACATATTCACACACACCCGGGAACTGAAGGCTCTCCTCAGGACGGACACGCTTCGACTACCCTAAGATACAATATTTTTATTTGATGTGATGTTAATAAAGAATTTGGAGCTTTTCTCATTAATTCTTACAAGGTTCAGGAAAATACTTTTAAATCAATAAACTCTATTTGAAATGAAGGATGTATTTAAACAGACCTAAATTATTTATGCAAACTGTAGCTTTTGTTAATAAAGCTCGCTTAATTCCCAGTTTGAAGCCTCAAGGATCCGGACAGGAATTTGTCATTCGCAGAAGCCTTTGTTTAGTAAGTTTCCAATAAATGACGCTGATATTTAACTGTCTACTATCGTTCCATGATTTATTCTCTTTCTAATCAGCTAAAATTGAACTTTGGTTTTGATAGTAAAAATTAAAAAACTTGTTTTATATAATTTTTATATAGACTTAGGAGTATGATTAGAAAAAATGGTACGAATTATGGCAACGTAGATACATACATATACGCACTGATAAAAAATTATCTTTTCATAAAATTAAATAAATATATTGTTGTAATTTATTATTAAAACATTCTTTAACTTAATACTACATAACAAATAAATCTTCACGGCTTCACTGACGTATTGATTTTTATATTTGCCTTTAACAATATATAAAGCGTTATCTCATCATCTAATTTATAAGAAATGCGGTAATAAATGTTATTTGTTACAACTTTATGCTTTAACTGTCAAAGTGAAACTATCAAAATAGTTTTAAAGTTGGTGTTTTGAAATAGTCCAACTAATTCTATACACAGGTACCAAATCCCACGAACTATATCAGTACGACGAATTTGAATCTTTGATTTTCTAAGTCATTTAAAAAATACCGGACATGTAATGGAGAACATCATAGACGTATGTATTTTGTATACATTCGTTAGGACATAATTCGTTTAGGACAGACGTTGGCCACAATCCCGCCTGACCAGGAGATGTCGATTTAACCGCCGCTTGAATGACCCAATGAAAACGCTCTTTTTCTGTCTAAGGAAGATAGAAGGGGGCAAGGAGTTCCACTCTTTCGCTGTTTTTATAAGAAACGACGAAACAAATCGTCCAGTGTGGTTCCTGAGGATGTGTACAACCAAGAGGTGAAGGGCGTTCTTCTAGATGAACGTTGTTTGAAAGGGAAAGGGGATGTTATTTTTTAAACAAAAGACAATCGTGCACTTATGAATTCTACGCCAAACTAGCTTAATATTAGCTATTATAATATGTAAATGAAAATGCAACTAAACTTCGATGTCTAATGCTCGATTAGTTAACAACTGATTTAAGAACGTGTGTGCAGGAAAAACCATTTTCTTGCTGAAGTTAAGATCGTCAATTTACTTAATCAGCTTAAGTAACCGTTCTTAATTAACCACTCTGACTACGTCTGTTAGTTTACTTAACGTATATAAGAGAAACGGATCAGTCTCGAAAATTAACATATCTTAAGCATACAATATTCCCGTCTGTCGCCTTAGTCGCAGGCTTAGCGTATAAAGAAAAAATAAACCAAGTCTGCCTCGCTTCCCGATCGGCAAACAGAATTAATACGACCATTTCATCGTCTAGCAATATATCTTATTTCCTCGAGTCAGGAGTGTCTTGTCCACATCCGGTAACAAAATCAACTTGTATGAAAGTATAAAGTGATGTTGTGAATCGATGGCCGAATTGGCATCAATCCAAACCCTAACCAATACAGCGCATTACAAAAATCTGTTGTAGCACCATTTGGCAATCCCGCCGGTACAGGGATCACGTACCAACTTTATTTTAAAGATTTTTGTGTAAACGTTCCAGCGATTTGGCTATTAATTTAAAGGAACGCTTAGCTTTGAATATCCGACGTGAAAGAATTACGCGAAACGTTGTGATGTAATTACGGGATTCTTACAATCAGGAGCAAGGAATCGTAGTCGTAGGGATCTGGAGGTCTTTGTTTTTATATGGTAGGTACTAAGCCTGTTACGTTTTTATACCAATTCTTGAAAGGCCGGCAACGCACTTGCGAGCCTTCTGGCATTGTGAGTGTCCATGGGCGGCGGTATCACTTAACATCAGGTGAGCCTCCTGCCCGTTTGCCTCCTATTACATAAAAAAAAAACGTAGCCCTATACCGTGGAATCTGCATTTCGCAATATATAAAGAATAACACTTCACTAACGTTACATGGTGTCAGCGGAATTCGTATGTCGCAACTTACAAGAGTTACACGAGCCTCACGTTGCATGGTGTCAGCAATTGGTGCCTCTTTGAGCCTTTTGAGGTTGTTTAGCTTTAATTTTAATTATAATTTAAATTGTAATTTTATTTTTAAATAAATTAGTTTAAAACATTTGGTTTTTTTTGAAACCTTCGGCTGTGGCCTTCGTAATTGGCGCAGTCGGTAGGATTTATATAGGGCTACGTAACAAGTCAATAGCAAGATTGAAAAAGTCTACCTTTGTCCTATACTTTCTTAAATTATTAGCTGAGTTGCAATGTAGCTTAGTTATTACCGCACATGGAATTGATTTCTGTATTTGATTCACGGCTAAATTTTTCAGGTTAATAGGCACAAAAGAATGGCGCTTACAAAATTATGAACGAAAAAATATTTTTATTTAAAAGCAATTCTGTATACAATAAAAATGTATAGTACAATGCAACATATTGAATGTCATAAAAATCCATCTAATAACATACATTATTATTAAGAACATATTTTAAAAATTCATAGTAAAATTAATAAAGATGAAATACCATTGACCCGGAAACATAAGAAGGAGCTGTATTAAATTTATGCTTCATTCAACGTTCAGTGCTTCTTAAGATTGATCGTTTATTTTTATTTACCGGCAAGTTCATTTCTAGTTAAATTAATTTTTAAAGTACATGCATTTAATGCTATATTCTCTAAACCTTAAGATTGACTGCTTCACGAGTCGATGACTTGATAGTGATTATTTAATTATAGGTTCATTCCTTATTTTCCTCCGATTCCTTATTTTATACCGAGATAATGTAAAAATCTTTAAAATGCGCCAAGCGTGAATAATTTAGATTTGTAACCTCTGTCTTAATTCATAAATCTACCAAGGTTATTATGTTTAACATTAGATTAAAGATATATTCATATTAAATTTTAAACATATTTTAAAATGCTAATTTAATAATAACATTAAAAATAAAAATGCAGTATAGCATTATTTAAATGATAGGCCATAATAGTTATCGGAGAGAACGAAAACGATTTCGTAACTTAGAAACATAAACTTAAGCCAAAAATAAAAATGTTAGGTTACAAATATGATATTTGGGGACACAAAATCTTCTAAATCCGTAATCTTAGCAAAACGTGTTACTATGAACGTGAACAATCCCGAAAACGATTTTAAAATGTTATAAACTGAAAGATATTCCTCATTAATACAAATTTTGACAAATACAGGCTAATTTTGTAAAGATATTATGATTTAAGGAAAATACCTGTTTTCCTTACCTTTTCATTGTTTATAATGAAGACGAAATGCGTGTAATTTATCGGAGATTTTTTTAATCCTATTAATTTAAGGGACTCCGGTAGAATATTTTATATGTATATTTAAGAACGTGGGGTTCATTAGGTAACCAAACAATTGATTTAAACTAAGTATGATACATTCACCGTATATTTAAGTAATCTATATATATAAAAGAAAAATGGTCTTCGTTTGAGGCTCCTTCACACCTAAACCACTGATCGTATCGACATGAAACTACCACTATTCGATGCGAAATTTTTAGAATTCTAACGTTCCTACATTTTTTTATTGCTGTTTTACTTTTATGAAAATTTATTCATACGGACTTCACCGCGGAAACATTCGGGGAGGCTTCCTAGAACCTCAAAACGTCAACATCTGTTAAAAACTCGATTTTCGAAAATTTTCAATTTTCTTAGCGGGAAGTTAAAAAGAAGAATAATAAAAAAATGAAAAAAAAAAATGAAACATTTATTTCTTATTTTTAATTCGCCCAGCGAAGCGGACGGGAAACGGCTAGTATTGTAAATATAAAATTTGACGGCTCATTGCTCTAGTGGTTAGTACCCCTGACTGCGAATCCATGGGTCCCGGGTTCGATCCCCGGCTGAGACGAACATCGATGTGATGAGCATTTGGTGTTGTGCTTAGGTCTTAGGTGTTTAAATATGTATTTATATGTCTGTCTTTCTATAATATGTATGTTTATCCGTTGCCTAGTACCCATAACACAAGCTTCACCAGCTTAGCATGGGATTAGGTCAATTGGTGTGAATTGTCCAATAAAAAAAATAAAAAATAAAAATGATATTTCAAGATTGCGGAGTTTCTTTTGTTACATTTATCTTATGATTAATATGAATGGGAAATATAGCTTTTCGTTTATTGTGTTTATTTTACTCATATATAACATCGTAATAACGCGATTTTTGCCCCAAGCGACTTTGATTTCTGTAGCCTAGTATGAGTTTACATCAAATAAAACGTGTTACTCCTATATATGAAACTTGATACGGCCTAGTTTTAAAAATAAAGAATACAAGAGTATCAGATAAGGTTTGATATAATAAACTATTGCTTATAGTTTTTATAATATTCGTTTAATATTATGATGTTAATTTGGCTTTCTTCCACGCTTGTCCAAGTGTCTTCACGCCATGCTCATAGTAGAAATTCGGACTAGTTACACACACATGTGTTATATTACAACATGTATTACTACACGCACCTGCAACCAAAATAATAATTCTTCGTACTTAAATTTAAAGATTGAATAGTCAGCAATAAGAAGTTGTCCCAAGATTTTGTTGCAATGTACCTAAAATTTGTCTACATATGTTTTACTGGCTTTGTTTTTTTCCTTTCTTTATATCTAAGTAATATTTTCAGTGGTTGCGTCGAAGTGATCGCTCGAAACCGATAAGGCCACCGATAATGTCCTCCTCATTAATTATTTTACTTATACTGTATTTCTTACAGCGAAGTGTAAATAAATAAATTTCCCTTTGAAATGTTTCGGGTTCAGGATTGATATTTGTTTTCGGTCAACACGATAATTAAGTTCGATGTAAAGTCATACTAAGCCCGCCAAGTGAACTTCAGCCGACTAGGTCGTTAGCTTTTGGACGATTTCATTTACTAAGAGTTCTTTTAAGAAAGTACAGCCAGAAACAGGCATTATGAATAGATTGAATTTGTTTTTTTAAACGGTTTTATTTAGCTCACCCCGTTTGTTTTATTCTTGGGTCAAATTTAGTAATTCAAATTTCACCCTCTTCCTGTCAACCGATTAATCTGAAATTTTGTATACACTTTGGATTTTGGTGACAATACAATAAACTAAATAAATAAAATAAAAATAAATAAAAAAATAAATATTATATAATATATAAATATATATATATATAACATTATATTAAAAACTGTATCTATTTTATTAATTAAATATATATTATATTTATATTATAGAATTGATTTATTTATATAAACTAACTGGCAAGGGACCTTGCAATAATGAAGCACTAAATGAATTAAACAGAATGCGAAATAAAAACTAAAAACTAGAAAATAAAAATAGGTAAAAAAACTTTTTAAGTTAAACGGTTTTATGTTAAACATACATTGCAATGTTTAAGATAAATGTACTAAAAACCAAAAAATAATAAAATAGATACAGTCGTGGGAATTATAAACATATGCATAGACTAGACTAAAATAAAACCGTAGGGCACGTCAATTGTCTACAATCGTTGATTAAAATGTTTGTTTTGTAATGTTACACTATAATTAGGCAGTTGTTCAACTGACAACGATGGACGTGTGATAAGTAGGGCTAGGATGTGGAAACAAGCTAGCAAGCTCGATTATAAGCGAGTTTTAGGGTTTCATAGTGGTGAGCGAGTAGTACTTTTATCATATGTTTTGTCGATTAAAGACAAACTACGAGCAGTGAAACGATTCCTCGCCAGCCAGCAGTGTGAATGTCCAACGATAAACTAGTTGAAACATCTCTTTTATTTACATGGAGTGTATAACTATTGGAATTTCCATGAGCAAGAAAATAGTAAGTAATTTCAGGACGTCTGCGGGCCAACTGCCTATTTTAACGACGAATTAAACGATTCTTCTATCGCACATTAAGTCGATAATTTGTAGACAATTGACGTGCCCCACGGTTTTATTTTTAGTCTAGTCTATGCATATGTTTATAATTCCCACGACTGTATCTATTTTATTATTTTTTGGTTTTTAGTACATTTATCTTAAACATTGCAATGTATGTTTAACATAAAACCGTTTAACTTAAAAAGTTTTTTTACCTATTTTTATTTTTTAATTAAATTGCACTTT
Source organism: Pieris macdunnoughi (assembly GCA_905332375.1). Taxonomy (NCBI): domain Eukaryota; kingdom Metazoa; phylum Arthropoda; class Insecta; order Lepidoptera; family Pieridae; genus Pieris; species Pieris macdunnoughi. The sequence continues at coordinate 4,965,325 of CAJOBZ010000063.1, forward strand.
TAAATCGGACCTGATTGTTCAGCTGAATATTTTTTTTAAATCTTTTCAGCCAATTAAGAATTATATTAATATACTAGTATATGATTATATAAAAGTACAACCAATTTTAACGTACCTTTAAGAATGTACATATACGTAGTTTCAATGTCCTTAGATGTTGTGTTCTAATTTCCGATAACTTATTATTTAATTATTTAGTATTTTAAAAAGTCAGTGGCGCTACAACCTTTTTAGGTCTGGGCCTCAGATTTCTGTATCTGTTTCATGATCATTTGTCAATGTAATAGGCAAGTAGGTGATCAGCCTTTTGTGCCTCAAAAGTCCATTGGTGCACAGGCCATCGATCGAACCTACGACCTCAGGAATGAGAGTCGCACGCTGAAGTCACTAGGCCAACACTGCTCACTTAATTAGTATGACTGTTTATAAAAATCAATAATCACCTTACCAGAAGGCATTCATCAAAAAATCCTCGCTTATTTTTAAAAGTATCAGGACAATGCCGTGTGAACCCAGTCTAAGTATTCAAAACTAGAACGTTATTTCATGTAATGGCACCCACACATCATCATAGAATCATTTAGTAAAGGGTAAAAGTGTTCAAAGGCATCACGTCTCCGTTTATCTGGCGTTATTTGCATTCTGCTCAAGGCTTGCTAATTCCCTTCCGATTCATTTTGCAGCCGTGAGCAGAAATTTAGAAGGCTATTATGGTGAGAAAGCACGCGAACGTTTGTAAGGTTCTAACATGTTTCAGAACTAGTTAGATTAAGTAGATATTGTTTAAACATTACAAGAGGGGCATTAGATGTTGATATTAATTTCTAAGTCTAAAATATTAATTGAAATAAAGTAGACGAGTGATCGAATCTTCATCATAAAGATCAAAAGTTGAAGATTTGATTTTATATTTTTTTGAAGTGAAACTTCTTTAGGCGCATGAGGGTAAAATTTTACGGAAACGTAACGAAGATGTGCAGCGTTTTTGTCGAAGTAAAGAGAGAGAGCGATTGAGACCGATTGAGAGAGAATGAGACAGAAGGGCGAAACTTATAGAAATTCTATTTTTAAAATTAAAATTTCGTAAAGAGAATTTATGAAATATTAGTATTTTATGCAAAATAATTTATTGAAATCTTAAATGACGAATTGTAAATTAAAACTACACATGCCACATGTTTTTATTATTGAAGAAATAAATGAAAATAATTAAATTTATAATGTGTAATTTTCGACACCTTTAATATTTTAATGACAATTAAATTAATTAAATTCATGGAACATACATGGAAGATATGTTTTCCCTCCCTCTAAGTCTCGGAAATCTAAAGTTTTAGATATGTATAAATATGAACAAGACTTAAAAATTTGTTTTCCAAAGAAGTTTAACTTCTGACATGTGTACTTTGTACGCATTATTTTTTTTATTCCGACTTCTTACCAGTCTACTTACAGAAGGTTTTTCTTAATATATATTGGATGACTGGAATAAGTTTTGATTGAACACTACCCGGAAACTTATGCAACTCATTGTCAATGAACAATTACAATACCCTACTTTCAAGAGGTCCGCAAAAATCCGTATATCACTTGATATACTCTTTGGAGTCCTGTCTCTCCAGAAAACAAAAAGGATTTTGAAAATTTCAGGGCCTTTATTAACAAAGACCACACTTTAAGAATAAGTTTTTCAACTCTTATATTTATTGTATTTTTAAACTATGCTACTACAACAACTAGGTACTTCAAGAAAAGAGCGTATTAATACTTAAAAGGCCGGCAACGCATTTGCGAGCCATCTCACAACGTGAGTCTATAAAGGTATCACTTAACCTCAGATAAGCCTCCTGCCCGTTTGCCCCTTGTTATATAAAAAAATAATTATATTTTAAATTATATAATTATTGTTATATAGTCATTATCATAGAATGAGCAGGTCTGAATCTACATAATTGGATTTTATTCACAAAAGAATAATATATGACGTACGGTAATTGATAGGATCATGATGCGATAAGATAAATTAATTTAAAAGGTCTCGCTATATTTTACAGCGGTCACATGGGCCGCTGTGTCGCTGACATGTCAATTTATCATCTTTTGTTCAGATCCTCTATGCAACGGCGAAAAAATGACACATTTTATTATTTTTATTCAATATTACAAGTCATAATTTGGAGTTATACCTTTCATATGACTGAGCGTAGTAAAAAGCTCTTTATTCTATATATTTTTAATATCTACTTACCATGGGAGCCAAAGATATTGTTGATTTATGTTTGTATAAGAAGCTGGTGTTATTCACTCCAAGCAAATCTTAGTGCATATAGAGTGAAGTATCCAAAGGTTATGTATCGTACATATTATAAAGCCAATATTTAAAACATAATAAATAAAACCTATTCATCATATACCTTTATCATTCCTGTATCAGTTTGGAATATTATTATTAAACGAGCTACCTTTCTGTACCATTCTTAAATATGTGTGAGAAATATCACCACTCCATCGATATTGATAAAAGCGTGTTTAGTGGGCGTCTTGTGGGTAAAGTACGAGCACAAAAGTCAAGAATAATTATCGTACAATATTTTATTTGCATTGATAAACACTACAAATAACACTTCAAGTTCAAGTCACCGATCTCACTGTTATTCACAACCTACTAAAATCAACTTGGTCCAACGTTTAATCGCCACCATACTCCACTGAATACTCCACTGAATACTCCACTGAATACTCCACTGAATACTCCACTGAATACTCCATCAGAACTGAGAACTGTCCTGTTCCTGTACGCACTGTCAAAAGTCAAGATGGCGCCTCTCAAATTTTGCTCTGCTGTAAAAATATTCGTACTTTTCTTCGTTAAGTAATTATTTTACGGTATGAAACAATTATAAATAATTAATTTGCCACAGGGACCAAACTTTTAAATTTGTTTTGATTTTCGTTTTATTTATTTTTAATTATTTTTATTATTACTTTATAGGTTAAGAAAATTGTAAATACTGTATTTGTGTAAATAAAAATATTATAGTTTATTTACTTGAAAACAAAAAAAAATAAATATAACATGATAAAAAAAAAATTATAATAATAACAAAACAGATTAAATCAAATTAAATTATGATTCTTAAAAGTAATAGAAGCTTTCTTAATGATTAACCAAAGCAACAATCAACGGGCAATAAACACGTTCGTAAGATTGAATTGATTTGAACTTTAAATCTATACCTAAAATTGAGCTACGCCGAATAAGTGAAACCAACCCAAGAGAGAATGATAAATGTAAATTTACCTGAAGAAGTTTGTAATTTGTAAGGCCTCACAATAAAATCTGTTGCCGAGTTCGAGTAGCAATTGAACATAGCAGGAAAATGTTCTCATTATTTGCGGGCTTCTGAGTTATTTCCCCAAACCCGTTCAAAGGGCAAGGGTATCTCTGCCACATAGAACTCTTATTACGTCAGCTCTTCACGTATTCAGAGAATTCATTATTCAGTACTTATATCGGTGAAAAGAAAATCAAAACATACTTTTTCTTTTCTTTGCTTAGATGAACGCTTATTTTTAATAAGGAATTATTATGAAAGGATTTATCGGCTGGTTACCATTGATTTCCTTTTATATTGCTTCTACGTGGTTTTAGCTTCGTTAATGTGGCTGTATCGTAATATCTTGAAAAGAAGATTACATTCTGGATGACCGACGAATAAATTAGCTGTATAAAATATACATAAAAAATCCTAACAATCGGTCGAAACGTGTGAAGTTTGACCACAAGCACTGTATTACGAGATTTTCATTTATACTGATTTCCAACTTATCAAAAAAACTTCTTATACACACTTGGTAACTATGATTCATCAAAAACTTTGGAATATGTATTTTGAATAATAATTACAATTTTTTTCAACTTTCGCTTCTAAGCGAATCGTTCGTATATCGTTGTTTATTCGTTATCGTTATATACACTGAGGTTCTAAATTAAAAAGCCTTCAAGCGTATGCTCTAATAAAGTTTGGTTCAACATCGACACATTTTAATTCAAAATATAAATAATGAATATCATGTACCATCTTCATTAACTACTACTAGAACTAGTACTGAAGATTTTACAATTTCTTAGGGTTAAAAGAAGTATAACATTATAATACTACTAACAAAAATATCGTTCTTTCTCGTCTCCTATTGAATAAATTATTTTTAAGACACTTAACCAAGTTTATCATGTTATATATTAATAAACAAATACTTTTTAACTTGTGTGCCTTTCGGGTAATATTGGTCATTTATAAAAACTTTTTAACGGGTCAAATACTATACCTGTTCTGTGCATAGGAACAAGACAAATGGAAAGCGAATGAAAATCGTGCCAATTCAAATCGGAATGCACGTCACGAATATAAGTTAGATATATTCTGTGCACCTGCACCACAGACTACCGCGAGCTGAACTCGTTTCGCTAGTTTACCTAAAATATTACAAATATTCAACTGACAAACTGCGACTGAGGATTAACCTTTCACTAGATAACTAAGCTATACACGAAAAAGGGCGTAAACTTTTTTCATCTCATTTTTTTTATCATACACAATCTTCACATAGGTTCATCTATTTGAAAAAATTATGTTATACCCACTTTACCTATTTAACAGCTTGTAAAATAGTTTTAAAAAAAGTGTTAGTTAATCTATGCTGAATGAGAATAACACAGTCGAGTATTATCTAGGATGTCTAGGATTATATAACGACATGTAATATTAGGTTTCAGTAAATAATAAAAGACATTCATTTACCCTAGTTCATTTGCTATATTAATTGATTGTAATGGGTCAGTTACCCTTGAGAGGCATCGATCAAAAAAGATTCGGGCCTTAATTACGTCTGCAATATGACGTTTAATAGTCCCTTCAGTGGAAACTATATAAATGTAATGAAGAAATAAAATTATTTACTTAATAAATATTGATTTCATAAAAGTTGTAGATTTGATTCTGTTCAAGACATTGTAATAACAGGACTGAACTTAATAGAACTTTGTGTTTAATCAATGTCTGCCGAATTTTCAAATTAAAAGGCAGTTTATACCGCGCACTATGTGGAACCAGCTGCCCACTGAAGTTTTTCCGAACCAATTCCACTTAGGGTCCTTCAAGAAAAGAGCGTACCAATTTTCAAAAGGCCGGCAACGTACTTGCGAACCTTCTGGCAATGTTAGTGTTCATAGGTGGCGGCGGTATCACTTAACATCAGGTGAGCCTCCTGCCCGTTTGCCTCCAATTACAGTTACAGAAACAAACTGTATAAATAATAATTAAACGTATTCCATATGATTACTGAACAATCTCTTAGTGCAAACATAAGTATAACATTTAGTACTAATAACAATAATATCGTACTTTTACGTCGTCTTCCGAATAAATATTATTATAAAAATTGTCTTACATCTTTAATAGCAAACTCTATCACCGTTGGCTTATGTTTGCGTATCTATTATAGTGACACCATTTTCAAACTTGTTACCTTGTTATTAGAACTTCCAAAAAATATTTCTCACACTTTGAACGCACAAAAGAAATTTGAAACTCTGAACTCAAGTTAGCTCATACTTTTCCTAAGTTATACGAATACTTTGTGTTGGCAAAAATGTTGAATTTCACAAAGAAATATTCGAAGTGTGAGTTGAAGATCCGTCAACTTTTAATTGGCTGGGGAATATGAAGAGGTCACTGTAAACATTATTGAAAATATTTTATATTGGTATCATAATTTAAATACACTAAGTATGTGAAAACTTTAATGAGGATTAATATATTCATGTTTTGTTTCGATGATTATTCATTGATCTAATTTCGTTAAATGCCTTCTCAATTTAAAAGTAAAGGCAAGGTTATGTTTCATACAACGACAATTTCCAACCCTTTACCATACGAGTATATATGTACGAGTATATGGGCACTTCTACTTCAACTGTCATAGGTTATCTGGCACTATTTTCGGCAAAATCCTATCCCCAAAAGCTTGTTAAATGATCATGGGAAATAAACATAGCTGAACATCGCATTCGCACCATTATAGCCGTTTGGCGGGAGATCCTGTATATATAAAATATACTCCATAAAATTGTGTATGTATGTGTACTAGTGGTTACCTAGTGAACGAACTGTGCTAATATGATTTTGAAATTTAAATACAAAGTTTAAAGATAATGATATCAAAGCATTAAATGTTTTCAATAACTAACTCTTATTTATTATGTATCAATTCGTAAATTTTTATTTTTTACGAAATCGCCCGTCGTCTAAAGCCATATTGTCCATATAACAAGAACGCAGGATCGAATATCCAGTCGATTACACTATTCGCATTTGCTGAACAAAGTTTCACAAAGCAAATTACGATTGCAGTACGAACATAATACAATTTTATCCTATTGCATACCCAATTTGAAATAACAAGCTGTATATGTGCATGTATGCTACTGGGAAGACACAATTTAGACTATCTAAAATTTATAGCTAAATGACTGTGGTGTTTTTTTTTTCAAATATTTATTTTTATTTTTTTAGTTGGGTCTCAAACATACTTCGTTCTGCTTTTTGTAAAGTTCAGTCTGTACACATGTGTATGGCTTTTCAAACATTACTTGATTTGTATTTCGACTTTCCGTAGGAGGCGATAAATTACTTAAAAATGGTTATGAGCAAATAACATTTATAATAAGAAAACTAACTGAAATTGCTAGGTCAATCTACATTCCCAATATCATTCTTCAATTAAAAAAATATACCATTTTTCACTCAATTCAAATACTATTAATTAACCACCAAACATTTGTCTATTGTAATTAAATGAAAAAAAATATTTTTATGAAACACGTTATCCCAATGTTTTCTGCAACAATACGTTACCGAGTTCGTGTCATCGGCCAGCCAAGCTAATATAGTACCTATGTACAATGCTTGATTGGATGCAGAAGCCTTTTTTGTGCGCCCAGTGAGACGCAGCGATCACGGAACAGATTATTGAGCCAATTTATTTTAAGCTGAATCAGCTGTGCTCGGTTTGGCTAAACGGAATGCTTAATTTGCCTTTTCGACTGTCATAGGCGAATTCGATAGGACTTTGCGATGAGTAGGCTTTTGCTCGTAACTTAAGTTAGAACTTGCTGACGCTTTAAAATCAAACATTTTAGCTACGAACTTGCTACGTTCTTGCTACATTTCTACGAATGCACTGTGGTAGCGCTAGTTCGTAGCCGTATTTATTTTATTTATTTATTTTATTTTATTTTAAAAGGCACACTAACGAAACACATACAAACACTTACAGAGAACACATAACATAGAAAACAAGATACATGCATGTGCATCAATAACAAGGGTGCACAACATTTATAGGGAAACATTACAATGATGAAGAGAGAATAACTTCAACATTAAAAGTAAAAAACAAACTAGATTAAAAAAATACAAACATACAATTTACAAATACATATAAAAAAAAAACAATAATTTTCAACTTTGCAATTATCACTATTGGTCACGGATCAACATTGGCTGCAGCATCTTACGCCTGAAGACATGGAGACTGTCACTGTCAAATGCATCTGCTTGGCATGTACTCAGAGCGTCGTTTAATGTCGATAGAGATCTTATATTATAAATTATATTTACAGAAAATATAATTAAATATACACTTAAACAGATATGTAATTCAAAGCAGGGATGTATTATTCATAAGATTTACTAAGAGTTACTACGAATATTTTACTGCAATAATACTGATCATAATATGATAAGTAAATTACTTTCGAGGCTTTGTGAATAATTCAGAGTGTTTCAATAAAATGAGCACAAAAACAATGTTTCCTCTTCTAAATGTTATTAATATGGATTTATTATGGACCAATTAACTATATTAATTAGAATATTTATATTGAAGTAATTGCTTTAGTCTTGTTATTAATATTTCCTTTCAAGAACAATACAGACCCGCTTTATTGAATTTGAACTACCCATTTAATATGTTAATATTATGTTGTATAGTTCAATATTGTATTGTTATTTTAAGTAAACATTTGTGTACTATTCTCTGTCCATTAATCATTTTTATAGATAAGTAATCTATCCTTCAATGAAATCATAATTACGCGGGGAAGCGAACTATGAACCTTTGAATTCAACACAAACATGATTGCCACGTAGGAGATTTAAAGTCTGAAGCATTAATTATTGTTACTACCCGAAATTTACACAATAATTGACCTTACCTCCGTCTTTATTCAAAGCTCCTTCAAAATTTATCGCTTCCGATTCGTCGGTGGCAATTTATAACGGATTTCGACGTCGGTGTGTCGGTATATATCAGACTTAATCTCACAGGCCGATGATCGAAAATTTCAAAATAAAATTGGGACTCAAAAAAGCTTTACAATAAATCATGTGCTCGTTATGCCGGTCGGCTTTCGCTGTGACGCAAAAACCATCCCAATCTGTCTGGACCCTCCCCCATAATCGCTAGATAATGCCAGTGAAAAATTATTTCAACATACGATAATGGTTTGCATGACACATCCGGTACACAACATCATTTGTCATTCTGTCGTGTAAAGGTTTGAGAGCGTAAGCTAAATAACGAAATAATAAATATATTTGGCAAATATATTTTTATATAAGTCAATTATAAATCCAAACTATGTAGGAACAAGTAAATTTAAGTAATAATGTATATAAACTTAATGAAGCAACAAGAATTTTGACTTAACGCGTTTGATTTGCACAATTTCAGGATTTTTTATTAAACGTTTTATAATCTAATTATTTGATTACGTTACAACAACGTGTAAAGCAGTCAACCAGTAAACTATATATACATATTGACCACGTTTTTAATCATTAAAAGTATTACAAAGTTAAAATTAATCTTTAATAATGAACTTAAGAAATAAGGAACCATTAAATAACAAGAACGTAAACTTCCCAGCTCACTCATAAGATTTATTTAACGACAAATTTTATATCGCAAGTTCAAGATGGTGCCTAGTTAGTGCTGGTTTCAATTTAATATAAGAAGTTGAATGCACTATAAATTAAATCATTTAGTGTATAAACTATAAATTTAATCCTAAAATAAGCTTAAAATCCGTTGCACATATTGTGAGCCAATTATTGTACTGTAACTAGATCAAATTGTTCGATAAAATACACAATTTAAAATTGTAATCGTATTATTACTTTATAATATTTGGTTATATGCGTATAATAAAATGAGAGCGGATACATGTAAATGAGTAATTCACATCACATTTTATTTGAATAAAATTCTTTTTGTTAATATTTTTTATTTTTTGAATTATGACTACGTATAGACATAATTTAAATAATTAAAAAGTATTGTAAAATGTAAGTTTCTATAATAATAATATTTATCATCATCATAAGAATATCATTTATTTAATTTAAGAACTTTTATTTCCCATTACTCAAAATTATATAAAACTGATAATTTATGTATGATTAGAGTCAGTTAATTGAATATAAAGCAGCTTATTTCCGTTATATATATAAAATTCATACAATCAATATGTATATTTCATGATAATGTTTTTGGGAAAGTTATCTCTATGATTAGCCTAGTGTGTACAGATCAACAATTATTGTTTAGACGGAAATCGAACCCGGGATTAAAGGACATGTTCTCTCAAGACACCGAAGGTCGATTACAATCTAGATAGAAGATTAATTAGGGAAACTGACTGAAACAAATTATTTTTGTTAGAGCTTATTCCTAGATTTTTCCGACGTAACCTTTATTGCACGGAAATGGACCACGTCGTAAAGACCTTTTTTTCACGTATATCTTGGACGATCTCTCGTTATCGTGATGGTTGGCTCTAAGCACGGCATACCTGTAGCTGTCAAGTTGGATCATACTGTCGATGTATCTTAAGAAAAGTTACTAAGAGTTACTATGTGTAAGCTATAACTTGGCCACTTAAGAAAATCTTAACAATTTGTTTTATATATATGGGTATAAGTATGTAAAAAAGCGTGCGACTCTCATCCCTGAGGTTCGTAGGTTCAAAGCCTGGCTGTGACTAATCAACTTTCTATGTGTACATTTAACACTTGCTCGTACGGAGAAAAACATCGTGCGAAACCCTTAGACCCAACATGTCAACGGCGTATGTCATCCACAGAGGGCTAATCACCTACTTGTCTATTATAAAAAAACAAATGATCACGAAACAGATACAAAAGGCCTAGACCAAAAAGGTTCTTTCGCCACTAGTTTTATAAAAGAAGGCTCTATGGATATGTCTGCGTATGTTCGAATATAGAAGACCTAGGAAAGCCATAAGTATCAAAAGGTATCAAAAGACGAATTAAGTACTAGTCATACTAGATAAAATGAAATCAAAATCATTTATTGATATAGGTAACACAATGTAAACTTATGAACGTCAAAAAGAAATACACATAAAATGCTTCTAATTTTAAATTTACTGCCAGTTCTCAAATCAAGTAGACAGTAAGATAATGTCTGTAATAAAATAACTTAATAAAAAATATAATGAATGTAAAACCCTTTGATTGCACTCACTACTTTATTCATAATCAAAGTAATACCAATTTCATTAAAATCCATTTAAAAGAGTTTAACAAAGATACATTTGTTTAAGAACGAAGAATTTTAAATGTAAAGTTATTCAAGCTACAGCAACTTATTTCCATGAATTTTGGCCATTTACGGTTTTCAGGACATAATATAACGCACACGTATATTCTATCTCTTAAACCTCATATGCTGATATTGCATTACAACAAACAGTTTTACGTGTTCATTCGAATATGGCAATACAGCTTCATGAATTCACTGCCGATTTAAATCAATCATATTTCACAGTCAAAGAAAACGAATAACTAAACAAATGTATACAATGTTTATGAAACGTGCTCATACTAAAGCGGTTGTGTAACAGTTCGACTGCCGTTAGCCGCTATCATCTGTCAGGCTCCGCGCAGACACCGATCAAATTGAGGATTGGGGCTTATTGCCATTTGATAATGCACGGCTTATCCTTCCCTTGTTATGGCCGATAGAGAATAATCGATAGTTACCTGTGCGTTTAATATAGGTTAGAGCTGTGCTGCCTCGCTGGTTGCGGCCTGAGATTGAGGGTTTGAGTCCCGGCTCTGTAAGAAATTTCTATATACAGTATTAAAATGTTCTTTCATTTGCAAGAGAATATTGTGATGTAACCCGTATGGCGTTAGCTTGAATATTAAACGATGTGTCAGGCACAGAAGATTAATCACCTACTACATAAAAAATATCAAGGATACAGAAGTCTAAGGCATTGACTACCGGTTGCAGAGTTACTGGTGTTTTGCGAACTTAAACTCTGGTATATACTACTGGTATAACTATGATATATGTAGACATTTTTTTTAAATATCTATATGTAGACATGTAAAAACCTTAGTATACCTTTATTTTATAAAAGTCCGCGGTACGACGCGAATATGAACGCGTAGTTATTTCGCGTTTTGTTATAAGAGTTTATTCATATATACCAAGGTCCTTACCAATCTCGTGAAACCTTAATATAAAAAAAGCGAGAAAAACACTTGGTAACTGTTTGATATGTATAATTTGTTTTTAAATACTATTAAGTTAGAGTTCTTAAATGTAATCGGTTTAAATTGTATGTTCCTCTGAATGACCTATGAATTTAATAATTTATTTACCGTCTTACCGCTCTCCAGAAATTTAATTCATTTAAATGTAATTTCCAGACGGACGTAATGTTTTAATGATTTGTAAAATGGGAATTAGTATTTAAAAGAGCAATTTTCAAGGACTATTCATCAAAGGTTATTTAAAAAGGCCATTTAACTCCAATGTCAAAGCCAAGTGCAAAAACTAAAACGATACGAAACTAAGCAAATTATAACGTTTTAGTAAAAACTATTCACTGAATGCGTATTCCAGCCAATCCCTCAACACGAATAACTTTTAATTCAAAAGTTTATTAGCATTGACTACCCGTTCTGAACATCCTATGAGCGGTATTTGCGAATCGGATTTAATTTGCATAAATAGTCAAATACACAAGGCCCAAAGTGAACCATTCTAAATTCGATGGTCGGAAAGTTGTATCTCTGCAAACACGGACATTCACAGCGGCAAATGTGACCCGAATTAATATTTGACCGCCCAAGAGTTACACTGTAAAATGCGACTTTGTCAATAGCCAATACATTTATTTAAAATGTTAGTTATGTGACGCTAATATGTGATGTATGAACAAGTATGCGGTACGACCTTCCAAAATCATAAATCGGGCTGTGGATATCATTTGTATAATATATAGAAAAGTAAGTGATAAACCTTTAGCGCTTGACACACGTCATTGATTCTTTAAGTTACTTTCTCTGCTGTTCTCTGCTACTGTTATTATGGTTGTCTCTTCTGATTCATTAATACATTATAAGCTGATGTTCTTAAACAATTTCTTCGTTTTATTTCAAGAATCACTATTTTTCATATTACAACGGCCTTATTATATATAGAGTTTTAGAAACGTTTAATTCATAAATAATTACATAGTAGCGCAATAATTATATCCTTTTGCCTACATATCTCATCTAGCGGTTTGTATCTTCGTAAACGGGCTTATTTGTACTGTATACTCTACAAAACAGTTCATTACTTTCATAAAACAAATGTATGCCATTATAAACTGAATTACGATTAATTTAGGAGATAAAATGGCATACATTATAATGATATACACATGCTGGGATTTTGGTTTGTAATCTGGTTAACGTCCAGTGAGACTTTATTAGGCGTAATTTCTATGGACTTTAATTTTGTGAATTGTTACAAAAGCCTATCTTTAGTAATGGCTTATTTGATGCAGGGGTTTAAACAGCTTGAATAATTAGTCGGACTAACATCAGTCTTACCCTGCATTGTGATACTATATTTATTATACCATGTATAATATATGTTCTATATATTTTTAATCAGAATCCATGCATGGGATCAATCTTCCGGATCTTCCTAAGAACGGACCGCATGCGAATTATTATTAAATTACTATCTCGTTTCTTACCATTGATCACGTTTTTTCATGAATTAAATGGTAACCATGGTAATACACTACTAACTTTAAACCGTTTTATAATGAGGCTGTTTAAGATTTCGCTTCTAATTTCATTGCTTGGAAAAATAAAATATTATTTGAATTAATAAATAAGAATTCAATCCCGACTATATTAATTATACAATATTATATTAGTCCTGTGTTAAAATGAACTTTTAGTTTTGGTACTATTTTTTTTTTTTTTATAGAACGGGGGCAAACGGGCAGGAGGCTCACCTGATGTTAAGTGATAAAGCACAATGATAATAATTATTAATTTATAATATAAGAATAATAGTTAATAACAGATACAAATTAAGCGCTTCAGTTGTTAATCCGGTGTTTTGAAGAAAATGTAAAATAATTCTTCTTTTTTTTTAATATTGAAATTCATAAGTGTACATAGTTGCACCACGTTCAGACGCATACACAAGTTATAAATAATAACTTAGAAAATTCGGGTTCCATTTTGCAAAGTAAAGGAACTTAATCCAACAGGGCAATACAGGTGTTGACAGGACTCGGAGAATTCTCACCACCTGTCCTTACAACAAGCTTCAGCTGGGGTAGTACATGTCCTGATTGAGTGTCTCAGGGGCCGTTCAAGTATTACGTACCTACTATGGGGGGGGTCTTTGATTTTCTTATTTGGTGATTACGTCAACAGTAATCATTTACTTTTTTAGTCATATTACCCACACATTGTCTGTGCTTGAAAACGAAATGCATTTTCGAGGATTACTACAAAAAATTTATACGTTTATGTACTATTATTTTTGAGAGCTTTGCTTACTTTTGCTGACAATATGGAGGGGGGATAAATTGCAGTAAATCTGCTTACTTGAACGACTCCTTATAAATCTCTATCGGTTAGGAAAATTACACCAAACAGAATATAAAATATATAGACTAACAAAGCTATAAATGTTAAATACTAATTTAAGAGACTAAAGCTAAAAGTTGTTAAAACAAATAAATACTATGTATTTATATTTCATAATGATAATTGCTATAATAACTTAAAACATCGGACAAGAAAATAGTCGAGAAATTAGTCAAAGAAAATAAAAAAAATATTATGTCAATTGTCATGTAAACAGTTATTATCTATAGAATTACTAAACAACGTAACGTAACGCAACAATTACGTCTCGTATATTGAACATACCAGTTATCAGGAAACGATAATATTATTTAAATTTTTTATATGAACCAAATCAGTTTGCACATATATACATAAATATTGATTTCATAAAAGTTGTAGATTTGATTCTGTTCAAGACATTGTAATAACAGGACTGAACTTAATAGAACTTTATGTTGAATCAATGTCTGCCGAATTTTCAAATTAAAAGGCAGTTTATACCGCGCACTATGTGGAACCAGCTGCCCACTGAAGTTTTTCCGAACCAATTCCACTTAGGGTCCTTCAAGAAAAGAGCGTACCAATTTTCAAAAAGGCCGGCAACGTACTTGCGAACCTTCTGGCAATGTTAGTGTTCATAGGTGGCGGCGGTATCACTTAACATCAGGTGAGCCTCCTGCCCGTTTGCCTCCAATTACAGTTACAGAAACAAACTGTATAAATAATAATTAAACGTATTCCATATGATTACTGAACAATCTCTTAGTGCAAACATAAGTATAACATTTAGTACTAATAACAAAAATATCGTACTTTTACGTCGTCTTCCGAATAAATATTATTATAAAAATTGTCTTACATCTTTAATAGCAAACTCTATCACCGTTGGCTTATGTTTGCGTATCTATTATAGTGACACCATTTTCAAACTTGTTACCTTGTTATTAGAACTTCCAAAAATATTTCTCACACTTTGAACGCACAAAGAAATTTGAAACTCTGAACTCAAGTTAGCTCATACTTTTCCTAAGTTATACGAATACTTTGTGTTGGCAAAAATGTTGAATTTCACAAAGAAGTATTCGAAGTGTGAGTTGAAGATCCGTCAACTTTTAATTGGCTGGGGAATATGAAGAGGTCACTGTAAACATTATTGAAAATATTTTATATTGGTATCATAATTTAAATACACTAAGTATGTGAAAACTTTAATGAGGGTTAATATATTCATGTTTTGTTTCTATGATTATTCATTGAGTTAATTTCGTTGTATGCCTTCTCAATTTAAAAGTAAAGGCAAGGTTATGTTTCATACAACGACAATTTCCAACCCTTTACCATACGAGTATATATGTACGAGTATATGGACATTTCTACTTCAACTGTCATAGGTTATCTGGCACTATTTTCGGCAAAAGCCTATCCCCAAAAGCTTGTTAAATGATCATGGGAAATAAACATAGCTGAACATCGCATTCGCACCATTATAGTCGTTTGGCGGGAGATCCTGTATATATAAAATATACTCCATTAAATTGTGTATGTATGTGTACTAGTGGTTACCTAGTGAACGAACTGTGCTAATATGATTTTGAAATTTAAATACAAAGTTTAAAGATAATGATATCAAAGCATTAAATGTTTTCAATAACTAACCCTTATTTATTATGTATCTATTCGTAACTTTTATTTTGTACGAAATCGCCCGTTGTCTATATAAAGCCATATTGTCGATATAACAAGTACGCAGGATCGAATATCCAGTCGATTACACTATTCGCATTTGCTGAACAAAGTTTCACAAAGCAAATTACGATTGCAGTACGAACATAATACAATTTTATCCTATTGCATACCCAATTTGAAATAACAAGCTGTATATGTGCATGTATGCTACTGGGAAGACACAATTTAGACTATCTAAAATTTATAGCTAAATGACTGTGGTGTTTTTTTTTTTTTCAAATATTATTTTTTTAGTTGGGTCTCAAACATACTTCGTTCTGCTTTTTGTAAAGTTCAGTCTGTGTACATATGTATGGCAATCTTTTCAAACATTACTTGATTTGTATTTCGACTTTTCGTAGGAGGCGATAAATTACTTAAAAATGGTTATGAGCAAATAATATTTATTATAAAAAAACTAACTGCAATTGCTAGTTCAATCTACATTCCCTATATCATTCTCCATTTAAAAAAAATATACAATTTTTCATATTACATTAGTTAACCACCAAACATTTGTCTATTATAATTAAATGAAAAAAAATTTTTTATGAAACACGTTATCCCAATGTTTCCTGCAACAATACGATACCGAGTTCGTGTCATCGGCCAGCCAAGCTAATATAGTACCTATGTACAATGCTTGATTGGATGCAGAAGCCTTTTTTGTGCGCCCAGTGAGACGCAGCGATCACGGAACAGATTATTGAGCCAATTTATTTTAAGCTGAATCAGCTGTGCTCGGTTTGGCTAAACGGAATGCTTAATTTGCCTTTTCGACTGTCATAGGCGAATTCGATAGGACTTTGCGATGAGTAGGCTTTTGCTCGTAACTTAAGTTAGAACTTGCTGACGCTTTAAAATCAAACATTTTAGCTACGAACTTGCTACGTTCTTGCTACATTTCTACGAATGCACTGTGGTAGCGCTAGTTCGTAGCCGTATTTATTTTATTCATTTATTTTATTTTAAAAGGCACACTAACGAAACACATTCAAACACTTACAGAGAACACATAACATAGAAAACAAGATACATGCATGTGCATCAATAACAAGGGTGCACAACATTTATAGGGAAACATTACAATGATGAAGAGAGAATAACTTCAACATTAAAAGTAAAAAACAAACTAGATTAAAAAAAAATACAAACGTACAATACAAATACATATAAAAAAAAACAATAATTTTCAACTTTGCAATTATCACTATCGGTCACGGATCAACATTGGCTGCAGCATCTTACGCCTGAAGACATGGAGACTGTCACTAAATGGATCTGCTTGGCATGTACTCAGAGCGTCGTTTAATGTCGATAGAGATCTTATATTATAAATTATATTTACAGAAAATATAATTAAATATACACTTAAACAGATATGTAATTCAAAGCAGGGATGTATTATTCATAAGATTTACTAAGAGTTACTACGAATATTTTACTGCAATAATACTGATCATAATATGATAAGTAAATTACTTTCGAGGCTTTGTGAATAATTCAGAGTGTTTCAATAAAATGAGCACAAAAACAATGTTTCCTCTTCTAAATGTTATTAATATGGATTTATTATGGACCAATTAACTATATTAATTAGAATATTTATATTGAAGTAATTGCTTTAGTCTTGTTATTAATGTTTCCTTTCAAGAATAATACAGACCCGCTTTATTGAATTTGAACTACCCATTTAATATGTTAATATTATGTTGTATAGTTCAATATTGTATTGTTATTTTAAGTAAACATTTGTGTACTATTCTCTGTCCATTAATCATTTTTATAGATAAGTAATCTATCCTTCAATGAAATCATAATTACGCGGGGGAAGCGAACTATGAACCTTTGAATTCAACACAAACATGATTGCCACGTAGGAGATTTAAAGTCTGAAGCATTAATTATTGTTACTACCCGAAATTTACACAATAATTGACCTTACCTCCGTCTTTATTCAAAGCTCCTTCAAAATTTATCGCTTCCGATTCGTCGGTGGCAATTTATAACGGATTTCGACGTCGGTGTGTCGGTATATATCAGACTTAATCTCACAGGCCGATGATCGAAAATTTCAAAATAAAATTGGGACTCAAAAAAGCTTTACAATAAATCATGTGCTCGTTATGCCGGTCGGCTTTCGCTGTGACGCAAAAACCATCCCAATCTGTCTGGACCCCCCCCCATAATCGCTAGATAATGCCAGTGAAAAATTATTTCAACATACGATAATGGTTTGCATGACACATCCGGTACACAACATCATTTGTCATTCTGTCGTGTAAAGGTTTGAGAGCGTAAGCTAAATAACGAAATAATAAATATATTTGGCAAATATATTTTTATATAAGTCAATTATAAATCCAAACTATGTAGGAACAAGTAAATTTAAGTAATAATGTATATAAACTTAATGAAGCAACAAGAATTTTGACTTAACGCGTTTGATTTGCACAATTTCAGGATTTTTTATTAAACGTTTTATAATCTAATTATTTGATTACGTTACAACAACGTGTAAAGCAGTCAACCAGTAAACTATATATACATATTGACCACGTTTTTAATCATTAAAAGTATTACAAAGTTAAAATTAATCTTTAATAATGAACTTAAGAAATAAGGAACCATTAAATAACAAGAACGTAAACTTCCCAGCTCACTCATAAGATTTATTTAACGACAAATTTTATATCGCAAGTTCAAGATGGTGCCTAGTTAGTGCTGGTTTCAATTTAATATAAGAAGTTGAATGCACTATAAATTAAATCATTTAGTGTATAAACTATAAATTTAATCCTAAAATAAGCTTAAAATCCGTTGCACATATTGTGAGCCAATTATTGTACTGTAACTAGATCAAATTGTTCGATAAAATACACAATTTAAAATTGTAATCGTATTATTACTTTATAATATTTGGTTATATGCGTATAATAAAATGAGAGCGGATACATGTAAATGAGTAATTCACATCACATTTTATTTGAATAAAATTCTTTTTTGTTAATATTTTTTATTTTTTTGAATTATGACTACGTATAGACATAATTTAAATAATTAAAAAAGTATTGTAAAATGTAAGTTTCTATAATAATAATATTTATCATCATCATAAGAATATCATTTATTTAATTTAAGAACTTTTATTTCCCATTACTCAAAATTATATAAAACTGATAATTTATGTATGATTAGAGTCAGTTAATTGAATATAAAGCAGCTTATTTCCGTTATATATATAAAATTCATACAATCAATATGTATATTTCATGATAATGTTTTTGGGAAAGTTATCTCTATGATTAGCCTAGTGTGTACAGATCAACAATTATTGTTTAGACGGAAATCGAACCCGGGATTAAAGGACATGTTCTCTCAAGACACCGAAGGTCGATTACAATCTAGATAGAAGATTAATTAGGGAAACTGACTGAAACAAATTATTTTTGTTAGAGCTTATTCCTAGATTTTTCCGACGTAACCTTTATTGCACGGAAATGGACCACGTCGTAAAGACCTTTTTTTCACGTATATCTTGGACGATCTCTCGTTATCGTGATGGTTGGCTCTAAGCACGGCATACCTGTAGCTGTCAAGTTGGATCATACTGTCGATGTATCTTAAGAAAAGTTACTAAGAGTTACTATGTGTAAGCTATAACTTGGCCACTTAAGAAAATCTTAACAATTTGTTTTATATATATGGGTATAAGTATGTAAAAAGCGTGCGACTCTCATCCCTGAGGTTCGTAGGTTCAAAGCCTGGCTGTGACTAATCAACTTTCTATGTGTACATTTAACACTTGCTCGTACGGAGAAAAACATCGTGCGAAACCCTTAGACCCAACATGTCAACGGCGTGTGTCATCCACAGAGGGCTAATCACCTACTTGTCTATTATAAAAAAACAAATGATCACGAAACAGATACAAAAAGGCCTAGACCAAAAAGGTTCTTTCGCCACTAGTTTTATAAAAGAAGGCTCTATGGATATGTCTGCGTATGTTCGAATATAGAAGACCTAGGAAAGCCATAAGTATCAAAAGGTATCAAAAGACGAATTAAGTACTAGTCATACTAGATAAAATGAAATCAAAATCATTTATTGATATAGGTAACACAATGTAAACTTATGAACGTCAAAAAAGAAATACACATAAAATGCTTCTAATTTTAAATTTACTGCCAGTTCTCAAATCAAGTAGACAGTAAGATAATGTCTGTAATAAAATAACTTAATAAAAAAATATAATGAATGTAAAACCCTTTGATTGCACTCACTACTTTATTCATAATCAAAGTAATACCAATTTCATTAAAATCCATTTAAAAGAGTTTAACAAAGATACATTTGTTTAAGAACGAAGAATTTTAAATGTAAAGTTATTCAAGCTACAGCAACTTATTTCCATGAATTTTGGCCATTTACGGTTTTCAGGACATAATATAACGCACACGTATATTCTATCTCTTAAACCTCATATGCTGATATTGCATTACAACAAACAGTTTTACGTGTTCATTCGAATATGGCAATACAGCTTCATGAATTCACTGCCGATTTAAATCAATCATATTTCACAGTCAAAGAAAACGAATAACTAAACAAATGTATACAATGTTTATGAAACGTGCTCATACTAAAGCGGTTGTGTAACAGTTCGACTGCCGTTAGCCGCTATCATCTGTCAGGCTCCGCGCAGACACCGATCAAATTGAGGATTGGGGCTTATTGCCATTTGATAATGCACGGCTTATCCTTCCCTTGTTATGGCCGATAGAGAATAATCGATAGTTACCTGTGCGTTTAATATAGGTTAGAGCTGTGCTGCCTCGCTGGTTGCGGGCTGAGATTGAGGGTTTGAGTCCCGGCTCTGTAAGAAATTTCTATATACAGTATTAAAATGTTCTTTCATTTGCAAGAGAATATTGTGATGTAACCCGTATGGCGTTAGCTTGAATATTAAACGATGTGTCAGGCACAGAAGATTAATCACCTACTACATAAAAAATATCAAGGATACAGAAGTCTAAGGCATTGACTACCGGTTGCAGAGTTACTGGTGTTTTGCGAACTTAAACTCTGGTATATACTACTGGTATAACTATGATATATGTAGACATTTTTTTTTAAATATCTATATGTAGACATGTAAAAAACCTTAGTATACCTTTATTTTATAAAAGTCCGCGGTACGACGCGAATATGAACGCGTAGTTATTTCGCGTTTTGTTATAAGAGTTTATTCATATATACCAAGGTCCTTACCAATCTCGTGAAACCTTAATATAAAAAAGCGAGAAAAACACTTGGTAACTGTTTGATATGTATAATTTGTTTTTAAATACTATTAAGTTAGAGTTCTTAAATGTAATCGGTTTAAATTGTATGTTCCTCTGAATGACCTATGAATTTAATAATTTATTTACCGTCTTACCGCTCTCCAGAAATTTAATTCATTTAAATGTAATTTCCAGACGGACGTAATGTTTTAATGATTTGTAAAATGGGAATTAGTATTTAAAAGAGCAATTTTCAAGGACTATTCATCAAAGGTTATTTAAAAAGGCCATTTAACTCCAATGTCAAAGCCAAGTGCAAAAACTAAAACGATACGAAACTAAGCAAATTATAACGTTTTAGTAAAAACTATTCACTGAATGCGTATTCCAGCCAATCCCTCAACACGAATAACTTTTAATTCAAAAGTTTATTAGCATTGACTACCCGTTCTGAACATCCTATGAGCGGTATTTGCGAATCGGATTTAATTTGCATAAATAGTCAAATACACAAGGCCCAAAGTGAACCATTCTAAATTCGATGGTCGGAAAGTTGTATCTCTGCAAACACGGACATTCACAGCGGCAAATGTGACCCGAATTAATATTTGACCGCCCAAGAGTTACACTGTAAAATGCGACTTTGTCAATAGCCAATACATTTATTTAAAATGTTAGTTATGTGACGCTAATATGTGATGTATGAACAAGTATGCGGTACGACCTTCCAAAATCATAAATCGGGCTGTGGATATCATTTGTATAATATATAGAAAAGTAAGTGATAAACCTTTAGCGCTTGACACACGTCATTGATTCTTTAAGTTACTTTCTCTGCTGTTCTCTGCTACTGTTATTATGGTTGTCTCTTCTGATTCATTAATACATTATAAGCTGATGTTCTTAAACAATTTCTTCGTTTTATTTCAAGAATCACTATTTTTCATATTACAACGGCCTTATTATATATAGAGTTTTAGAAACGTTTAATTCATAAATAATTACATAGTAGCGCAATAATTATATCCTTTTGCCTACATATCTCATCTAGCGGTTTGTATCTTCGTAAACGGGCTTATTTGTACTGTATACTCTACAAAACAGTTCATTACTTTCATAAAACAAATGTATGCCATTATAAACTGAATTACGATTAATTTAGGAGATAAAATGGCATACATTATAATGATATACACATGCTGGGATTTTGGTTTGTAATCTGGTTAACGTCCAGTGAGACTTTATTAGGCGTAATTTCTATGGACTTTAATTTTGTGAATTGTTACAAAAGCCTATCTTTAGTAATGGCTTATTTGATGCAGGGGGTTTAAACAGCTTGAAT
The DNA here is from genome assembly GCA_905332375.1 of Pieris macdunnoughi. NCBI lineage: Eukaryota > Metazoa > Arthropoda > Insecta > Lepidoptera > Pieridae > Pieris > Pieris macdunnoughi. Next base: position 4,987,701 of record CAJOBZ010000063.1, read on the forward strand.
AATTAGTCGGACTAACATCAGTCTTACCCTGCATTGTGATACTATATTTATTATACCATGTATAATATATGTTCTATATATTTTTAATCAGAATCCATGCATGGGATCAATCTTCCGGATCTTCCTAAGAACGGACCGCATGCGAATTATTATTAAATTACTATCTCGTTTCTTACCATTGATCACGTTTTTTTCATGAATTAAATGGTAACCATGGTAATACACTACTAACTTTAAACCGTTTTATAATGAGGCTGTTTAAGATTTCGCTTCTAATTTCATTGCTTAGAAAAATAAAATATTATTTGAATTAATAAATAAGAATTCAATCCCGACTATATTAATTATACAATATTATATTAGTCCTGTGTTAAAATGAACTTTTAGTTTTGGTACTATTTTTTTTTTTTTATAGAACGGGGGGCAAACGGGCAGGAGGCTCACCTGATGTTAAGTGATACTATAAAGCACAATGATAATAATTATTAATTTATAATATAAGAATAATAGTTAATAACAGATACAAATTAAGCGCTTCAGTTGTTAATCCGGTGTTTTGAAGAAAATGTAAAATAATTCTTCTTTTTTTTTAATATTGAAATTCATAAGTGTACATAGTTGCACCACGTTCAGACGCATACACAAGTTATAAATAATAACTTAGAAAATTCGGGTTCCATTTTGCAAAGTAAAGGAACTTAATCCAACAGGGCAATACAGGTGTTGACAGGACTCGGAGAATTCTCACCACCTGTCCTTACAACAAGCTTCAGCTGGGGTAGTACATGTCCTGATTGAGTGTCTCAGGGGCCGTTCAAGTATTACGTACCTACTATGGGGGGGGGGGTCTTTGATTTTCTTATTTGGTGATTACGTCAACAGTAATCATTTACTTTTTTAGTCATATTACCCACACATTGTCTGTGCTTGAAAACGAAATGCATTTTCGAGGATTACTACAAAAAATTTATACGTTTATGTACTATTATTTTTGAGAGCTTTGCTTACTTTTGCTGACAATATGGAGGGGGGGGGATAAATTGCAGTAAATCTGCTTACTTGAACGACTCCTTATAAATCTCTATCGGTTAGGAAAATTACACCAAACAGAATATAAAATATATAGACTAACAAAGCTATAAATGTTAAATACTAATTTAAGAGACTAAAGCTAAAAAGTTGTTAAAACAAATAAATACTATGTATTTATATTTCATAATGATAATTGCTATAATAACTTAAAACATCGGACAAGAAAATAGTCGAGAAATTAGTCAAAGAAAATAAAAAAAATATTATGTCAATTGTCATGTAAACAGTTATTATCTATAGAATTACTAAACAACGTAACGTAACGCAACAATTACGTCTCGTATATTGAACATACCAGTTATCAGGAAACGATAATATTATTTAAATTTTTTATATGAACCAAATCAGTTTGCACATATATACGTAGTCGGTCCCAAAGTTCTGTCATAAATGGAAATAATCATAAAAACAAAAGTACTGATCAGTTTTTAATGAGTGATATATCAATTCATAGTACATTAATTAAGGAGTAGAAATAGCATAAACTTATTCGAAATGACCTCCCTTATTTTTAATACAGGCCCTTAAGCGCCGCGGCCAGTCGTCTATCGCAGCACGCACCATATTCATGTCGATTTCAGTGACTGAGTTTTTTAAAGACGACTGCAGACTCTCCAAATTTTTATGGGGTGTATCACAGACCTTCCTCTCTAAGACCTGCCAAAATTTATAGTCCAAAGGATTAAGGTCCGGACTGGAGGAAGGCCAATCCTCATGTCTAATTAAATCGATGTTTTGACGCTCAAACCAGGCTTTAGTGGTCTTGGCTTTGTATGCAGGCTCAGAGTACTGCTGGAACACGAAGTGATGTCCCGCAAATAGGGTGCTGGACAGGTCTTTGACAAGGCGATCCAAAACCGTCTCTCGGTACACTTTAGCTCTGGTTTTGACCCCCTTTTTGCAAAAATGAACCTCAGTTAGCCCGTAATAGGACACTCCCAACCAGACCATTACTGATGATGGATGATGTCCATGTTGTACCCTTGGAACTTTATTTTTAGCTTCTTCAGACCTCCTAGCGTACACTGTATCAATCTGTTTATTGTACTTCTCTTCATTATCGAAATTTTTTTCGTCCGTAAAGAGGATATCACGGTGTCGGTTTTTCGCGTACCGCTTAAACAACACCCGCGATCTCTTAAGCCTTATTGCTTTTAGACGAGCATTAAGTAAGTCCCCACTTTTTTTTTGTATGCTCGTAGACCAAGATCTTCATTTAAAACCTTTTTTATTGTTTTCCTACTGACACCCATCTGCAAAGCCATCAACTTCTGTTTTCGGACAGAATTTCTTACTATCCGCGCTTTGATAGCTTTGATTACTGCTGGTGTTCTTGCGGAGCGTGGCCGGCCAGTTCTTTTCTTGTCCTCAACACTGGAGACTTCAAGGTACCTATCAATAGTACCGTACACAAACCTAAGCGTTATATTAAAATTTTTGAGCAACTTGAAAATGGTACTCGGCGAGTGCCCACAGCGGTGCAACACAATAACAACTATTCGGTCTTCTTTCAATGTCCACTCCGTCGTGAAAACTTACTGAAAGTTATTGTTTTTTTATTTTAAAACAATAGTCAAACATTCCAAAATAGAATGCAATAACTTTTTTTATAAAATCCTGCTCGAAATATAGAAATAATGTGCCAGTGACAGAACTTTGGGACCAACTACGTACATACACAACATCTATACAAATGAGATAATTTTGTTATGTAGCCTTTATAACATTATGTTCCTAAACTCATAAAGATAACTTAGTAATGCACCGTCCGTTCATTGTAACGTAAAGAGGAAGGATCAACGTTAAATATTTCATTTTAGACAAGTTTTTATTGCGAGCTCCGAACGTGTTCGCGATAAACGTAGCGAGCGTGAGTGGAGTTGCTTCGATCGTAACACGCATTATATTACTAGATGGGATAGATTAAAACTACTTATTTCCTAAACTTAAGCGTAGTTTCGATACCTTGCAACTAACGCCCGAACCCAATAACCTATCTCAATCCATAATCCACCATCTGAGATAGTAATCTTAATCAAAAAGTAAAAAGTGTGCCAATAACCAATCGACGGATTGTAATAGCCATCTGTCGATACAAGCTATACATGAGAGGTCGTATCGGTCGGTGTCTGTGGATACACCTTTGTTTGAAAATGACGAAAGCTCGATTTCAATAGTTAATTATTTTAACAGATTTTAACTTATACCAGTTTTTTAAATAATTACAAAAACTTTTTGTTATGTTTTAAACATACACATGTATATTTTATTTACTTTATTTGGTTTACATTGAATATCAAATATGAGTGTAAACTCGGTAATATGGAATGACAAAAAGCATTTTATCCGTAGCCAAAAATGGATTGTCTTCGTAGGGTTTGGTTATTGGGATGCAGATAGGAGATCGATCGACTGTCACGGTCTGGTCTCAGATTGTTACTATCTGAGATTGTGGATTGATTATTGGGTTCGGGCGTAAATGGTCAACAACCTGCCCCACCAATCTGCCATATCCACGTCTTTCAAGTTAAAATACAAATGGTACCTTTTGGGCCCATTTTTGATTAACTATGTTTGTATTTTTGTTGTATGTATGCTTAAATTAAATAAATATTTTCTTTTAATTAAGATATCTTTGGAATGAAAATGTTTTGTTGTTGTTTTTAAGTGACGTTCCAAACTTTTATGTTTAAACGTTTGCGAGACACATAAGTAACTGGCTGGTAGCTAACTGCATACAGAATAAATATCTAATTTTACTGGCCTAGAAGCGTGCCTGCTTCTTTCTATATTGGATTACTGGACTTTACTTTTAATTCATATCATACATTATTTGGATATGATTATATCAATTCTAAATATTAAAAAAAAATACGACATAAAAAAATACGAAATATCACAAAGTAAATTGCACTATGGGCAAAAAGTGTGACAACGTGGAAAGGGCCAGAAAGGAAGACCCTAAAAAAGATAGGAGGATGAAATGAAATGCATCAGTCCAAATCGCATGATTTAAGCGAACTCCTGGCTCACTTTGAAAGAAGGCTTTACCTGTAAAGGGTTACTTTTTTTTTTTTTTTTTTTTTTTTTATGTAATAGGAGGCAAACGGGCAGGAGGCTCACCTGATGTTAAGTGATACCGCCGCCCATGGACACTCACAATGCCAGAAGGCTCGCAAGTGCGTTGCCGGCCTTTCAGGAATTGGTACGCTCTTTTCTTGAAGGACCCTAAGTCGAATTGGTTCGGAAATACTTCTGTGGGCAGCTGGTTCCACATAGTGGTGGTGCGCGGCAAAAACTGCCTTAGAAAACGCTCTGTTGTGGAACGACGGACGTCGAGGTGATACGGATGGTATTTTGTATTTTGCCTTGACGTCCGATGATGAAACTCAGCTGCAGGTATTAGACCGAACAACTCCTCTGAACACTCTCCATGGTAAATGCGGTAGAAGATGCAGAGAGATCCCACATCTCTACGCAACGCCAAGGGATCAAGCCGCACGGAAAGTGACTGGTCGTCGACGATTCGAACCGCTCTTCGTTGAATACGGTCAAGTGGAAGGAGCTGGTACTGGGGAGCTCCCGCCCAGAGGTGAGAGCAGTACTCCATATGGGGCCGAATTTGCGCTTTATAAAGTTGCAAGCGGTGGCCCGGAGTGAAGTACCGTCTCGCCTTGCTGAGCACACCAAGCTTTTTGGAGGCTAATTTAGCCTTTCCTTCCAGATGACCGCGAAACTGAACGTTATTCGATATGTCAACGCCCAGTATTCCGATGCTAGCTGAGGCTTTAAGGAGAGTGTCTTCAAAGAGGGGAGTAGCGACAAAGGGAGTTTTTTTAGCGGAAAACGCGCATACTTGTGTCTTCTTGGGGTTAAATTGGACTAGATTTAGTCTACCCCAGTCCGAGACTCCACGTAGAAGAGTTTCGACTTCAGACACAAGTTTGTTCCGGTACTCATCGACAACAGCCCGAGAAATACCTGCCCGGCCAGTGTAAAAAATATCCCCAGTGCTGTCGTCCGCATAGCAATGAATGTTGCTAAGCTGCAACATATCATTGATATGCAGAATAAACAGGGTCGGGGATAGGACACAGCCTTGTGGGACACCAGCATTCACAGGTTTCAGGTCGGAGCATGCTCCGTCGATGACGACTTTGATGCTCCGATCAGCGAGAAAGCTGGAAATCCAGTTGCATAATTTCTCAGGGAGCCCATAGGCTGGAAGCTTCGAGAGCAGTGCTCTGTGCCACACCCGATCGAAGGCTTTCGCTATGTCCAAACTTACCGCCAGCGCCTCCCCCTTGGACTCAATTGCCTCTGCCCACCTATGTGTAAGGTATACAAGGAGGTCACCAGCCGAGCGACCACGACGGAAGTCGTACTGAGAATCGCTAATCAGCTGGTGGCCCTCTAGATACCTCAAGAGCTGGCTGTTAATAATGGTTTCCATTATTTTGGAGAACAAGGAGGTTATAGCTATTGGGCGATAGTTGGACGGATCAGAGCGATCGCCTTTTTTAGGGATCGGATGTATCGAAGCGATCTTCCAGCACTTCGGAACAGTGCCGAGCGTGTAAAGGTACCGGAAAAGGCGCGTTAGGACCGGAGCCAACTCAGGAGCACAAGTACGCAGCACAATTGGAGGGAGTTACTGTTCTTGCAATAACAAAAAAAAATTTTTTTTATAAAATCAAAGAAAACAAAACATTAAATTAAAAATATATCCCAAAAAAATTATTTAAATTACAGTGTGAAGTCTTTATAACGAATTTCAAGGGACCAACCATTTTAATTCGTTATAGAGAATGTATGGGTAATGCGTTAAACCAAAAAGACGTAATAAAGTGTATACTGTACTTTAATAAATTACTAGTACAATAATTGAAACTTAACTAAATATGACTATTTAATCGCCCCGATTTGAGGTGCACGATCAATAATCTATATTATAGACTTATTACTAGTTGAGAATTGACCGGTCCGATGTGAGGTATCCGATCAAAAGCTGGTGGTCCTTTTTTTTTTTAAAGGAATTTTGCTGTTGGCCTTATGGGCCTTTACAGCTCAGCTCGGGCTGTTTTGGCGAGCGTAGCTCGGCCTGAATGGGCGTTTTTCCCGCGACTAGCGCAAGGGCGTCTCCTGTGAGACTCGGACCTCGACTTGGGCCGTCGCGGGGTGGTCAATCGCCTGAAGGGCAAGACGGAAGCTCACTGGAAGGAGCGAAGTACGCAGTAAAGGTCCACGCCTTCCCCGGTGAAGGCGGTTTTTTACCATAATCTGATTTTGGCTATTATTATTTTGGCCGCGCGGGCGGCTTTTGATATTATTGTTAGCTACAGTGATTGGATCATCCGGATCCGTTAGTATGTGTCGGGGCCTCCTTCGCGCCGTGTTTGTCGGGAAGGGATAGTAGTTGATGCTTTTACGCACCAACGGGATGGGATGATGTGTAGCCTTGTCGAAGTGGCGTGACGCCAATTTCATCCATTGGGCATCATTCATCCATTGGGCTATGGTAGGGAGCTCCAGGTCACGGTGGAGATCGACGTTTCTCACGTAGAAGGGTGCACCGGTCGCGATTCTCATGAATCGTGCCTGAAGCACCTATAGCCGGTAGATATGGGCGGGGGCACAATGCCCAAAGACTACGCTAGCATATGTCATGCACGGTCGGATTCAGGCTTTGTACAATGTCATCTTGTCTACGGGACATGTGACTCCTTTTATTTAGGAGGACATGAAGGCGAGAGAGGACAAAAGAGGCCTTCTTGCGAACGGCGGATATGTTTACGGAAAGACATGCCGGTATCGAGCGTGACTCCTAGATATTTCACGGACAAAAAAAAAACTTTTCCCGAGAATGAGTGAGCACCGGAGTTGCCCCTGGCAAAGAGAATTGCGACGCTTTCTCGGAATTTATTTGGAAGCCCCATTTCCGAAACCATTCGCCTAGCCTCGTAGTTGTGGTCAAAAGTCTGTCCACGATGACACCTCTGTCTTTTTAAGTGGTATAGAGAGCGGTGTCATCTGCAACAGTTATTAATCGGTCTTCCATACTGTATTCACAAACATATCCGCAACATCATGCGTTAATACTGTCTTTGTAAAAAAAAACCACTTAACAGACCAAAAAAAAAAATAAGTTATAGGTATTCTCGTCCAGTTCAATATATCCGTGTCCACACGTATTGAGTTGTTTCAACTAGTAAACTTAGTCTAATGCACTAACGTGATCTCGTAACCTGCTATTTCAATCAAAATTTCAAGTATATGACAATTTACATAACTTTAATATTATCTAAGGATACATACTGATGTTATTAAAGTTATGTTGGCGGCGGTATCACTTAACATCAGGTGAGCCTCCTTCCTGCCCCTTTGCCCCCAGTTGTAACAGGTGTCTCAAAAGAAAGTTTAAATTTCAATTTAGAGCGTTATGTGAAAATGTTACATGACTTCTTGGTGACTGAACTTCAAATCTTTCCTGGATATAACCAAAAAACCATGTATCCAGCAGCAACGTCACATACTTCCAATATGAAACGGCACACGGCAAATTGATCTCCATTAGAGGTGACATAAATTGGCCTCCACGCAGTCCTGATTTAACCCCTATGGATTTTTCTTATGGGGTTATCTTAAATCTAAAGTCTACGCCAAAAAGGCGACTTCTCTGGTGCAATTGAAAGAAATATCCGTCACGAAATGGCAGCCATGAGTCCACCTGCCGAGCCGTCATAAGTAATTTTATTGTTCGATTAAATGAGTGCCGCGATTGCGAGGGTCTACATTTGGACGGTATTATTTTAAGAAATAAATTCCCAACATGTGTGCTTTAATAATAAATAAACATTTTTTTGATACACGACTTACTTTTTTTATCGATCAACTAAATATGAACTTTCTTTTGAGACACTCTGTATAACAAAATATATATATATATAATAAAAATATTTCAAAAGGTATTTTAAAAATTCTTAACAATAAAGTCATCATAGACTCCAAGTAAGCACCCATCCAATTCCTTTTTAATCTTAACCTATAGAGATACAGAGGTTTGAAAGAAAACCAATCAGCTAAAACGCAACTTGTATTGTAATAATGATTTACGCTAGTCTTTCTTGTTAAAGTTGAAAAATTCAACAAAAGAGTTCAATTAGAACGAGGTGAAAATAGTTCTGTACCAAATATTAGAGCGTGAGAAAATGCAATATTAATGGCTTTGCACGATCTCAATGGATGGAACATTTGTATACATTTAAAACGTATTAATGTATAACCTTTGTTATATAACTCGACGATTCGGTCTCCTTCCCTGATATAACGTATATTAAAAGCGTAAAAGATTCTGATCAATCATTTTTGAGTTGACTTGACTCCTATGTCCCCCAAGTGGTGCAGAGAGCTAGATCCGTCCTGGGTGTTTCTCCTATTTCACCCCACTTCATTCCAGCTTCTTTCGCTTCTGCAATCATGCTAGGTCTATTTTGGGCGACCACTTTTTTTGCCTTTTTGAGGATTCCAATCAAGAGCTTGCTTGGCAATGTGACTTAGATCCCTCCGTAGCGTACCATCCATTTCCACTTTTGGCGTTTTATAGACGAATCATTCTAAGTCTTTAAATAGAATTTCAAGCAGAATTGCTATTTGAAAAAAAAATACTGGCTTGACCTCCCCAAACTAGTTCATCTGTTAATTAGGTTTAAATTAGTTTATTCTCATTAAAATGTACATGTCACTTTATATTTTAAAAATATACTTCATCAAAATACAAGACCACAAACGTTCGCAGACATATTCGGAACTACCTTGCGATTGTGTAACTCACTCACTCTGAAAAGTGAGTTACAGAATCGCAAGGCAGGTCCAATGCTACTATTTCCCGTAGTTCAGAAAGTAAACAGTTTTCGTTACAACTGTTTCAACACCGAGTCGTTGACTCGCTCGAAATAAAGAACATAAATATATTTTAATAAAGTTATTAATTAAATTAGTTGGTGTTAAAACTACAAAAAAGCAGCTATAAAAATAATCTAGTCTCGATAGAAATATTTATTTTCATTGATTTTTCGTTCTATTACAAACCTCACAGAAACAAAAGTATTACTATGCATTTAAAAACATTTATTTACAATAAATTAAAAAGTAATTAAATTTAAATCCTCTGTTGTCATAATTTAGTTTACGTTAGCAATATATCTGAGTTTTAAACTCAGTAAAACGAGCAACATTGGGCAAATGTACCAAATTATAAACATACAGTCTAATTACTTAGCGCACTACGTTAAATTGTACAAATTCGCGGAACAAATAGTTGTGGGATGTTGTGGTTTCATTACTAGCGGTATCCTATATATTTTCAGCGTTTATTGCTCCTTGCTAGGTCTTTTAACGACTAAATATGCTGCTGCTTCCGGATACAACTCGCAATAGACCAGGATAAAATATAGCGTCCTAACAATATAAGAATACTTGGTGATACTCGCAGCTGCATAGAATTAAGATAAATTAATTGTATGCCTGTTCACTTGCAGATTACGCAACAGACCACGCGGCCATTAAAAATCCTAATTGACTAAATATTTTAATCAGTGATCAGTTTCGGATTCTAATGTAACATATAAAGAAACAAAATACGCATGTTTTTTTATTATTATACCTGAAATAAACTTTTGAATATACGTATAAAAACAACTATAATTTTTTACCCTTATGCTGTAAATAAATAAAAATAAAGGACTTTATCCATTACTATATGAATAGTGTTGGCCCAGTGGCTTCAGCGTGCGACTCTCATCCCTAAAGTCGTAGGTTCGAGCGCCGGCTGTGCATCAATTGACTTTCTTTAACACGTACGTTATGTGCGTATAGTAATAGTAAATGTAATCTTCGCTCGAACGGTGAAGGAAAACATCGTGAGGAAACCGGCTTGCCTTAGACCCAAAAAGTCGACAGCGTGTGTCAAGCACAGCCTTGCGATTCTGTAACTAACTTTTCGAACTCTCACAGCGGTTTTCGCAGCGGCTGATCACCCACTCGCCTATAAGATTGACAAATAATCATGAAACAGATACAGAAATCTGAGGCCCAAACCTAAAAAAAGGTTACGCCACTGGTTTTTTTTTGTTTTATATATACACTGTACAGTGTCTGCTTCCTGGGAAAAACCGTGCGCATAGTACAGTCATAATCTTGATAGATTATTAAGTAATTTTATACCAATTACAATAAATGATTTTCGGGTTACACATGCCACGACGTCGGCGATACTTTATTAATACAAATGTTGTATTATAAAAGCCCTCAAAACTACTGATGGTATATTAAGATTTTCACACAATAATGAGATTCGGCGACCTAGTTCTTCCAAATCACCGCGTTTTGAGGCTTCAAGGCATAATTATCTTCACAATAACAAGGCATCCTTGTTCAAACGCTTTGAATGTCGAAGACGGTTGATACGCTAGTTAGCCGCCCCGACTTCATTTGCGAAGTATTATCATAGATACGATATATCTTACCTAATACTTAGTTATAATAATATAGTGTCCTTAATTCTTAAAAAAAATGGTGCGTGTACTTATGTACGCGCGTAAGAAGTTATACTTCTTTGGCTTTCTTTATTTTTTATAATAAAAATTTAACGTTAATTAAATTTCATTATATTTAATATTTAGTATATTATTCAATTATTAATTGATATAAATAAAAAATGTGAGCCGTCACGGGTCGCCTGGCAGATGTGAAACATCGACATTATTTTGTAAAAGTAATATGCAGAAAAGAACAGATTGTGATAGGAACTAAATATGTCATAATGATAAAGTAAAATAAATTTCTTTGAAAAAAATAATTAAAACTCCTTTATTTGTTTAAAAGGTACTACAAAGGTCATTATGGTCATTCAAAATTCTTGGCATAGCTGCTAACTTCACTCATATTCTATTTCTTTTTACTTGTAGAATTCGTTAGTGGGCAACTTCATACTGTTACATAATTTTGTGTCACGGTGCGCGCGCATCGTAAAATTTCACTCTCATAAATTTTTCATAACGCGCCTAAAGAAGTATAACTTCAATAAATATATAAAAAAAATGACATTAAGAAAGTAAAGTCTGACAGAGCAATATATATTTTGAATCTAAAACAGACCAATTGGAATTATAAGTCTGTACTTCCTAATCTATAAACTAATGATTTGATTTCAGTTCTCTGCAACATTTTAAGAGTGTCATTTTATAATAATTACATCCTTAACGAAATCTAGAATAAATAAGGTTATTTTTAGTATCCGTAGTTTTAGATATTGATTACGTGACAATCTAAACGTTGCTGAAAAAAATCAAAATTCTAATCTCACCGCAACCAATTTCGCACACGTCCCCTCACAAATACGCTCGAAATAAGTGCCTAAACGCCTAGGGCTACCACGCTACAATTTTTTTTAATTTTGAATAGGTTAAATATTTTTAAGCTAAAAATCCAATACATGTACAATAAGTAAAGCGCAATTGGTGTTATTATAATTAAATGGAAGAAATTTCGATCATACACAACTCTAAAATGGAGTTCTTTGTTATTAAATTGTAGAATTATTCTGGTCGTAAAAATAGATTAGCCCGAGTTAACATTCTAAGTATATTTTAACCCCCCGACGGACAAAGAGGGCATTGTAACATTATTGTAATATCTGTAGAACCGTAGGAAAGGAATGTAATGATGCGTTTTTTTAGATTCGGGTTAGAAAGCTCACAAAATCATACACACATAATGGGTATTTATTTTCAAGTATTTAAAATCTTACATTCGGAACGTACAAGCTACTTGATCATAGTACAAGCTACTCTGGCCATGGACCTGAAAGGTTACTTAAAATTGAAAATTTTATATTATTTCTTGTTTAAAGCTGAAATGTTTTACTTTAATTAATAAATATGCGTATATTAAAAATAACCAGGTTAATCAATCTGCCATATTCTTTAAATGTTTGATTGATTTTCACAAATTAAATGAAATTATCTTTTTTAGATTGAAAGAATTTTCAGCTCAAGCTGTCCGCTCAATCCTCATAGTACTTTTAGCTGCTACTGTTAGTGCTCTGATTCAACATAGTTTTATTCTTAGATGGAACTAACTTATACGTGCTAGAACCCTACCTCGTCTATGGAAATTTCCGCGCCAGACAAATGAGACCACGGCTTATACTGTACAAATTCAGGTTTCAGAACCAAATGAAATCATTACTTAAACGGAAAATAGTATTATAGTTTTTCTTCTTATTAAACCTTTTTAATGCATGTATAAATAGAAGCAACCTAACCGCTTAAATGGGAACGCTTAAATAAGGAACTTGTTATTGAGTAATATAACATTATATTATAAACTTAGAATGCACACATTGAAATTCTAAGCTCCTTTTAAATATAAAAACTAAATTAGTGAAAAGGCACTTTGTGGGCCTGGGTATCCGGAAGCTATATCCAGAATGCTCCCTTCTTCGTTTGCGGTCTATATACAGTGCGCACGCGACGGCGGTTGAAATTTAACTTACGCCGGAACACCACCTACCATCTCCGGTTCGTATGTCAAAGTCAAAATCGACAATTGTTATGCTTCTTTGACTGACACCGATTTAGCGCGAACAGGCACTCTTAATTAAAGTACTCTTTTATCACTATAAATCTAAGAATAAGGCGGTAATTTTGACAGTCCAATCCTTTTATTTAGACGTACATATTTAAAAGATAAAACCAAATGTTTAGTAAAAAAACAAAACTTACAAAATAGATCTCCTCATCATTACCATCGCACGTTTCTGACAAAATATTAAGCAGAAACACATTGCACATGTTAATCTGGGATCAACCTAATTCGCCTTAAGTAAATATATTCTGTCGCCGAGAAATCTGTATCTAAATATCGAATGTTCGCCACAGACGATAAATCATTGGGACATTTCGTGACGTCGACATGGTCGTTAGACGGGTGCCGATAACGCGTAAAAACAGGAAAATCTGGTCGACGCATACTATCAATAACATACTTCACTTCACTCACGTTGTTTACTCATGCAACTGACTTTTTTCAAACATAATATGCTTTGATTCACTGTTATCTATGGTACTATATACAAACATTTTCACTAACACCATTTATTAGTAAAAACTATTGACACGCAATTTGATCATTAATATATCGATACATTTTTTATTTCTCGAAAAAAGTTATTGCTTCTAGAATTTGTTTTAAAAATCTTATAAACATTTTTGTCTGTAACAATGAGGATGTACGTGGAAACACAGTTTCCAAAGAACCATAACAAAATGTAATATTAAAACATCTTATAACATGAAAATCCTACCTTTTATATTAAGGGACGAGACTCTTAAAGGGTGAATTTTCCCGTACGGGATGTACCCGAGCTTTCAAAGGATTTGTCACGGACAACCAAAGACAAATATTTGTCACTGTTTCGATTCAGCTCTACACGGCCCTTTATGTACTGGGATTTAATATGTAATGATGTATTGAAAGCTTTCGAGAATTCTATTTTTAAAAGCATTTTTGTTTTTTCTTTCAGTAATTCACAGATTTCGTAGTTCGGTAGTACCTAAAACATTATGTAACAATTTTAAGTACTTTAACAGTTTAAGTTACTTATGGTATTACATAATTTGACATCATTATTTTTATACTATACTAGCTGACCCGGCAAACGTCGTTTTGCCATGTATATTATTTCTAGGTAACATTTTTTAGTTCAATAAAAATAACTATCTACTATAATAAAAAAATAGAGGGATGAAAATTGAGGGTTGTATGTATTTATGTGTGCTGTATCATTAGAAAATAAAAATTTAGAGGTGGACCACCCTTAACATTTACAAGTTTGAAATATATATAGTGGCCGATTCTCAAACATACCAATATGCACACAAAATTTCATGAGAATCGGTCAAGCCGTTTCGGAGGAGTATAACTACAAACACCGCGACACGAGAATTGTATATATTAGATTATCATATAAAGTCACTCACTCTTTTTGTAGTTAGCAAAAAAAAGTTGAATAAGCGCTTTCATGGCGTAAATATTATGTTTAACCTGAAGGATTTACCTCGGAGGAAAAAGTTGTTTAACGTTAGAGAAACCTGATTAAATATTTGTATAAAATCAATCAATGAAATACACTTCTAGATCACAACTTTATAAAAATACATTCTAGAAAGCTTGCGTTGCGAAACTTGGATCATTTACAAGTAATGTTCTCAATGGAATCTTCTTATAAAGTCAATAATAATACTAAATAAGTGTATGTTTAGAATCTAGGGGATAAGGAGCAAGAACAAAATCTGTAAAAATTAAACTAAGTCGCACTTTAAACTTGATTTCAGCACAGCATTACCCACAAAGATCCGCTATTTAGATTCGGAGTGTACACGATGTCTTACAAATATTTGATGTAAGGCAAAATGAAAAAGTAATAAGACTTAAAAAAATACTTTTTTATCGGATTTGAAGTTATGTTTTATTATAAATTTACAATTATTTTACAAATCCGTTAAAAAAGTGTTTTTCTATGTAGAAAAGTTATGTCAATAAAAGACAATACTATAATAAGACTTAATTCATCTACATGTCCCCATTCCATAATCCCTAATAATTAACCTAATAGACTAGTCATAAGACAGAATGAAGATTATATCTTAATATATATATTTCTTCTGTGCGTGTGTATGTGACTGAACTTCTCTCAAACGACTGGACCGATTTTGATGAAATTTTTTGTGTGTGTTCAAGGGGATCTGGGAATGGTTTAGATTCACAAATCAGCCCGGCAGATGGCACTGCAGTCGGTACTTTCATACTTTGCTTAATATCCTAATCGCTTTAAATATCATGCAGGACAACGTCTGTGGGGTCCACTAGTATAGATATATAACTTGCCGCCCTCATTAGAACAGCTACATTTCAAAAGGCCTCCGATGAGCACCCACATACATTGTTTTAACAACATTAATTATACCAAACATACTATAGAAGTTCTAAGAAAACTCCGCGCTAACAATGTAGAAGCGTCGTAAAGTGTAATTCCTAAGTGTAAAGCTTCAAACTCATGACCGCATAAACTTCGATCGATATTTCAAAAATTCTCAAGTTCCATCATAAAGAAACACTTGGGTGCGCTTTCCGCACTTTACTTGGATTCTTCGAAGTTAGGAAAATTCACAACTTTCGCGCGATTCATCATTACTTCTATTATAAACTCGCCTATAATATCTTCCGCACGATTTAATGTTATATACGCTTGTTCTAATGTAATCCAATGTATGTTAAAAATAGTCTTATGCAAACCTTATTCCTTAAACTAGTTAATACTCTAATTATTTTTTTCAATAAGCAGACTTTACTAAAAGTTATAACCATAAGTTGTGTTACAAATGAAAAAGCATTTTTTTTTTTTTTTTCAATTTTTTAATTACACATTTTGAATTATATTTTAAAAAACTACTTTCGATTTTGCGCCATTTCACGTATATTTCGTGTTTGTTATGGCAAGCCAAGCAAGTTCAAGCCTGGCTTGAAACCAACGTTCCGGACTTTCGACGGACTGTTAAGACTGACTGTATTTTGATTAGAATTAATCTAGCCCAAACCTCAAGCCGTTAGACTTCAAATTATGGTCAGTTTTAGAGGACATCGCCTGCTCTAAACGACACGGCGACATTGAGTCTCTTAAATAATCTTTGGAGCAAGCAGTGGCGAAATTTGCCTTGTTCAACGGTGTGTAAATCCATAGGTTCGTGGCCAAACAGATTAAAGGCCTCTATAAAAGCTAAGTTGGCCATTTCGAATAGAATATTTATTGTTTAGAATATCTATTTGTTTCTACATTGTCTGAGTTCACAAGAGTTGCTTCCTATATTAGTCTAGTCGACAAGTTGAAAATGGAACAAAATAGAGATACTGCTCTTAAAATTATGTGCGATAGCTCATTCGAACCGGAATGACGCCTAGAAAAATGTGCTAAAAGCGTGTATTAGCACATAAAAAATTGCAAAAGTTATAGACCATTAAAGATGAAAAAAAAATGGAATTTAGTTTTTTACCAATATTTAATAAACTATTAATATTTAAGAAATTTCAAATAAAGATTCTGAAAGAGGAGGAAATTTCCAATAAAAAACTCTCAGCTCCCGGAACTCTATCTCCATTATTTATAACTTTAATTTAACGCTGAAAATAGGTCTGTGCGTGACATTTTTAGGATTCGCGCGTGGCGTCAAAAGCGACTACGGCACATTAATTAATTTATTTAAGGTATTGAATATTTTTTTTTAAATTTGAAAAAATTATGGTGTGTTCTGAACACTATAATTAATTTATTCCCGTTGGAAATTTTACTTAAAGTTAATTTTTCAACAAGTTAAATAATTGTTAACTAACGAAATTTTCTCGAACGACCGTCTTAATTGTAAGTGAAAAAAAATGTTTTAATAATGGTCGTAAAAATATTTCGCTTCGTAGAGCCTTTCTTACATACATACTTAACAAGATCGTGCCATAAAAGTTAAAGAAATATTTATACTTTGTTTATAACAATTTTTTTACTTAAACAAAAACTTAAAAATCCAAGTAATGTTGTTAAAAAAAATTTTTTTTTTCTAAATCATCATATTATCGTTTTTATATTAATACAAGATATTTATTGATTTGCAAAAAAAAAATTTCCCGCCATTTGTTGATAATTTTTTTTTAAACAAATTGATTAAATCAATTGTTTTAAAAAAAAAATTTCACAACTTTATTACATTACAAATATTATGATTGTTTAAAAAAAAAATTTCCTTAATAACATATTTTAATTGTTTATAATCGTTTTTTTTATATTTCTATTGTTTAAATAATTAGTTAAGAAATTTTTTTTTTCTAAAAATCATAATTCACAATCCTCTATAAAGTAACAGAAAAAAAATTTTTTTTAATCAACAATTCTATTGTTTATTAACTTACCAATTTGTTATAAACAAATGTTCAACTTTTTTATATTTTTTTTCTAAAACTTCTAAAATTAACAAAAACAACCATATATAACAAAATATAGAAAAACATTTTTTTTAATTTTTTTTGATTATCATGAATATTACTTTTATTAAAAAAAAATTTTTTTTTTTTTATAGACTTTGTTATATATGTTTGTTTTTGTTAATTTTAGAAGTTTTAGAAAAAAAATATAAAAAAGTTGAACATTTGTTTATAACAAATTGGTAAGTTAATAAACAATAGAATTGTTGATTAAAAAAAAAATTTTTTTGTTACTTTATAGAGGACTGTCAATTATGATTTTTAGAAAAAAAAAATTTCTTAACTAATTATTTAAACAATAGAAATATAAAAAAAACGATTATAAACAATTAAAATATGTTATTAAGGAAATTTTTTTTTTAAACAATCATAATATTTGTAATGTAATAAAGTTGTGAAAATTTTTTTTTTAAAACAATTGATTTAATCAATTTGTTTAAAAAAAAATTATCAACAAATGGCGGGAAATTTTTTTTTTGCAAATCAATAAATATCTTGTATTAATATAAAAACGATAATATGATGATTTTAAAAAAAAAAATTTTTTTAACAACATTACTTGGATTTTTAAGTTTTTATTTAAGTAAAAAAATTGTTATAAACAAAGTATAAATATTTCTTTAACTTTTATGGCACGATCTTGTTAAGTATGTATGTAAGAAAGGCTCTACGAAGCGAAATATTTTTACGACCATTATTAAAACATTTTTTTTCACTTACAATTAAGACGGTCGTTCGAGAAAATTTCGTTAGTTAACAATTATTTAACTTGTTGAAAAATTAACTTTAAGTAAAATTTCCAACGGGAATAAATTAATTATAGTGTTCAGAACACACCATAATTTTTTCAAATTTAAAAAAAAATATTCAATACCTTAAATAAATTAATTAATGTGCCGTAGTCGCTTTTGACGCCACGCGCGAATCCTAAAAATGTCACGCACAGACCTATTTTCAGCGTTAAATTAAAGTTATAAATAATGGAGATAGAGTTCCGGGAGCTGAGAGTTTTTTATTGGAAATTTCCTCCTCTTTCAGAATCTTTATTTGAAATTTCTTAAATATTAATAGTTTATTAAATATTGGTAAAAAACTAAATTCCATTTTTTTTTCATCTTTAATGGTCTATAACTTTTGCAATTTTTTATGTGCTAATACACGCTTTTAGCACATTTTTCTAGGCGTCATTCCGGTTCGAATGAGCTATCGCACATAATTTTAAGAGCAGTATCTCTATTTTGTTCCATTTTCAACTTGTCGACTAGACTATATTATTAGTTATAAGATTTAAGCATATAAATATATTTTTTAATGTTTTTTTATGTAGGTACGTTAATCGGTGTGGGTATAAATAATGTGTTCTATCGAATTAGTAATAACTGTAAAGACAGAATAATTATGTGGAATAAATAAATAAACAAATTGTTTTATTTTTTGCTGAGACTTTAATAAATATATGTATAGGTATAAATTTTAATAATTACAACATTATTTTATTTAAAAAAAAATGCCTTTTCATTTGTAACAGAACTTATGGCTGGACAAGGTTTATGGCTCCATGTCCTTCTTGGACTTCTTGAAATTTGGAATGATCCAAAACAGCTTTAGTCGACCTTCCAAGATATTATCAATAGCCCAACCTTTCTTTTGAGATTACTGTTGGCGACTCATAAATATAAATATAATATAAATAGTATTAAGTATGAGCTATAGGTTAAATATGAATATTGTTGGCAGCTAGTTAGTAGTAATTAAGTATGAGCTATAAGTAAAATAAGAATATTGTTGGTAGCTCATAAGTAGAAATTAAGTATAAATAAGTTAGATAAAAATATGTAAATAATTTAAGGGAAAAATATAGTTAAATAAATTAATAAAATGCTTCGCCGAATAAAAGGGTCGCGTAGCTCTCGTCGCGGTATACGCGCGCAGATGTCTGTAAGCGCAGCTCTCGTCGCGGTATACTGTCGGAGTACTTAAGCTCGGCGAGATTTACGCAAATCCTCTTTTTCCTCCGCAACGAACTGGGACCCAAGAATAATCGGCGAAGCAAGAAACAAGAACAAGGCGCAGTTTCATTTCAAGACAACATCCTACAATTACGCAGTAGCAGGGGTGCGTGGGTCGAGGCGGTGCCAGCGATACGTCGAACCGTCTTGACAAAACGTACGTAGTCAAACCCCACCGGTATTCAAAGCCGCGCCGAGGTTACTTTGGTTACTGCACGGGTGTTCTCAAACGAACATCTAAACGTCTAATCCCGTGCAGGCCCGAGTCTCTGAGGCGACGTCGGGATTGGCTACAATAGTAGTACGTACGAAGTCAAACCCCACCGGTATTCAAAGCCGCGCCGAGGTTACTTTGGTTACTGCACGGGAGTTCTCAAACGAACAACTAAACGTCTAATCCCGTGCAGGCCCGAGTCTCTGAGGCGACGTCGGGATTGGCTAGAACAGTAGTACGTACGAAGTCAAACCCCACCGGTATTCAAAGCCGCACCGAGGTACTTTGGTTACTGCACGGGTGTTCTCAAACGAACATCTAAACGTATAATCCTGTGCAGGCCTGAGTCTCTGAGGTGTCGTGGGGGTTGGCATCAACAGTGGTCCTTCGAGCCGGATCCTGCAACGGTTGTCATCAAGAAGTGAATACTGCGACAAGAAAATGCCAGTCACAAGGTCACAGAACGGGATGCAGCGAGGGGAATCGACGACGACTGTTACCTCCGCCACTACGTCCGAAGTCCGGACCACAGGCGAAGAGATAACGATAGAGCAGTCCACGTCGACGAGTGCAGCCAGCCAGCCAGATCAAGCATTGACTCTGGCACCAGCGGGTTCCACCCGGCGGGCCGCATCGAGAGCCGTATCCAGAGCCAGCTCAAGAAGACAAGCTGAGGCCAGAGAAGAGCTGGCTCGCTGCGAGCTGCGGGAAGCGCAGGCAGCAGCACGACTGGCCAGATTACGATTAGAAGCAGAAACGGAAGAGGAAGACTCCTTTATAGAAGACGTCAACGATAACCATGAAGAAAAGGTGGCAAACTGGATGCGCTCATCGGCACAAACGCCAGAAGAAATAGAAACAAAGAGTGACATTCGAGCAATAGCTGACGCAATAAAGGAAGCCATGACGACACATGTAGCGCCGCAACCGAAGTACATTCAAGAGCTGCCGATATTTGAAGGCGACAGCTCCGAATGGACGGCGTTCCGAGTCGTATATGAAGACACATCTCCGATGTTCTCTGGCATTCAGAATATGGCGCGGCTACGTAAAGCGATTAAAGGCACAGCGAGAGAAAGCATTAAGAGCCTCTTGTACTCAGAGGCGATGCCAGAAGAAGTTATTAACGCTTTACGCCGAAGATTTGGTAGACCCGACGCGCTGGTGCTAGCTGAACTGGAGAAATTAAAGGCGCTTCCCAGAACGACGGAAAATCCCAGGGACATATGCGTCTTCGCTAGCCAAATAAATAACAGCGTGGCCGCCATAAAGGGATTGAAGAGACCGCAATACCTCTACTCACCTGAAATCGTGAAACTTATAATAGAGAAGATGCCTCCAATTCTCAGATTCAGATGGTACGATTTCACGGCTGCGAGGGAAGAGGAATCGTTCTCCGATATTCAAACGATAAGCAACTTCCTCAATTTAGAAGCGGACAAATGCGGCGCATTCGCGGTACTCGAAGACAGCAAAAGCGTACGACCGAGCGCAGCGATAAGAAGGCCAGTGAAGCAAGCTACGTATAATATCGCTGAAAGGAGTAGACCTGAAGAAATCAAGTGCCCAGACTGTGAAGGTACACATAAACTGAAAGACTGCCAAAGATTCCTAAAGGCGGCAGTCAACGAGAGATGGGAAACAGTTAAAAGGCTTAAGGTCTGCTTCAAGTGCCTCGCTGGGAAGCACCGGAAAGAAACATGCCGAAGACCACCGTGCAAGTTGTGTCGAAGATGGCACCATAGCCTACTACATGTGACGTCGGAGAGCGAACAATGTCACGAAGAGGCAGCGCCCGAGACAGCAACGGTCAATACAATAAGCACACCGAAAGCTATTCTTAAGATGCTCAAGGTGGAGATATACGGACCGGCTGGGAGCAAACAAGTACTGGCGCTGCTAGATGAAGGCTCAACGGTGACACTGCTCGACGAAAACGTGGCTTCGAGCATCGGCATCAAGGGACCTCGCGAAGCCCTGAATATAGAAACTATCGGCGGAGGGCAAATGAAAAATCACGACTCCATGATTTTAGATATCGAACTGAAAGGGATCAAGGAAAGCGAGAAGAGCACACTTAAGCGGGCAAGAACTATCAAGGAGCTCAAATTAACCCCTCAATTCGTAGATAAAAGCCGACTAAAGAAGTGTCATCACTTGCGGGGCTTACTACAAGACGTGTGCTACGAAGCTGAGGCGCCGAAGCTGCTCATTGGCCAAGACAATTGGGAGTACATTGTCTCGTTACAAATACGACGTGGAAAGCCAGGGCAGCCGGTAGCGTCACGAACAAAGTTAGGATGGGTTCTCCACGGCTCCGACAGCAGCGGCGTGTCTCCAATCAATTATGTGAACACATGTGCACACGCAAACGTCGTCGAAGACAAAATAGATCAGCTGGTGAGGGAACACTTCACTATTGAGTCTTTGGGGGGTTCAGCCGAAGAAGCCTTCAACGGATATCGAACAGCGAGCATTAGACATATTGGAAAGAACCAGCCGACAGTTGGAAGATGGCAGATACGAGGTCGGACTGTTGTGGAAAAAGGAAGATGTATGTCTTCCAAATAATTACGCAGCAGCTTTCAACAGATTTCAAGGCATAGAACACAAGCTGCGTAAGGACGCTAAATTAAAATATGAGTATAGCGCGCAGATAGACAATCTGTTGAAAAGCAACTACGCTGAAGAAGCACCAGCCGACTGCACATCGAACAAAAAATGGTACCTGCCTCACTTCCCAGTGGTTCACCCTCTGAAAAAGAAGCTGAGAATTGTCTTCGACGCTGCGGCCAAATACAACGGAGTCAGCCTCAACGACGTTCTGCTGTCCGGCCCGGACTTACTACAGTCAATATTTGGAGTGCTACTGCGATTCCGTCAAGGCCCTGTAGCAATAGCGGCCGATATAAAAGAAATGTTTCTGCAAGTGAAAATACGCGAAGAAGATAGAGACAGTCTCAGGTTCCTATGGCGAAAAGACAAGGAAGCGCCAGTGAAGGAATATAGAATGACATCAGTGATATTTGGAGCTGCGTCATCGCCTTGCACCGCTATTTATATAAAAAACAAGAACGCAAAGACCTACTTACATAAATATCCAGAAGCGGCGCAAGCAATAGAGCGGAATCACTATATGGATGACTATTTGCAAAGTTTCCACAGTGTTGACGATTGCAAACGGGTAATGCAGCAAGTCGACTTGATCCACCAAATGGCGCACTTCGAGCTACGAGGATGGGCTTCGAATAAAAAAGACATCGTAGAAGCCGGCGGTGAACAGGAAGTGCACCTAGGTGAAAACGAAGAAAAGACCCTGGGACTGAGATGGCTGACGTCAGAGGATTGTCTTGGATTTAGAAGCCAATTTAGGAAAATCCCGGACGGGGTAGCGCGAGGCATGCAGACTCCAACAAAACGAGAAGTCACGGGAGCTGTGATGTCCACCTTCGACCCACTCGGACTGCTATCACCCATTCTTATCCAAGGAAAGAAGCTCATCCAAAAGATATGGCGCAGTGGTGTCGGATGGGATGACCAAATCACTGAAGACGACAACGAAGCTTGGAAGAGCTACCTAGAGCATATCGGTAGAATAAAAGACATCCGGCTGCCGCGATGCATGTCACCATTCTGCACTGAGGGGAGCTGCATACTTTCACTGACGCAAGTGAGACAGCGTATGCAGCCGCAGTATACTGGCGAACCAGAGGTAAAGGAAAATACTTGATAAACCTCGTCGCCGCCAAGTCGAGAGTGACGCCTTTGAAACCAACATCTATGCCGAGGCTTGAACTGCAGGCAGCTCTATTAGGTAGTAGACTTGCAGACTCAGTGGCAAAAGAACTCGACCTTCAAGTTACAAGGAAAACGTTTTGGACGGATTCGAGTGTGGTACTTTCCTGGATAAAAGCAGATCCCCGAACGTTTAAGACCTTCGTAGCTCATAGAATTGCGGAGATAGAGGATCTGACAAAACCGCAAGACTGGAGATGGGTGCCTACAGCGCAGAATCCTGCCGATGATGCGACCAGGAGTCCACCGGAAGAATTTAACGCGGAACATCGGTGGTTCAAGGGTCCAGATTTCCTGTCAAAAGGCGAAGAAGAATGGCCAGCTCCACGAAGTTTTAAAAAGGAAAAATGCGACGAAGACAGAACGACGGAGCAGGTGAATACACTTCGCCGCAGTGAAATTACTCCGGTTTCCGAAAACTTTTCATCGTGGACAAGATTGTGGAGATCGACTGCCAGGGTTCTACAATTCATCGACCTATGTAGAGAAAAGAAGCCGTCGAACCGCAGGCGCTGCAATAAAGGTGCAAAAAAGAGGCGAATTTACCTTCCGATCGGCGAGACACACCTATTACGAGCGCAGGAAGTTCTAATCACCCAATGTCAGCAAAGCAGCTTTGAACAAGACATTAAAAATCTCAAACAAGGGCGCACGACGGAGAATCGAAGCCAATTGAAAAGGCTAGACGTCACTATGAAAGACAATCTCATAAGACTTCAAGGTAGAGCAAGAACCGTAGCGGGCGTGGACAACGACTATTTAACGCCCATAGTACTGGATGGCAGGAGCGCCATTGGGAGATTGATGATTAAACATTATCACGAGAAATACAACCATGGTAATCAAGCCACAGTAATGAACGAAATACGGCAAAAATACTGGATGTTAGGCCTGAGATCAGTGCTGCGTAGTATACAACAAAACTGCCAGCACTGCAAGCTGAAGAAGGGTAAACCAGCGGAGCATCCGGCGGGGAACTTACCTCAAGAAAGGCTGAGACATGGTGAGCCCCCTTTCACGTGCACAGGTGTGGACTACTTCGGTCCAATGCTCGTGGCGATCGGCAGACGAAGAGAGAAGAGATGGGGAGCCTTGTTTACCTGCCTGACCACAAGGGCAGTACATATCGAGATAGTGCCCCAGCCTTACGACGGACTCTACCATAATGGCGTTAAGGAGATTCGCTGCTCGAAGAGGAATGCCAAAGATAATTTATTCCGATAATGGAACAAACTTTGTCAAGGCCAGCAAAGAACTCCAAACCGCCATTGAAGAGCTTAAAAGAGAGGAAATCGTCACTGAAGCAGAGAAGGTTGGCACACAGTGGAAATTTATTCCTCCCGGCGCACCAAATATGGGAGGAGCTTGGGAACGATTGGTGCGCTCCATTAAGGTCGCACTGGACGCTACATTAAAGGAGCGCGTTCCACGAGAGGAAGTTCTGCATACGTTGCTGTTGGAAGCAGAACATATGGTTAACTCCAGACCAATAACGAACCTAGCTGACAATTCGGAAGAGGAGGCGCTTACCCCAAATCACTTTCTCATTGGGCGATCCAGTGGAGCTGCACGCGTTGGGCATTTTCCTGATGCAAAGCTGGTGGGCAGAGAAGATTGGAAGACCGTCCAACGACTCTCTGATCACTTTTGGAGGAGATGGCTACGGGAGTACTTGCCCACGCTACTGCCCAGGAAAACGACAGGACGACGGGAAGGCGAGCAGCTACAGCCAGGCGACGTGGTTCTTATCGTAGATCGCACGCTACCACGATGCACTTGGCCGAGGGGAATCATCGAAACCACGTACCCCGGGCCCGACGGAAGAACCAGGATCGTGGACGTCGCAACCAAAGGTGGAGTGTTACGAAGACCATCATCGAGGATCGTCATCTTGGTGCCTGCGAAGTCGCCGTGCAGGAATGACGGTGCTACGCACGAGGGGGGAGAATGTTGGCGACTCATAAATATAAATATAATATAAATAGTATTAAGTATGAGCTATAGGTTAAATATGAATATTGTTGGCAGCTAGTTAGTAGTAATTAAGTATGAGCTATAAGTAAAATAAGAATATTGTTGGTAGCTCATAAGTAGAAATTAAGTATAAATAAGTTAGATAAAAATATGTAAATAATTTAAGGGAAAAATATAGTTAAATAAATTAATAAAATGCTTCGCCGAATAAAAGGGTCGCGTAGCTCTCGTCGCGGTATACGCGCGCAGATGTCTGTAAGTGCAGCTCTCGTCGCGGTATACTGTCGGAGTACTTAAGCTCGGCGAGATTTACGCAAAATCCTCTTTTTCCTCCGCAACGAACTGGGACCCAAGAATAATCGGCGAAGCAAGAAACAAGAACAAGGCGCAGTTTCATTTCAAGACAACATCCTACAATTACGCACTAGCAGGGGTGCGTGGGTCGAGGCGGTGCCAGCGATACGTCGAACCGTCTTGACAAAACGTACGTAGTCAAACCCCACCGGTATTCAAAGCCGCGCCGAGGTTACTTTGGTTACTGCACGGGTGTTCTCAAACGAACATCTAAACGTCTAATCGGCCGTGCGGGCCCGAGTCTCTGAGGCGACGTCGGGATTTTCTACGTGAGGCCACCCCAGTCGTACGTACGAAGCAAACCCGTATTCAAAGCCGCGCCGAGGTTACTTTTGGTTACTGCACGGGAGTTCTCAAACGAACAACTAAACGTCTAATCCCGTGCAGGCCCGAGTCTCTGAGGCGACGTCGGGATTGGCTAGAACAGTAGTACGTACGAAGTCAAACCCCACCGGTATTCAAAGCCGCACCGAGGTACTTTGGTTACTGCACGGGTGTTCTCAAACGAACATCTAAACGTATAATCCTGTGCAGGCCTGAGTCTCTGAGGTGTCGTGGGGGTTGGCATCAACAATTACAAAACTTTGTACTAACAGATCAAAGTCATTTTAAATTAAAGAAATATTTTTGGAAATTCCAACAGAGTAATAAACGGGATAACCGCAGAATCTTATTATTTTTAAACATACGCTTGGTCGTAAGAATTCCCTGTTAATCACCACCAACTCGTTACATTTTTAAACTCGAAACGAGACAAAGAATTCTTTAGAAGCTATATAAGCCTACCTTAATGCTGGATAAGGGCCACGATAGTTCATAGAATCCTAACACCTTAACTATTGTTCGATGTTGCGTTCTAAATTTAAATAACTATTAAACTGCTGTTTTTGCGCTACTCTATAACTAAGCGTTGAACTCGACTAAAGCACGCAACACTCAGCTCAGTTATACGTAAAATACTGCAAAGCTGATAAAATACGGGCTTTCCTGAACAATAAATATTTCAAAATACGACTTCCCTTACAATATAACCGCTTAACTGGATATAAATGTTGTGATCGTTTAATCGAACTTAATACGATCCGATCGTGTACCGCTGTACCCTATTAATAAAATATATTTTATGGGGGTTGCTTTTTATGTTTTTGCTCGACTGACCATGATAAAACATTTCTAGGCCATGAAATTCTGTTCCAAATTTTACACGTTCTACAATGACTGTCGTCATAGTAATACATGCCATAAATATCTATTGTTCATTTTTAAATATACAATTACCGAACATTCTAATAAAAAACGATGTTTACGGTGAAAATTGTATTATTTCTAGGTTTTACATTCAACTTTGTTGTCTTAGAGGTGTTGCACAACTTAGTTGGCCCAGTACAGCCATGTGACAGTATAGAGAAACTTATAACGTTTTATAGTACATAATATATATATATTATAATATTAGAAAAAAATTGTCGAAAAACTTATCCTACGCGAGCAACTACGAGTGGTCTCTATATTATATTATCACCTATGAGTTCTTGTAGAGCAGTGTTGGCCTAGTGGCTTCAGCGTGCGACTCTCATACCTGAGGTCGTAGGTTCGATCCCCGTCTGTGCACCAATGGACTTTCATTCTATGTGCGCATTTAACATTTGCTCAAACGGTGAAGGAAAACATCGTGAGGAAACCGACATGTGACGACCCAAAAAATCGACGGCGTGTGTTTGGCACTGGAGACCGATGACCTACTTGCCTATTAGATTAAAAAATGACCATGAAACAAATTCAGAAAATCTGAGGCCAAGACCTAAAGAGGTTGTTACGCCACTGATTTATTTATTTTATTTTTATGAGTTGTTATGTCTCTCATTACACCAGGTCTTAGACTGTGTAGACTGACAAAAACCCTGTGAAATTTACCTTATATTAAGTAATTGACCTTGTATGACTTTCATTGCTTTATGTATGAAAGTTTAAGTCAGCCTTCCATCTGTAAACGTTAACATAAAGTTAACCATATGGCCACGACACTTTCTAACCGTAATGAGTATTTTAGTCCTATTCCCTTAAGAACAAAAGATTAGGATCTGTCAGGGCTAATTTACAGTCCCATCCATTGTTCCAAGGGAAAATCAAGGAAAATCCGAATAAAGGACGGTTCTTAAGGACAGAACCTTTTGAAATCCAACAAACAAACGACGTACAGCGGAGATGAGGCAATTATAGATACTCGCTATGAAAACATTGTCATCTGCCATTATCAGATATTTCATTATCACAGCAAAAACGTTGATTAAAGAAAAATCTTGTTTATATTTATATAACGCCTTTCATTAATGCAAGGTTTAAAAAAATTCAATTTAAATGTGAAACTGTGTGAATTGAACGCGTTTAATTTTTTTTTATTAGTTTTATAATTCCAAAGAAAATATCTTGCTTATTCCAAATGAAATTTATGTCAAATTAAGTGATTTATGTCAGATTAAAATGATTAATTTCACACTGTTCCTTTATTTTAAAATACTATGTTATTTAAGAAGAGTTATTAGTTTTTAGCCATTCTTTCGATTGGCATCATAAAAGCAGGGGTGTTTTTTTTTACATTTAAGTCGGTTCGATTCCCAGACGAGGCAAGTAAATTTTAGAAAATCTTTGAATGCAGAATTACTGACGTTTAAAAATAACATAAAGTCTTCATTCAGTGAAATACTATATTTAAGGTACTTTCTCTTCATGTCCCATAACTTTGGGACGCCCTGTATATCCATTACAACCGTAATGAATTTAAACAGTCATAGCAATAACATCTCATACCAATATTCAATTGATTTAAGTACATACAAGTATAATGTAGTCACAGTATAATAGAGTTGAATTTCTCATATCTCGCTTTACAGTAATTAGGTCATATCTCAGCAGCAGGTTAATTAAGACATCAAAACGTAGTAAACGAGCCACCTCAGCATAACCTCGAAATTAGTACTTCTGCATAATTATAATATAAGTGGAACACTGACTTAACTATGTTGCATAGTTTCTATTTTAAATACATTTTTACAAGCCAAGCAACTTTAGTTTCTATGTGACAATTGCAATTGATACTCGCATAATGAAACTTCGTTATTAAATGTTTTTAAGAATACTGCCAAACTTACGTTTATGAAACATTTAACAACATTGTATCGATATAACCGCAGTGTTGGACTAGTGGTTTCAGCGACTCTCTTCCCTGAGAAGCCGTAGGGTCGTCGTGTGTCAGGCACAGAAGACTGATCATCTACTTGCCTATTCAAAATACAAATGATCACGAAATGGAACAGAAATCTGAGGCCCAGGTAAAAGGTTGTAGCCCCACTGGTATCATATCATAAAACCATTTGTTGTTTTTACGTTTGCATTTAATTTTATATTAAGTTTAAAATCAGGTCAAGTCTTCTATTTATTTTTTCTTACGTCTGGGTTCTCTGAAAGACTGTTTTTATCAGTAAGACTGCCAATTAACATTATTTGCCTTTTTTCTCCTATTTTGTTAAATGTAAATAAATTGTTATTATTAATACTCAACATTATCAATCACGCGTCAACGTTGGAGGAGCTTTAATATCTGTGTATCTTTTGATTGTCAATCAATGTCCGATAAACCCTATTAAACTCTTAAAATAGCACACCTATATAAAAGTACATACATGAATCAGGTCATCACTCAAGCATCCTGTAAGAGTGAGTTCGCTTTGAAGTCGACTGTTAAGTATATAAAAGCAATATATTAATCGCCTTCGTAAAAATATCTGAGTACACTTTAAGTTCTTTAGAGACGAAAGATTCGGTTTTGTAATAGGCTATACGTTTATTATGCCGGTACAAAATTCTTTAATTTATTTTTTATTCCTACTAAAAGTAAATACAACAACTTACCCAGTATATTAAATCTGGCTAATATGACTTAATTGACTTAATGCACTATGACCACTGGATAGGGCAGAGAAGTACAACTAAAATTGGGTGTCAATGGGCTTTAATGACTGCCCTTTTTGGGCGTCCCATAGGCTCATATGCCCCCCTATTATATAAACAAAACAGTGAGCCTCCAACGATCAAGTGAAACGTCGCCAGGTTTGTTTGTCTGGAATGACCACGCTTCTGTTTTCCTTGTGGGTTTCAATCAAGCGCCTGCTCGGGTATATGATTGGAATCTCTTCGGACTGTTCTTCTGTTCTCTAGTGATGGATAGCCACTTGCGTCGCTTGATCTGCTGGCTAATCGGAGCTTCTCGGCAATGCTTCCAGAGCTGCTCGTTGGAGAACTTCTCGAGCCAATAGATACTCAGGATGCGGTGGAGACTGCGGTTGCAAAGACTTGGAGCCCGTGCGAGATGTCCTTAGATACCTTCCACGTTCCACAGATTTGACGTTGGATTCGAATATTTTATCCTTGAAACGACGCATCAATAACCGTGACTGCTATACAGGCCGTACTTGTGCGAAGGCTGCTCGGCAATGCGTGAAGTTATGTCCTCTTCTGTACCTCCAAATTTGACCAATATGCCGACATTGATATTCATTACGAGCTCCATCCACTAGTTAATCATAGGACCTCTTTAATATTGTCCTTACTGAAAAATAACGAATACTCATGGTTGTACTCCACGATTGTGTCATTAGCGGTTCGCGTATAAGCGACCTAAAAGCCTGTTCCGTCATATCGGCCTTGTCATTTCCGGCGTGGCCAATCGCCCGGCGGCCATCAAATGATTCCACTTCGCAGGAGAAACTTGCGCAGTAATATTCGGCCGATTTACTTGCCCATTCCTTAACAAAGCATTTTCATACAAAAATCGTAAAAATGCGCATAAATCCTAATGTAGGCGTTTCGTCCTAAAGGTGTCATAGTTGTGATATATATATTATACGTTAACACAGTTGCTAAAGCAAAACTAAAGAAAAACGCCGTAAGACATGGCTTAGACCCATACACATCTAACGGAGACAGATGGCTAATGGCGTACTTATAGTTTTTTATATGGAGTTGTAAGAAAAACAAATTACTCAATAAATATTTTTTATTGACTAAACGTTACATTATAAGGAGTTTAAATCACAAAGGCACACGGCGGCGGCGACTTTTTTCGACTAGCTGAATATATTGCTGCATTAAAGATATATATGACTTCAATATAGCTTTCTCTGAAACAAAAAATGAATTTGAATTTTGAGCGCTCCATGTATTGGGTACTTAACGGAAGCACGAACATCTAATATATAAAATTCTCGTGTCGCGGTGTTTGTAGTTAAACTCCTCCGAAACGGCTAGACCGATTCTCATGAAATTTTTTGTGCATATTGGGTATGTCTGAGAATCGGACAACATATTTCTCAATTTTCATCTCCCTAAATGTTAAGGGTAGTCCACTCCTAATTTTTTTTTTTTAATTTTTAGATAAATTTTTATTTTTTTTATGATACAACATTAAAAAATACATACAACCCCTAATATTCACCCCTCTACGATCAACCCCTATTTTTTATTATAAATGATATACATGGCAAAACGACGTTTGCCGGATCAGCTAGTTTTTATATATTTATAGTTTTAATACAACTATTGTACAAGAAATAAACTATAAAGTGATGGTCATGACCAACAATGTCATGTGAAAATTTCAAAACCAAGTTCTGGTATATTTGATCCTGCTATTGATTATGACCGGCAATTATAATCAAGTCCCGGAACATCAATGATTACAGTCTAGGGCTTACAGAAAGCTGGTGCTTGGAAGAGGAAATGGGTCATTCTGTTTTTGATCCATAATTTCAACAAGTATCCAACAACTGTAGCACGTTTTTTTGAAGTAAAACTTCTTTAGGCTCGGCGCATGCGGGTAAATTTATACGGAAACGTTGCGAAGATGTACAGCGTTTTTGTCGAAGAAAAGGGAGAGAGCGATTGAGACCAATTGAGAGAGAGTGAGAATTTCGTAAAGAGAATTTATGAAATATTAGTATTGTATATTTTATGCAAAATAATTTATTGAAATCACAAATGACGAATTGGAAATTAAAATTCCACGTGTTTTTATTATCGAAGAAATAAATTAAATCTATAATTTATATTAATTTTAGACAGTTTCAATATTTTAATGATATTTAAATTCATTAAATTCCTATCATACCTTCCTTTTTCCCTCCCTCTAAGTCTCGGAAATTTAAAGTTTTAGATTTGTATAAATAGGAACAAGACTTAAAAATTAGTTCGGCAAAAAAATTTCACTTCTGACATGTGTACTTTGTACGCACGCACATGTTTATTTTAATTTAAAAGCTAGATGGATAAATTGTTAATATGGGTTACCTTCACAGGTATAAGAAGACTTTATAGGTCTGTGAATACAGAGGCTTGTTGTCATATCAATAAAATTGTTCATCACAGTGGTTACTAAACAAACAAAAGTAGCCATTATTCACACATATCGCATAAAATATCAAGCACGTAGCGGAGATTGGAAAGAGCGTGACGTTTACGGATTAGGGTAAATCAATTCCGTGCGAGCGCAAACAGAGCCGGTTACCCACGTCAGCCTTAGACTGTTTCCCGTAAAATTGATTTGGCCTAAATGACAGTTTTAGGCTAATACCCTATTTTTGTTTTGGATAACGATATCTTGCCCCATTTCAGCTACGACTTAGAACTAACAAAGCCACTTTATTCAAAATGTATACAGTGAGTGATTAGTTTAATTGTGTAATTGAGATGACAAATCTTTATAATCTGTACGATAGTCTATAAGTATTTTAAGTCTGTGCAGCTGTGGTAGGCATGTTGCACGCGTTGTCAAATGACTCTTACTTGTAAGATTTTTTTCTGGCAAGTCCATTATGTGTTTTTAATTAATATATCACAAACACACTCTCACACACTCAGTCGGCTCAGTAATTCAAAATGTGTCTTATGATTATTTTAAGTATATAACAATAAAATAAACATAGTACTTTTACAGACATACGTATATTATATACAGTATGAACGACTTTGATATATATCACAGGCAGTTTCTCTATTTTACCAATAAACAAATGTAGTTGACAAAAATTCAACATTCTGCTAGCGTATATACTTTGGACGCTACGAACGTTTCATATTAAATTGATTTGGACCTATCTGTGATATATAAATTCTGGAACAATAATATATCAACGTATTCACGGACGAACTCTTTAGGGACAAATACCAGAGTACAGGAATATGTTAAACTCACAAAACACTCGACTTGTCTACTAACAAATTCAAATTTCAATCTGCTTTTAATTATTATTGTGATTGGGATGGTTTCATACTTATTATATAATTCAAGAATTCCTGACAGTAACAATTATAAGTTCAAAATAAGTGCGTTCCAAATAACGTAAAATTTCGATCTTTTAAACATCTCCTTTACGTCGAAAAGTTTTATCTTGCGATTATCAGATATTGTAATTGTAACAATATCTGATAATCGGAATCACTCAGTAATAGGAATCACAAGACATACAATAACTGAGTACATCAAAAATTCATAGAACATTCAAGAATTTTCATAGTGTGACTAGATTAAAAAATTTAGACATCGATTAAAACCTGAGAATCTTGCAATACTTCCTCTGCTATGCCTCTGTTGTCGCAGATAAAACATAACGGCCGGCCCGTCGAGGTAAATATACTTTGTCAAATATTACGTGAACGATATTTCAAGCGTTTTTTGTTTGAACTGAATACTTCATGTCTCTATTATTTTACAGCTTTTACGATTTATTATGGTTTAAAATCCGAGATATTTACAAAAACCGTTACAGGTCACATGTTTCGTTTGCCATGTTTATCGAATTCTAAGTTAATTCTTTCCGATATTCTTAAATTGAACTTTTAGGAAGAGTATTTTGGTCGAATTAACGAAATACTGGTTACAATTGTATTTATGTAATACTTGTCACTCTCAATTATAGTTATACTTGGCACGACTGCGCTAAAGCGAGTTGAACAAGTTAAGGAGGTTTTTGTTGAACTCAAAACTGATATTTGGGTAGAAGAAAGTTTTAAGAAATCTTTGATTCCTAATAAGGCCTAATAAAACAGGCCAGAGACAAGTATTCCCACCATTCGAGTCTTGTATAATTTACATGAGTGAGAAGTCACCTGGAGCATAATGGCGCAATCTGGGCACCTCATGAAAGTATAGGGTGATGCTGGAGCGGGAACAAAACAAATTCAGGTACCTGTAGAACAGTGTGTACCCATTTTACCCCCACTCAGGTATACAACGTTATTCATAATAGGTTCTGTGGGTTACATTGAATTTGTGTTGTATCTCATAAAGTTGTTACGTGGAAAGGAAAACAATCCAATAGTGCTCCGATGCCTAGGCGGCGCGGGTGGTAGGTTAGGAGGTGACATCGACCGCTGCTACTATTCGTACCCTCAGCGAAAACTAACCTCTCGAAAAGTTATGGGCGCACATGACACAAGGTATGGAAATACTTAATTAACTGAATAGATTAACAGACGTTTTTAATTGTTCCTTGTCGAAACTGACAAAAGGTCTGCTTCATGTGAGTTCCTATACTGTAAGAATTAGTTGGTGGACCTTAAAGACAACTGTATGGAAAGGACCAAGTGGAAGAAGGAGAAGAGGACGCCCAAAAAAAAAGGTGGATAGAAGAAATAGAAGCGGTAGCAGGAAACGAATAGAGAAAGAGAGCCATAGACAGAGTCAGTTGGAAAACGCTGGAGGAGGCCTTTACCCGTGAAGGGGTTCCGATCGTCGGTACTGAAGGATGCTAGAATATAGTACAAGCAAAAGAAAAAAAAATGTAAAATAATAAGCTGTGTATTATAATTTGTTTTTGTCATGATTGGAAATAAAATGGGCTTTATTATTATTATTATTAAGAATTAGTTAGTCTTTTAGTAAATATTTTAATTTACCACTGTTTATTGTTGTGATTTTATTTTATATGACAATGTATTATTTTGTATGTGATATAAATGTAAACTGTTGCCGCATTGGAGTAATCTGTAATGGTAGCTTATTTTGTTAAAAATACAAATAAACATTAAAGCTACCTTTTTTATTCTAACTATACCGACCGACCGGACTATGACCGACCTAGGACCTCCCTCGTTTGAGGACGTCTCCAATACAATAGTTATGGCCGATAAGTAAAATTATAATGACTTAACTCTACAATACTAGTACATTGCTTAAATTAAAATTATTCTTCTAAGTCTTAGTGTTAACTATTTTTGACGAAATTACTATTTAAACATTCCTATGAATATAGTATGCTACTAGTAATTTGCTGCGAATAATGTACTCCACTCATAACCGTATGGTACCTAGTAGTTGTAACTACTAGGACCTAGGACTAGATTCTATGCCCGGTGAAACAACTGTTGGTTGATATAGAAAACCGATTTCTTATTTTGTAACTATCTGCAGAAATCAGTCAGCCCGATACTCAATTAGACGAAAACTTGACTTTCTAGAATACAGTTTTGTCACCACTGTGTTTAACCTAATGTGGAAAAATTGCCCCTTGTTAGACATTAAAGACATTTCGCTTTTTAAGTAATTTCGCCGCCGAAATCGTCGCCAAACTAACTTTTATACGTATCCCAAATTTAGATCAAAGGTTCTTCTGAGTAAGAACTGAACTAACGGAAAGAAAATAATAAAAACCATATAATAAATTCTTCAGTAATTTATGGCATTATCTCCTTATCTAAATCACCCTCACACACAATCACATTTTGACTGAGACAAAACGATGGCTTACTTCAAACAGCAGGGTTCTTCTAAATTAAGTTAATACGAATCGAACTTTCAAATAATATTCTTGAAAACATGAATACGAAATAAAACTTATCTCATATCAAAACTTTCGATCGTTTAAGGCTGAATTTAGTCTCACGCTCACCGTCAGCGCTCATAGATCAGCGCGTAGTTCATCAGCGCTGAGGCTCGGCGTGGCTCGTTTCAGTATCGTACTGACCGCTTTACTGTACAGACGAAGACCAAAATGCGGAGTGTATTAGTTATTGCTGCTTTGCACTACCTATCTCAAAAAAATAAAAACCGGCGACGACGAAGACTCCATGTTCATCCATTGATTGAGCAGAGAGCCGTTGCAGGAGACTTTGTCTTGTAATATGGCACTCTGATGGTTGACGAAAGAAAATTCTTTAATTACTTTCGAATGTCAACAAGATATTTTTGTAGAGTGGATCGGATGCATCCCACAATTTCTTCCTGAGGCGTACCTCGTCGATAACTCGACCTGTATCCACTTCGCAATTTGCCATGACTGTACACGCTGACGACGTCCGCTCCGTTCGACACTACAACGCTCACTAAAAGCAGAGGCGTTCTAGCGATCGTCAGCTACACGGCGCCGACGCGCGACGCGTACGGCCGCGCAGCCATCAGCGCTGACCACCGTGCTCGCTGATAGCTACGCGTCATTCAAAAACGCTTCCTAGAAGTTTATATATCTCGACCATCAGCGCCGACGCGACGGTGCGCGTGCGGTCGGCGTGAGACTAAATAAATTCAGCCTAACATACCATTCTTCACAGACCACAGATAATGAAGCGTAACTAGGATGACAATTACTATCTTGTATCTAACAAAATAAAAAGTTATTATTTAAGATTAGATGGTTATAGAGTGAAAATTTCCGATCGGATTCAAAAAAAGAACAGAATTTAGTTTTTATGAATTAGGTAAAATCTTTTCTGATACCAAATAGCTAATGTTAGGTGTGTGGCAACACTGAGGAGGGTAGGAGGGTGTTGTCCGTCAGTTGATGCGATCGAGCGCTGATTGATGACGCCGATTAGTGATGCCCAACCCGTCCCGAAATAAATTATTGTGGAACGATTTTTTGCTTTGTAAACCGTATTGAACCGCTTTTTATGGAAACGGTTTTTAACCTATATACGAACATTATTCATAAACTTACTATAGGGTATTGTAAGTTTTGTCCTCATCATAAACGAAGAAAGGGTAACCAAAATGTTTAAAAGCTACGAAGGTGCTACGGTCGCTACGGTCGTAGCAGCGACTATTAATACACGACAAATTTTTAAAAACAGAAAATCTGCAGCTACCTGAGCCAAGCCATCGGACGTATAGGCAGAATACGAAATTCCACCCCTCGACGTCCTTTGTCTCAAAACTGAGCAGTTTTTGCTGCGCACCACAACTATGTGGAACCAGCTCCCACCGATGTATTTCCGAACCAATCCGACTTAGGGTAACGAGCAAGATTCTTAAGAGGCAGGCAACGCACTTCGATCCCTCTGGCATTGAGTGTCCAATGGCTTACTTTTTATGGTATCATTTAACATCAGATAAGCCTCCTGCCTGTTTGCAGGAGGAGCAAACTCTTATATTATTTCTTTCTTTCAGAAAACACCTTACCGTAATCTACTCTCTATGTATTAAATATTAACAATAACTAAAATACCGATTTGGCAAGTCACGCTGGGTCTACGTTCCACCAGGCCGTACCTTTAAGAGTTAAAATTATTTCAGCTTTACGCATTGTTTATTTTCCATAATGGAACGTGAGACGACGTTTTCTCTGCACAACCTTACAAAAGACGTCGAGAATTATAAAAAAAATATTACTATGTGCTTGGTCCATGAAATTTCCTGTATTCGTAGCGTAATGGATTAAAAATTCCAAAAATGTAGCCTCCATTTTGCTCTCCGATACGTCCATAGCTTATCTAAATTTAAAAGGTTTACAAATATTTTATTTTATTATTAAACTAGCTGACTTGGATAACTTCGTCTAACTGGCAATGAATGGCGTATTACATTAGCTAAACTGAATTTATGGTTTTATGAATGTAATACAATTAATACAATTAAGTCCACTACTTTAATAAAATAATAACACAAAAGTGGTACTTTCGTAATTAACGCCACCGCGGCAACAATTTAATGGTTTAGCCAGTGTGAACAACCTAAACCTAAATTATTGATGATTAAAGCATGAGAAATCGATTATTACTAAATTAATTTATAAACTATTAATAAAATTAATCGATTTTTCATGCTTTACTCACGGACCGGAAACAGTTATTTAAATAAAATATTAATATACTAGCATAACCTAATCAAACAATAAATAATAATAGGGGTACTTACGTATAAAAAAATCGATTATTACCATTAAATTTTTGCCGTGGAGACGTTAATAGGTAAGTACCACAAAAATAAACAAAATGTATATAAATGAAGTGGATCAATCGCGTGTCAGCAAGAGATGATTTAATTAAACTATGTACATATTTGTGCAGCGTAGAGGCACTCGGTTTATTTTTTTTTACCATAAAATACACCATTAATAATTATAGTCGATTCGAAACCTTTATTTAAATATGTTCTTTAATTTGAGGTGAGAGTTTACCGCATCGTCGGGATGAACATTAAATGTTTTACAGATGTATTTACTATACTGGTATTCGGGACGGAGACAAATACAACAAATTAAAAACCATGAAAATCGGTCCATCCGTTCGCCGGTTAAGTGTTCGAATATGCATTTTTTGTATATAATATTGCAAATTATTTTAAAAAATAATTAAAACTGACAGAAACATTCGAATATATCTACGAGTAGTAGTAGCAATCTGCTTTATTCAAATATGTATATTAAATTTTGACGCATTATTACGAAATATTTAATAATAATGATGATGCACACATTTCAACATTATGTATATTAACATAGCACTTATTTCAACATTATTTGCTTTGGGTTTAAAACATTTGTGATTTATGCAAAAATAAAAATTCTTCTAGCATAACCGCAGCTACTGCATTGCGTTATGGTGATCGGCAGATCGATGCAATGAAAAACTGATCGTATGCTATCTGAATTCTATAATTTCATTCTAAAATGAGATATTGAATTTCCTTGCCTATTAAAAAAAAACAAAATGTATAATACCTAGACTTGATGGACCACGATTTTTGGAACTAGATATTTTAATGCCAACTAAAAATCACAAAATAACATTTCAGCTATACACTATTTTGTTAAATAATCGTTATTTTAATCCAAAAACACAAGTCTAATTAAGGACACACATCCAAACATTTGTCACTTGTAACTAGCTAGTTATAAGTTGGTGTATCGAATGAGTTGAAACTGTATTAGCTATCGCATCCAACGCGAAGCTCTAAGTCGTTAATAAATCGCCAACTTACGGAGAATTAAGCGAAGTTAACGGAGTACACTCAGCTGGGTATACACAGAGCAAGGAAGCATATTTAATTAGGAATATATAAATTTTACGTATATCAAATAGTCTGAAAGCCAAAACAAAACGTAAATATTAAAAATCGGCCTTTGGGAATACAGAAAATTCCTAAATGTTACTTATAAGTTAACTAAAAAAACTGAAAAAGATTAATATTGCTTTAGCAGCTATTGTGACAAATGAGTTTTATACGTTGTGTTTATGATCTTTCTTTTTTTTAATGATCTGATTCAGCCGTAGAGGAAACGCTTTCCCACAGTTCTAACAGTGCAAGTCACCAGGTAGGATCTGCTACTGGTACGGGTAGCAATACCAAGCCTTTTGGGGTCCAGCAAGATTATATGATTAAGAGAAGGATCATATTATACAATACGAATTCAGTATACAAATGTATTTCTGACCCGCTGAATTAAATTACATCTTTAGTTTGGAAACAATTATTGCTTAAACACCTTTTAAAACAACTTATGAAATTTGCGCATTAATTGAACAAACGCGCATGCAATATACAAATTGCATCTAAATTATAAATCAAACAAATTTAAAACACAAACACACTAATCGAATTTTATGAAGAAATATAAATACTGCAGGACGAACAAATAAAATCGGCGTTGACACTTGTACGAACCAAAATCAATAGACCAAAAATTATGCGACATAAAATTTACTTTCACGCGATCGTGGAGCGGAAAATTCTGGCCATTCGCCAGGTTTATTAAGAATCGAATGGTGAAAAGCTTGAAATTTAATCTATGCAGTTTGTTGAAAACCCGAGTGTCTTCATTAAATAGTGCAAATTTGATGGACATCTTCAAATTATGTTCAAACCCATTCTATTTAAAGCATTTTGATGAGGTCAAACTTCGTTACTGAGTAACGCCCACTATGAGCCGAACGGCATCGCATACAAATACACTTAATACACGTCTTACTAATGAAAATAAAATAATTGCCAATGAATAATATCTGTGGTATTGGGTATTTGGAGGAAGGGTGTTGTGCGCTTCTTCCAAGCTAAATGGGCAATTCTCGACCGGCCTTAGCGGTCGGAATAACTTTGTTAGTATGTTAGGTATGACGTCATCGTTGTAGCGCAGATTGTAGTTGTCACTACAGGTGGTGGCTATGAAAACTATACAAAGTGTTTGACTTGAATGGTTGTTTAGCCACAGACAGTCCGTTCAAACAATATAGTCAGAAAACGGTGTACATTTTTGGCTTACCAAATATTTGCTTGATTTGGACGACTATGAGGTGTGGATTTAATGATAGAAATACAAAAATTACTTTTATATTAATTTTGAACTTTTCTATTGACAAAATTGTTAATCAAACACAAGCAGACATGTGCTATTTTACTTACGGGCATATTAACAGACTATTAAAACATATATAAACAAAAGACAACCTAAAAATAGTGTTAAAATAGTTGGCCTCACCACCATCACTGCAGTGCAAGGGCAGGCACACGTCAGTCGCGTCCGGCGCGCTCGCTTCCGGCGGAAGTAACGCGTCTTCACTCGCGCCAACGCCTCCCTCTACGACATAACGCTTTTGTGTACAACGCCTAATGTCGATAATGCATCTGCTACCTCGAATTTAATGTAACAACATTTTCAAAACGTAATATTTCAAATTGAAACTTTTGCTCGTAAACTCTTTGTGACCATCTGCTATATGCTATTAAGAGTTTTTATACTTTGATATATTTATTTAATATACGATTAATTTTATGATTATATTTTAAAATCCTGAATATTTCTCAGTATCCATATAACGAATTTCTATTTGACTGGTCACACAAGTGACACACTTTGTATTAGTAACAGACATATAATATTTACTTAATTAAATTTTACATTTTGACTGGACTTTAATATAGGAGCTGGGTTCGTTGCCAAATTACATTATCCTTACAGCCTATGCCAATACGATAATGGCAAGAAAAATAAAGTAAATATTATATACTTAAACACATAATATACTATATATATATATACTATAATACATATAATTAACTCTGGGAAGATATAAATATGTCGATAATGTCGGAGACAGAATTCAGTAGGCGCAACGTCTTTGATAACCGGGATCTGTGCAACAGACTAGTTCTGGCCCTTATCGCAAACAACCTTGGCCTTCGCCGTCGCACATATCCCATAGGTACATAGAACCCGAGTTCTCGGAGCACACCTGGGTTGCATACTACCCGAAAAAACTTTCAGTAAAAGTTTTATCAAAGGATTAGATCATAATGGCCTAAAAATTAAATAGGAAACAAACTTTTTGTTTTAGTTACAACTATTGTTTTTTCTAAATGAATTAGTAAAGTTTTTTTGAGTTTAGAGTTTGAATGGTTGAACAAATAGATTTAAATTGAATAACGTACCTCTTGAACACATTATTAAATTAATGAGTCCTCTAGAGAATACCTCCGCGTCCTCTAGCGACAATGCATTTCCGGACTCGTTAGCCATTAATTCTTATTATAAAAATATTCTTTTAATATTTTTATTTATTTAGAATTATGTGAAAGGTCTGTCATTGTGACGGGTGGAGTTTTTTAATTCAACAAAAAGTTATAATTATTTTATTACAATATATCGCCGTACCATTTAAAACTGGGAATCCTTTTCTTTTTAATCTCTTGAATCTTTGAAAAACTCCACTTGTACTCTTTTGTTTAGTTGATTATAACAAAATTAGCTGAATTTTGAAATTTTGTTGTATTCCTATAAAAGCACGATGGTTTTTTTAACTCACACTTTATGTGTATTGTTTTTGTATGTTCCAGTGTAACTTCTTAGGATTTTGTAACCAGACTGATAGCTTTTAAGATATGAACAAAAAAAATTAAAGCCGGCAGCCTCGTCTTATCAACCTGTATCAATTAATGAAACCGATTTAGATTCAAAATAAATGGCACATCCATTCACAATGGTATAAATAAGCATAATGTTTATAGTTCCGGTATACCTCTAGTCAAAATTTTCAACATTTGAGTTATAGAATTCCCATATAACGAAAATGTTGAAAATTTCAACTTCCAAGAAACTTTCTTATATGATCTTCATACGTCCTATATAAATAAATTAATCGTTTTATACATTTTATTCTCTTGGTAATACAACTAATACAAATATAATGCATTTTGAAGCCGGTACAATTAAAAAGGACATTATTTACTTTATATAGTTGTATGTTACAACCATATTGGTAACGCAATAACAGATTTCTGCGTGTATTTCTTTGATTATTAGGACACATAATATAATATATGATTAACCTAATATGCCAAAAAAAATTTTCGATTCGGTGATTCGACAACATATTTCAAAGAGTGTAACGTAAACCTGATAACATATAATCATTAAAGAGATATTAATAGTTTCCTTCTTATACAAATTATTTCATTAGACTAAACATTTTACTTTGTACCATTAATAAGACTTTTTACCTCAAAGCTATCCTGTTCAAAGTAACCGCATTCGCTGAAATGCAAACATAACAAAATCTGCAGACGCCTGATGCTACACGATAGCACGGGATACGGGCTTCGAGTAATTGTAGAGCGTAAAACAATTATACGAAGGCTCCGTCACACCAGAAACAATCAAGGATAGACTTTTGTGATTGGTATTCTATGGTAGAAAGAAAGCCTAGTTTATAAGCACTTTTATCCAGGAGGAAAGGGAAATATGTAAACGATAGCTCTCTTGTTTATTCAAATACCGTTATGAGTGCTCATATATCTCTTTTCATCGCAGCGTAAACACAATTTGACAGAAAGGGATGAGTACTTTTGTCAAAAGCGTGCAATTAGACTAATTTTGTTTGATTTATATGTAAGTTTTGTTCTTTTAATATGCCTAAAGAAAAACATATATTATGATTTTTTATAGAAAAGGGGACAAACGGGCAGGAGGCTAACCTGATGTTAAGTGATACCCGCCGCCCATGGACATTCTCAATGCCAGAGGGCTCGCAAGTTAGTTGCCAGCCTTTTGAGAATTAGTTCGCACTTTCCTTAAGAGAGCCTAAGTCGAATAGGTTCAGAAATACTTCAATGGGCAGCTGGTTCCAAATAGTGATGATGCGCGGCAAGAACTGCCTTAAATAACGCTCAGTTGTGGAACGACTATAATAATTAATATTTGTCATCTAATAGCATATAGTTTGGCGAGAATTTTTATTATTCAACATTTTTCGTTATTTTAAAGTAAATTTACATAAAACGATAATGAATTGTTAAACCTTCATTATTGGTGAAAAACGTAGAAAAATCTGTTCAGTTTTTTTAGTTTATCGCTTTAAGATAGAAGCGGCCAGTAGTAATTATAATATGTAATTACATAAAGTTTTCGCAAAATTATCATATATCTCAAAATCGATATTAAAATAAATTGCAACAAATTGTCTTTCTGCTGCCCCTAGTTAAGCAAGACAGCCAACCTTTCTATCAAATTAAAATCGTGCACAACATTTCTCTTCAACGGAAATAAACTTGAGAAACTACATTAAAAATTGTTCGCTCCAACGAATTCTGCCGTAAGAACATAATCACTCGGCTGATTTAATTTAATACGTTTTCAAAATATTTGTTCGGCACTTGAGTGAAGCTTTTAGACT
The DNA here is from genome assembly GCA_905332375.1 of Pieris macdunnoughi. Classification (NCBI taxonomy): domain Eukaryota; kingdom Metazoa; phylum Arthropoda; class Insecta; order Lepidoptera; family Pieridae; genus Pieris; species Pieris macdunnoughi. Next base: position 5,031,156 of record CAJOBZ010000063.1, read on the forward strand.
GTCTCTATTTAAACCTACTCGCGCTGCTAGGGCTGCCATACTGATCTCAGAGCAGATTTTTAATGGTAGGCCTTCATCTCGATGTGCTCCGTAATCCTATGGACTTGATGAACGCACGTGTGGACCGGCCTGAAGCCAAACTGCTCGTCGGGAATGAGCCCATATTCCAGGGCGAAGTCTAGGAGGCGCTTTTGACGAGCTTTTCGTACAGCTTGCTCATATTGAGAAGGCTTAAGTGTAAGAACACTGGAAGCCGACAAGTCTTAGACAAAAAAATCGTATAGACCTAATAAAAAATATATAAAACAGATATTCTTGATATTGGCAGGTATAAAAACTTGTTGGAACAAGTGAAGTCAATATCATGTTGCGATTGAATGAATGTCTGATATTTCCTTTCTGATGCCTCAACTTGGGGACCTAATATTTAGTACTATCCGAAAAACGGCTTAACTGTTATTATTATTATATGAAACAGATATCCGAGGCCAAGATCTGTAAAAGGTTAAGCGCCAATGTATATTAATTATTATTTTAGATTGAGGTATATTTTTTTTACAAGCCCTATGAACAGTGTGGAAGTTATAATGCAGTTTTAGCAAACTTTAGATATGAATGGGTTCCGTATAACTAGTAAATCTTTCTCTATCACATTCATGTTCATGTAATCTTAATTTGCACATTGCTCGTAGTTTTCGTCTCTTACTAGGGCTGTCACAGGAACATCTTATCGGATTAAGCAATAGAACTACGATCCTTAATTTCTTTGGTTTGCTTTGCCTATGTCGTTATAAGCGCAGAAGTCAGTTTTTAATTCGAAACTAGAGAAAGACATATTTTGCGGATCGCGCACTATCGCTTTCCAATCGGTCATTTGGATAGGCCTGATATCTACCGTCATATTTCATTATTATATAAGAAAACTGGTTATGTTACTTATATACAACACTTCCCAAATATATTAAACGACCCATACCTTAGAAATAATCCAACTAAAAAGGTGTAGCTTCCGGCCTTACTTAGCGTTCTTATATAATATATTAGTTGAGGTACTTAAACTATTTTTTAAGTGAAAACTTCTTTAGCGGCGTTGTACACTTTTTTGGAATGGGTAAAAAATGTTTATCTCGCGTCAGGACAAATTCGTATGACGGATGTTTTTTTAAAGGATTATGAACCTTCGTTCTATATAGTTACGGTTTTAATTCATTTGTCACTTTCCTCAGATATATTGATGCATGTGGAATTGGACCTTAAGTCAATACATCAAGGTTTAATTTTGCGAAACGTCTAAAGCTTAATTATTAACGATTTGGTCAGACAGCAGACTGATGCGAATAAAAAATGGCAACTTAAAATATAGTGAATTTTTCTAATTGTAATTCAATTAGAAAAAAATTTAATGCTAATTTTAATTATTTTGTGTAGGTTTCGTAAGACGGATTGAGAGTAGACAGCTGGCGCGGCGTATTTAATGTAATATAAATTGTCATGTTTGTGTACGATAGCGCAATAAATAAATATTGTATTCTACCACATAAATGATAGTACTTTTATACTGATAATTAAAGCAATTCGTGCAAAATTATTCCCTAACTATTCCAAAATATCAAAAATGCACCACGTTAATATTCAAGTTTTCACTTCTGCTGGCACTCCCGGAGTGCAACCCGTCGTTTTTTTTATTATTCTATTAATTAATATATCTATTTTACCTGTGGAGTCCTGTCATTATTCACTTACACAATATAAAAATATCTACAACCGTATCAAATACGAGAAACGCAATTAATAATAACAAAAGTTTACTTTACTGAAAAATCATATTTTAGATATTAGTTTACCTACAAAAATTGCATATTTCTTTGAATATAAATTAAGAAGAAATAGAAACTTTTTATTTCAAGATACACAAGGAAAGACAGCTTTGGCGTAAAATATTTTTATACATCATACATTTCAAGACTAGAAGATACCTGTATATAAATAGACATTTTATTCATACTTAAAACACGTCGTTCTTCCAAGTGCCTATACATTTAATAGATTGTGGTACAAATACAAGCCGCTATATCATCGTCGTTAAGCATAAAGTAGTAGATGATTCAATAGAAACAGCAAAAATGCACAACACAAAATTGCAGGTTAAAACTTAACTTTATAGTGGCTTGAACGGTAAAACACCGAAACTATTTATACAAAAGGGTATAACACTAAACAAAATAAAAATAAAATGTATTATTTTGTATTAATCTACTGTAAAACAAACCCCATTACGATTTAAAATCTTTTTGATTAAGGCCCTATCCCAGCACGAATTGCTGTGTCAGTGTCTCGGGGTGGACTGCGAGGCGCAGTGGAGAGCTGTAGCACTGAGGCGCGCCGTCCCGTAATATCAATTAGTTATGTAAAACTAATAAATATATCGTGTAAATTTCAATATCATGTTCTATACACATTTTCGTCATAAAATGAATTCAAAGTGCCAAAAATTGGCTATGTTTGGATTTTTTTTCTATCGAGCGAAGTTATTTAAATCGTGTATCGAATTTTCAAAATGGATACATTTTGAAACTACTCCGCTCCACCATATATTTTTCCATTAGCCCTACTTCAAAAAACGATGACGAAAAATGAAAAGAAACAATGAAGTTTGGCGACCGGATAGGTCCTTAAGCTATAAGTATAAGGTGTTTAATTGTCATAATTTTGGTTTCTTGGTAGATTTTATTCGTCGTCGTATTTAATATATACGTTACTGAACGATACTTTCATAACTTGCACCGAGCCTTAAGGCAAGTAAGCCCAGCTCACCTCAAGCGGTCGTCGGCCCATATCGTGTGCAAGCCCTCTTCCACTCACAATGCGGTTACTATACGGGCTACTTATCCTTAATACGACGCTTAAACTCCACTTATATTTAACTACAACTTACTAATTTTATACTCAAAGTGGATGTAAGGAACTGGTCATTAGTCTAACGTTTAAATATTTTAATGGGCCATGATTTTCGTTATATTCCATTGTGGTCAAGATTTTTTAGTATGAGACTTATAACTACTGGCCGGACCTGTACTACGGAGACTGTCAAACGAAAAGAAATTTATCAATATTATGTTCGTGTGTTAGGTGAATTGTCTTGTTCTTATAATACTCTTAGAGAAGAGAGAGCGTTACAAATTTTTGTACCATATTCTTGCAATAAATTATTATTATTAGTGTTGGTCTCTCCCTAGGTTCGATCTCGTAGATTCGATCCCCGGTCATCCACCAATAGGCTTTCTGTCTATGTGCACATTTGAGTCTAGTTTGCATGGCGGAGGAAAACATTGCAAGGAAACCAGCATCGGGTGTGTCGGGCACTGATCACCAACTTTCCTATTAGAAAAACCAAATGATCGTGAAAGAGATACAAAGAAATCCTAGTCGTTAAACGGCCTGTTTTTTTATGATACTTTTGATTTAAAAAGAATAGTCACTAGCCATTTCAGGCAATTTATGTGGACTCAGGCTTATCAATCATGCTGTATATAATAGTTTATCTCATTACAAGTATAAACACATCAGTATGTATATATGTACTACGTTAAAAAAAACTGGATGGAGCATTCTATAGATACCGCTTTATGTACCAATGTATCATTGCGCCGAGCGTAGCAAGCTATTGTAAATAAAAAATATATAAATTCTAATGTACCGCGAATAGCTAATGAATGTCATAAAATGTAACTTTTTCGGATTTTATACGGTGGTACGGTGGTTTGGCATTCCTTTATTTACATTCAACACGTGATTTTTTTTTATTAGTAACTAATGCCACAAAACGCTAACTCCTTATAATTTAAATATTAGTGACAATACATCCCCAACAAAGCACTTTTATGAATAAGGCGTAACATCTTAACTAGACTATACCTACGTAAGATACCAGTCAAGTATATTACCTATAGACCTTAACCCTCTGCGGCCCTCTCAACCTATAACTTACAGATCCGCAAGTAGAAACAGCATATTTTTTTATTTAAATAGGTTTTTAACTAATACATAAACGAATTCCGTGTTTCAGTTATCAAACATTGTGCACCTATGATTTATTCTCCTTTTCTTTCAAAACTTATGCCTGTCATAAGATCATTTGCTTTTAAAATAAATTTTTAAATAATAAATTAGTTCAACGAGAATTTGTCCCATATTCGTACCATAAACTATTGTTTTAAGCATTTGCTTAATAGTTTTATTTAAAGTTATGTATAATTTAGAGATTTATATAATTTTAAATTACTTTTTAAATATGTTTAATGTTCTATTTATCCATTCTAATTATTAATGGTATTACTATCTACATATTAAGAATCATAATAAGTACGTTTTGACGGATTTTAAATATACTTAATTTTATACATATCCATCCAATGCATTATTTAGAAAATCTTAAATTTCCTATACAATGTGGTCACACTTTAAAGGTCCGGCTTACTAGGGCTTACTTGTCTGACGCGAGTACTTATAGCCCCGATGGCAAATGCCGCAAGAGTGCGAGACACAGATAACAATACATTACACCGACTTGTTAAGCCTGTTATATGAGAATCTCTCGAAATACACACAAAACATTATGTTCTTGGCATATTATGTCATTTTGGAAATATCGTCAATATCCACTGGAGTTCAGTATTTTGAAATATTTCCCAGATCACTCACTCTTCTGTGCCCATTACCTTATGGTATATACATTTTTATATATGTTTATACATTTATACGACCAACATTACTAATGTTTTGTTTTTTTGTACAGCTATTTATAATAATGAAATATACAATTACACAATACATAATTGCCAGAACTGATACACACAGACACAGTTTTAATAAAAAAATATAGTTTAAAAGAAAATTAGCAAAATACAGATTTACTATTTTTCGATTTACAAAAAACATATTTAAACCTCAAAGTCTACATTATGATGTAGGTATTAAAGATAATGCAATCTTTCATTATGTACCTATATGAACATTAATACTCTTACAAAGCTAGAATAGCTTAGCAAAAGATTCCAGTTTAGTTATTTCTCAGTTCCTCTCCCCTCCGGACCGCGGAAGCGCTTGGACGTGTCCACTGTGTTGAGTTTTGTGAGAAATTTAAATTTAAAATCTTAAATTAAAATACTAAATTGAACTATTTGGATTTTTGTGGTTTTGAACCCGTGCCTCTTCGTGGATAGGCTGTGTGGTGGGCGCTGTTGTTTGCCATTACACCAAACGGTTGAGTGCCGGCGAGTCGAAATTCTACATCACATTTGGCTAATGACGTAAGTAAGACTACGACGCTTGTGATTTGCTACGTTACTACATAGCTGTTATACCTGCTACGATCAACTGGTGCGATTGTCTATTGTTGCTTTGCGATATTGAACTCTGGGTTCATTGAAGATATGCCCAATATCCAACACTCACCCCCTCGTAACACTTCTGTGATGTCTTGTTCCCGATCGGAGTCTGATCTTTCGAAGTCTCCGATGACGAGTGCGGGCTGTATTGCCAAGGGTGACACCAATATAACAACGCGCTCCAAGCGACAACGAATGGAGACCTCTTCCCCGAATGCTCATTCTAGTTCCGAAAGTAGCGACTTAAGAGCGGATGTCCTGAAAATGCTTTCTGAATGGAGAGAGGATCAAGAACGAAACCTATGTGAATGGAAGTCCACTCTAAATGACACCTTAAACAAATTATTTTCTGAATTATCCAATATAAAAACTGAATTCCAGGAAATAAAGAAGTCTAACTCAGAAATAGAAAAAGGAATAGAATTTATAAACAAGCTTCAGGAGGAGACCAATGACAGAGTAAAGGAAATTGAAACTAACCAAAAAAAATAATAAAAATGCCATAAAAAAACTTAGAATCGCATATCCAGGATATACAGTTTCGTACAAGAGATGCATCTCTGGAGATCCGCAATATCCCGATTTCTGAAAATGAAAAGTTTGACAACTTACTCTCGACCCTTTCTGTCATCGGCAAAGCTGTGGATGTCGATATAAATAGGAGTGATGTACGTGACTTGTATCGGCTGCCGGGTAGACCGGGAGTATCAAGACCTGTTGTTGTTGAATTTACGAGTGTTAATGCTAAAAATGATTTATTGACTAAGCTGCGAAACTTTAACAAAGGAAGGCCGGTTTCTGAGAAGCTAAATACTCATACTATCGGGTTGCCAGGAATAAAGACTCCACTTTACATTGACGAACATCTAGGTCCATCTCAAAGAAAACTTATGTTTGAAACCCGTCAATTTGCCAAGAAACATAACTACTCGTGCTGGCATTCAAATGGAAGAATACTTTTGCGTAAGGATTCGACTGGTAGACCGATTTTAATCCAATCAGAAAAATGCTTATCTCAGCTGGCAAAGGAATCATGACTCATTGCATGTAACTGCTTTCTCATTAACCTATATTGCCAATTAACTGTATATTGTTATTTATTTCTATTGATTTACTTTAGTCTTGCTAGTAATAAAATTACCTTAGTCAATTTTTTCATGTTAAGTTCTCGTTTAGTCTATAATGTATTTTCGTTTGAATTTGTATTTGCTCTTGCACTTATTTTAACCTATACTCACACACTCACTGAAATTATACACCACTTACACTCAATATATACAAAGTGTACTCATAGAAAGAATGTAACTGTTAACAACAATCTCTGTCTGTCTTCGTGCCGTGTGTATGTGTATTGTGTTGGTCTCATTTGTGTGGCGTTGTCCCCGGGATTGTGGAATCCTCGTAGGGTTGTGCTGTACCGCGTGCCTTTTTGTCTTACCATAGTTGCGGACTCAATAAATAAAATTCGATAAAACTAATGCAATTATAAATGATATCGATAAACTTGATGTTGCACAATCTTCTCTTTGTGACATAGAGGACTGCCGGAGACTTATGAACTGCCCGAATAAGTGTCTAAAAAATTATCCATCAAAACATTCGTAGTATAAATCGTAACTTCTCTGATTTTCAAACCTTATTGTTTAGATCCAGGACTGATTGGGACTTAATAATCTTAACGGAATGCTGGCTGCATAATAATCGTAACTTACCATCTCTTGAGGGATACAACTCTGCTCTAACCGAGAAAAACTTCACACAGAATGAAGGAGTTGTAGTATTTTACAAAGAACATTTGAAATTAGTTATATCCGAGCCTGACCTTTGTGATGCCAACTGTTTACTGATTAACCTTGAGGATAATGTAACACTAATTGCAGTATATAGACCACCTGGTTACAAAGATGTTCAACGGTTTTTGGTATCTCTTGACAAACTTCTTTCTGAGATTAGTAGTACTCATAAAGTTCTGATAGGTGATATCAATATTGATATATTGGATAACAATAAGGATGTTAACTCTTCAACGTATTTGAATATGTTGGCTTCTCATGGTTTATTGCCAGCCCACTTATTTCCAACTCATGGCAGGACTTGTCTTGACCATGTAATACTAAAATGTTCTTATCGCGTCTTCTGTTATGTTGCTGAAACCTCAGTCACGGATCACGACACTTTAATTCTGAAACTTGAACGTAGCACTATGACTGACAAATACTCTTCTCTGAAAAAGATTGATTACCCGTCTTTGGACGATGCTATGACGAACTTAAACCTAAGCCTTGTATATAAAATGACTGATCCCAATGTGGCAACAGCATTTCTTCTGACTGCGCTTGACACTGTAATTAAAGCAAATACGAAAACTTTAACCATCCCAAATCGTAAAAGGATCAAGAGGCCCTGGATGACTGCAGGTCTACTAAGATGTGTAAAGCATCGTGACAAACTACATCAAAAATCAAGAAAAAATCCTAGTAACGAAATATTAACGTTAACTTACAAGAGGTATAGAAATTTTTGCAACTCACTTTTAAAAAATATTAAAAATACTTATGAGAGAAACCGCCTACTTAAGCTGCTAAGACTAATACAAAAGTTCTCTGGGACACTATCAAACAACTAACCTACTCCAACAATACAACTAGCACTGCACTTGAATTGGTCTCTCCACTGGACCCGATGGTCTCTGTCAACAACATTAATAAATATTTCGTTTCTATCGGGAAAGAGATTGCCGAAAAAGCATATTCTAGTAGCTCTTATAAAAAACCATCAATCAATCCTACACTGTCCTCATTCGTCATGCTACCTACTGATGTAGTTGAAGTTCAATCTCTTATCTTGCAACTGAAGAAGGACGGTGCTGCGGGCAGAGATAATATTTATGGAGCCTTTCTCAAACGTTATCATGAAATCTTAGTCCCTCCACTTACATATATATTTAATTTGATTCTCTCTACAGGGATCTTTCCGGACCTATTCAAGCTAGCTGAAGTAATTCCGGTTTATAAAGGTGGTAATAGAGATTGTGTCGGTAACTACCGACCTATTTCTAAACTATCTACGCTATCCAAAATCATTGAGAAATTGATAAACAAACGCCTCATCGATTATTTAGAAAGTAATAACCTACTCTCCAGCTCACAGTTTGGATTCAGACCGGGTTCATCAACAAGCGACGCAGTTCATCAATTAACTGATCATATTGTTACAAAACTAGATAAGAAAAATAAAATTTTAGCTGTATTTTTGGACATTGCAAAAGCTTTTGACGCGGTCGCTGGTCCTATTCTGCTGGATAAATTGGAGGCTTTGGGTATTCGTGGTTTGCAGCTTAAACTATTTGATAGCTACTTGAGTGATAGACAGCAAAGAGTAAGGGTGGGCAACATTGTTAGTGACGATTTGCCGATACGCTATGGTGTGCCACAGGGTAGTGTTTTAGGTCCGACACTGTTTCTGGCATTTATCAATGATCTTTGTGACCTCCAGTTACAAAATGGTAAAATAATAACATTTGCAGATGATACTGCACTTGTGTTTCATGGTGATAGCTGGAAAGATACTGTCGACATTGCTCAAAGAGGATTCGACGTTGTTAACAAATGGCTCAGAATGAATGCCCTAACTATCAATGTCAATAAAACTAAATGTATACCGTTCTATATAAAAACTCCTGGTTCTAGTACTAACCTTGGTTTAACTGCTCATGTATGTTCTGATACTGATTCTTGTGACTGTCAAAAGATCTGTGTTGCCAACAATACTAAGTATCTAGGTGTCGTTGTTGATAGCACGCTAAAGTTTAACTACCACATTGACCTGCTACTATCGCGAACTCGGAAACTTATCTTCACCTTTAAGAATCTCCGTAATATTGCTGAGAAATCGATAATTAAAATGGTTTATCAATCCCTCTGCCAATCCGTTTTAAGCTATTGTGTTACTGTCTGGGGGAGGGGCTTGTAAAACTAATCTTATAAAACTGGAGAGGGCTCAGCGTGCGTTATTGAAAGTAAGTTATTCTAAACCATTTTTTTACCCTACCAAAGATCTATATCTTTTATCTGACGTGTTGAGTGTTCGTCAACTATTTATACTGAACACTGTGCTCAAACAACACTCCATAACTCGCTATGATCCTTCTTTGAATGACAACAAACGATGCAAATATAAAGTCTGCACCTCAGATACCCGTTGGTCCACAGCTTTCTCAAGAAGGTTTTTTGGTTTTATGGGCTGTCACCTATATAACAAGATAAACAGGTTGATCAACATATATCCGCTTACTAAATATGAGTGTAAAAAAGCCACAGTCAAATGGCTTAAAAATCTAGACTACGAGGGGACTGAGAAGTTGTTAGTAGTCCTCAGCTAATACCTAACACTAACACGTTATGTATACGAGTACATAGGTACACTATCACCCATGCTCATATATGCTTCACTAAGACATATATACACTAATTCATAAATTCACTAACACATACATACATTAACACTTACATACACTAAACCATACATGCACCATCACACACACCCACTTAAATGTGAGTATATTTGTAATATTTGTAATATTTGTAATAGTCTCTCGATCAAATTGATGTACCTACTTAAATTCCATTCGGTCCGGATGCGGAGGGACTGGCAATCTGTAATACAGGTATCCTAGTACAGTCGCCAGTCTCTCACACAGATTTTGCCTGTTAATGCTGAAATTTGTATTTTGTGTCTGTATTTTTGTGTGAGAGAAAACAAATAAATATTTTATTTATTATTTATTTACTCTCATTTCAGTATCAAATATTAAAAGGATGTTTTTTGTATATATTTGTATATGTTATATATTAGGTGTCATACAAGTCTTTACTATGCCATATGTAGTTGGGAAGAAACCTTTAAACGAAATAGAAGGGTTGCAGGTTCCTAGTCATAACATGATACAAAATTCATCTTCATACCCCGCAGTGCATAGGCCTACCGGGTAAACGTGAAAAACCGGGCCCGTTAGTGAAGTTATAATGACAATATTAAACGCCGTGTCTAAATAATGTGCCGCTATATTTCCCCTGGAAAGGGACGTTAACTGACAAATTAATATTTACGAGATTTATTTTTCACTTTCTCATTTTGAACATTTTGTTATTGTCGTATTTTCCATTCGCTTTATGAAGTAAAATGGGTGTAATTTCAAATGAAATATGGCGCTCATACATCCCGCTTTCTGTTTCTTTCAGTAATTGACGTCGCCTTAATGAAATGTCATTCACTTATCCTCATTCGTTTATTTCCGTGGCTATGACATGGAAATGTATTAATATTTTCAGATTTCTGTACCAAGATAACTGGAATTCAATAGAGATTAACTAGTGCCAAAGACAATAAAACGTCTTTACTACAACAGAATGTCACCAACGATTCGATATAGAAATATTTTAATGTAAAAGCCATGTTATCGAAAAAACAAACAGATGCTGCGAAAAATAAGAAGCAAGTCGAAACGTAATGAGAGCATTGTGCACTCGTACTGCGGTGTCGTCATAATAGTACGTTATGCCTTCAAGTCAGCACTAAGACACGCTAGTCACGTCCCACACACAAAGTAACAGTTGATATTTTTAGTAACAACTATGTAAATTAGGTAACAGTGTCCAGACTACCTGTAAACGTATTGATAATGATTAATTAAACTAACAGAAAGTATAATTTTATAATTTGCAGAAATGTTTAGATACAAACTGCTGATTTAAAGCGAATTAAATTTTGATAGGTAAGAGAGTACAGCGTAAGAAGCTCCTAAAATTAAAAGACGGTCAGCTTATAAGAAGGGTAACTATGACGCAGGCGTGAGTACTTTGAGGAAACCTTTCGACCCGCGGCATTGTCCACGTCTGGTTCCCCGTATAACACGACCACCACCCACCACCCAGGCCATTTGACATCAATGTCGAACCACCTACACCTGATAAAGTATACGCAGATTGTATCTAAGCATATCTGCTTCTGCTTGTGCTAGTCGAGTGTCGTTGCTGAGCGTTTTTACATTCCAAAAAGCAATTTGTGTCCGTGATTTAATGCCAAAGGTAAATGATTGGTCCGGTTTCTCACTGTTTCGGTTTCTTGAATCGTTGATTTTTCAGGCAAACAGGAGATTCACCCACTGTGCTCTAGTCCTGTAGTTGGGCTGCCACATTAGAGCTTCGAAACAAGCTCGGTTTTATGCGGGTTACCTACCTAGTGAGTGGATTCTGTTTTGCCTTTTGCCCTGCATCCTCAGCTCAGCTACAGCTCTAGGTAGAGGGCACGCGAGGAAGTGGCTGCAGCAGGTCTCAGGGTAACGACTAGGACGTTGATGATTCGGACTGGCCTGGGTTCTGCTTACACTAGTGTTCCACTACATAAAATAGCAAATGGTTTGTTGGCTTTTTCTAGGCAATGCTGACCTCACTTCATCAGCGATTCCCACCAACACCTGACCCAAAATTCCACCCCATACTTGAGTATGTACTCGTTATTAAACATATCGTAGACTAGTGCTGATGTATCGATATCTTTTCGATATTCGTTCGATTTATTACTGTTCTCATATCGCCTTCCATCAGCTTATCATAACATCAGCACAAACAATGCTGTCATACTCCCGTTTATCTCTTAATATTTATGGTTTCAGGAAATCTATAAATATTAAAGAAAATCATGATAGATTGTTTTTGTACTAAAAGGCAAGAACTAGACGAACCAATAATATTAGTAGCACATTTTGTATTTTAATAATATACATATGTAGATAGATATATCGAAAAATACCTTTATTATTATATGCATGTAAAAGGCTACCAGCCTTTTTATTACCAAAATTTTGAGTTAGCGCAATGCGCGGCGCAGAGAGGTCGTGAGTTAGCGCAAAAATTGCCCTTAGTTAACCATATCGGATTTATACAATGCTTGTGGCCGCGTCCATGCGTCGGATTGTCTCTCTCCCGAAAATATGGCGAGGGGGCCGATGGCTGGCCATGCATCATAATCGTGAACGGGTGCTACTTGTGGTGACTGGTCGGACTTGAATTCGTGTATGCGGTGATGTTTGTTATTTCGACCATGTATTTGCGTGTTATTCCCACGAGAATGTAAATGCGTGCTTCTATTTCACCATGCCTCCTGCTGATAGAGGACAAAACTTTGTTTTTAATTTATTTTATTATTATTAATTAAATATTAATTACTTAAGATATCATGTGGAACATGGTGTAATGGTGGCAGCTCCAAAAAACTTGGCGATTAAAAAGAGTGGCGGAGAGTTTATTGCCAGTTCTTCTCTTCCGTTCTACGCCCTTGATTTGAGAACTGGCAGTAAATGTAAAATTAGAAGCATTTAATATGTATTTAATTTTTGTCGTTCATAAGTGTACATTGTGTTACCTATATGAATAAAGGATTTTGACAATGTTATACCTTTTTATGTTTTTTTTCTCAGCTCATTAGCTGACCCGTAGCCAACCCGTAGTAACCTTAGATATCTCCCGTAGAGAGAGCAATGGGTTCCGGAGTGGCTGTCAACCACCAAGATAAATCACTTATTCCACAATTTATTGGCACAAGAACAGATTCAATTACAAGCCTGAATTTAATAGAGGTTCAATACTATTGGTATTCGTACGTATTAGTTATCAATATATTGGAAATTTTGTATGAATACTATACGCTTTTTGGTAACTATATAAAAAGTATAGGTAATCTAATTGTATGGTATACGATTTTATCGTACTTCAGGGGCATGTGTACCAACATAATAAAAAAAAATTATACAGGCGGACTCACCAAACCCACGAAATTTAAAAATTCTCGTTACTTTTTGAACACAGCTCGTATGTTGACTAGAATATTTGTCGGAAGAATTGAAGATGTGAACATTTGTAAGGTTTACAGTTACAATAAATTACTTTTAATAAGAATGACTGTATTATCCACCATTGAATAGCCAATAATTTATAGATCAAGAAATACATATTATTAGCAAATCAAATGAACCACTTGTATTCACGGGCTTGAACTTTTATGTTGTTTGTTGTGTTATAATTTTTTTAAAGACTTGTTTGCAGCTTCCGTAGCTAGTGTCATACACAATGTATGTAGGTCTGGGATTGATTTCCAGCGAATTTTGTTCCGACAGGTCTTGTCTGAAAGGATCATTAAAAATCTCAAAATATGTGGAGTGATTTACGAACTTTAGAACTTAAGTTATAGTTTAAACTTAAGTTATCGATATATATATATATAGTATAGGATTAAATAATGTTTGAAAATAAAAATTTATTGTTACTAAGCAGGTTGCTTATTATAAATATTCCATAGTATTATATTATATTAAAAGTAATATATCTACATTTTTACAAAATTTAATATTGTAATAACAACTATTTATTTATTTTTATTTATTTATTTATGCTTTATTACCTTATACACAAACATACACATAACAAAAATAAAAAAGCAGGTTACAAAAGTTATAAGGCAACGGGCGGCCTTATCGCTAACAAGCGATTTCTTCCAGCCAACCCTAATGTGGAACAATTAAAAAGAAACACCTAGAGTACAAGAAATGCAAAAAATATTAACAAAAAACTATTGTATTTGTTGCTAGAAAGTTCTTGAAGGGTAAACTTTATTATTAACAATTTATATAAAATTTCATACAATCTACGTTATCAATGCGAACACTATATCTAGACAATTACAATTAATCACATTACCTCAAAGCTACGTCGGCAAATATTAACACACACAGTGGCGTAGCTACCAAGGGGCTAGGCAGGGCAGTGCCCCGGGGCCCTCAAGCTCAGGGGGCCCTCGAATCCTCACCAGAAATGGAAATTTCTCCCATTTTCAAAATAAATATGACAGGTTGCACTTTAATCAAGACATTAATTTGAGAGAAATTCAAAAGTTATGCCTAGAGATTTCCCCTAAATTCTTTCTGTAGGTTGACAGTGTTGCCAATTTGACGGATAGTAATACATATGTGCATTTTATTATTCATCGATGTGCATTTTATTGTGAATTCGAGTTAAGATTTTTTTTTGAGAACGGTTAAAAAATTCATGCTGTATCAGGAGTAAGTAAGCTAATGTCAATAAACTTTTTTGTACTGGTCAATATAGTGATTCAATTTTATTTGATTTTACCACTCATATTTATGTCCGGTAAAGTCAATAAATCGTGTCAAATTTAAAGATTTCGGCTACAGCTCATTGTACTGGGTGGCGCAAAAGTACTGGCACTAAAGAAAATTTGTTTATTTTTTTAATATGACATTTCATTCTGTTGTTGAAAATTGTGTAGTGAACAAATGTAAAATACACTGAAAATAAACATCCGTTTTAATCCCCAAGAACGTGGAATAATCGTGTCAATGTTCTTACGGAAAATCTTTAAGTCTTTCACCATAATACGCTGCAGGGTCCGTCTGGAAATGCCCAATTGCGTGGCACGTCGCCTCGTTGTTGTTTCTGGACACTCTTCCACATCTTCGCGCACAGCATTGATATTTTCAGCTGAACGGCCTGTTCTTGGTCTCCCAGACTTAGGTCTATCCAATGTTGAGCCAGTTGCTTCAAGGCGTGTGGCAAAGCGTCGGATTGTGCGACCAATCGGTGCCGGACGGTGGGGAAATCGTCGACGAAATTCACGTTGTATTTTTATCACTGATAAATTATTCCGTAAGAACATTGACACGATTATTCCATGTTTTTGGGGAGTAAAACGGTCCATGTTTATTTTCAGTGTATTTTACATTTGTTCACTACACAATTTTCAACAACAGAATGACAGGAAATGTCATATAAAAAAATAAACAAATTTTCTTTAGTGCCAGTACTTGTGCGGCACCCAGTATAACGCGAATTAGATAGAAATTGAAAACAAAACCGCATCAAGCCTGGATTTAAACGAAGTCATTGATACTTTTGGGAAAACTAAAGCTAGGATTTTTTTTTAAATATAATTGTTATTTAGTCAGTTGGTAGGCCCGACCTTTATATAATAAACCCTTAAATCTTCTGTATTTCATTTTATTCGCCAAACCTACATCAAGTATTAATTGTAATTTATGTTGTTACTGTTTAATATTTTTATTACCTGCCATGCACAAATAAGAGCTTACGTAGCTTAGCATTTTTAAAATATTTGTATATTTCATATTTTTATTTGATAAAACCTAATCAGTTTACATAGCAGTGGGGCCCCATTTTTAATTTGCCCCAGGGCCCTTGGTCACCTAGCTACGCCACTGAACACACAATTCATGATTTCGCTGAGTCAGCACTCTGGGAGGATAGATTTGCTGCATCTGCTTACATTCGTCTAAGATTTATCGATACGCTATCAATACGAACAGCTAAACCAATAAATTTTTAAATTAAATAAAAATGTGTTGTACATACATTTCATTTGTTTTGTTTAAAGTTATTCTTCAACAGCGTAAATAGTTGTTGCTGTTTTGGTAATTCGATTGCGTACTCTTTTCTTAATCTACTGGTTTATGTACAAATATGCTGCTACAATTATATTTTAGCTGACAAAATATTGTAAATAAAAGCAACAAGACAATTGATTTCATCTAGCTTGACTTTCCACCCTTGAAAAAACCGTGACTTGATAACCTCCTCCATCTGTTTATTCTTGAAGTCAGTTTAAAATGAGACTGTACAGAGATGTGTAAAATTTTAATGTTTAAAATCCCGGGATATAATTATTTCAACATGATAAAATAATATTATGAGTGTTAATTTCAATTAAGCATATATTTTTTTTTATTGTGTAGCTCTCAGTGAAAAAGCGCCATCTACACGCGTAGTGAGCAAACAACTATTCTAAGCCGCATTGCTCGAATAAAAATACAGTCACGCGAACCTTACAATTACTTCAGTACAAAGCTTATCCAATAGGTAGCGCTTTCAACCTTGAATAAGTATAATTAAAGTAAGTACCTAGTTACTATTGATGCCTTTGGTATATATAATATATATTTATATACAGTCTACTCTGGTTAATTTGAAACTCGAGGGACTCTTAATATATTACAAATTATCGAGTGTTTGATATATCAAATGGTTCAAAATTTATGAGAGAAAATAAATGAAACTTCGAATTATTAAATGTTGATCAATTATAATATTTATTCACTGCTATTCTCAAACAATGTCAAAAGTTAAGAGGTACATTGGTGTACATACATGTATTCAAAATGTTAATGAATTAATCTTTCGAAATAACTCTGTTATACTGGTTTGCTTCAAAGCACATTGCTGCTGCTCAGACTGCTCCTTTTTTTAAGACAAAAGGTGCCTGAAATGTTTTTTCATCATTTTCGTTTTGTAGACAGTAGCTTTGTAAGGTATCGAATGAGGATCTTGTTACCTTAACTGACACCTCTGCCAAAGTTTCTGATTTACGTCCTCGCTTATAGAATTTCGCCATCGGTTAGTGAACCTGAGACAGCAACATCTCATCCACTTGAACAAAGTCAGAAAAACTCCCACCGCTGATATCAACTAACGGTTCTATTGCTGATTCTTTATCATCCATAAGTATTGGAAGATTTTCTGTTTCAATTTCTTTGCGATAGAACGTCTTAAAATTATGAATGATCCCTTGGTCCAATGGTTGCAATTTGGAAGTTGTATTTAGCGGAAAGAAGTAGAGTTCCACGTTGGACAATGTAGGAGGAATGTTGTGAACAGTGCAATTGTCTAAAAATAGTAAAACATTCCGCTTTTGTCGTTGCATGTCCCCATTAACTGTTAAAAGCCAATTTTTAGAAACTTCTGTCGTAATCCAAGCTTTTTTGTTAGCACGATTATCAGCAGGAAACGATTTTACTCCTTTGAAACATCGCGGTTTCATTACTTTTCCTATCACTAAAGTTTTAATTTTTCCGATCCGTCCATATTTAAAAATAAAATAAATCAGTGGCGCTACAACCTCTTCAGGTCTGGGCCTCAGATTTCTGAATCTGCTTCATGATCATTATTAAATCTAATAGGCAAGTAGGTGATCAGCCTCCAGTGCCTGACACACGCCGTCGACTTTTTGGGTCTAAGACGTGTCGGTTTCCTCACGATGTCGTTCGAGCAAATTTTAAATACGCACATAGAAAGAAACATCATTAGTGCACAGCCGGGGATCGAACCTCCGACCTCAGGGATGAGAGTCGCACTCTGAAGCCACTAGACCAACACTGCTCAATACCGTCCATATTTACTGCAAGTAAAACTGTGATCCTCTCTTTACTATATTTTCCTCCATGAAATTTTTCATCTTTAATAGTAAGCGTCTACTACTATTACTTTCTAGGGCTCATAACTTACACAAAATTTTAATCTGCATACCAACGAAAGAGTAACAGCCCTGCGATTCTGTAACTCGCTTCACACACTCGCAGCGCTGATTTTTGCTGTCAAATCGTTCGTTTCGGTGTCATGTTACAATTTGGTATTCTGATAAACAATAACCGCGACAAAAGCGCCGCTCAAATGAGATTGTTCACATTTGGAACTAAAATTTGGCACTGCTACACTTACGCTCCAAAATTGTTGGTATTTGGTATTCTGATACATACCATTTGACATCTCATCTCACTTAAATGTACATTTTGATTATTTAAGCATTAAAAATATATTTAATATTTTTAAGTTTCTGTCGCTCATATACACCACGGCTGGTCGAAGTATAAACTCTTAATTGGACGTTATAAACAAAATACATAACTTACGATTTACTAATAAATAAACTTACTACTCACCTTTAAGCGGCCCCATTGCCAGATGGGTTTTAATAATTTTCCTTGCTATGCTTTGGTTAAGCATATTTCTATATTAATCTTGCTAATTATTTTCCATCCGATAAATCATTTTTGAGATATTTTCACAGTTTATCCTTTTTTTTATTATTCTTCATTTTATTTCAAACGTCGACCATTTTGTTTTATTAAAAATATTTTGTTTATATATGTTCATCATATAATAATTTGTCATCATAATTTTGACAATTAACTCTTTTTTATAAATAAAATGAGTCAATTGTCACGATATTAATAGACAACAACTCACTAGGTTCACTCCCTCCACTTATCAAGACGTAATGTAAAATTTCTTAACAGAATACCATGAGATTCCAAAAATTACGTCAGTGACGAAGGGAGCGCTGTTACTGCGTAGTGGACTCACGGATTAACAGTGAGTTACAGAATCGCAGGGCTGTATCTGAATTATAACTAAACTAACCACTTCGATAGAAGTGTGTGTCAAATATTCAAACTAATCATAACAAAAACAAAGGCTCGTGTACGTAGTTATATAACCCCGTGTGTTACCACCACCAACAAAAACCATTGCAACATCCTATATATTTCATTAGCCGAAATGCTGTTACATGATTTTACGAACCACTCTTAGTTCTTAATAAGTAACGTTTCCTAGTAGAGCGTGAGAACAATGTATCAGCAGAACGGTCACGTAGGCCAGTTACCTTTAAGAATAGGATATAAATATAATAGAACGCTTGTAATATTGAGTATTAAACGGACCTCAAATCGGACCGGTTGTATTCATTTTAACTTTAAGTTTTTAAAAACCCTTTTTCGCGGACCCACTACTTGACTGTTGGACTCCGATGAATTCGAATGAACGCGTCGTTTTGTTATATAGCAATAGATTTTTTCGTTCCAATTACCAAGTGCATGTATGAGATCGAAATTTAAAGAGATTTTGTAGGGAACTCGTGATAACTTTGAACTATAGAGAGGTTCGCTTTATCGCAGGTTTGAATTAACCAGAGTCCACTGTACATATATATATAATTATATAATATAATGTCTATATAATTATATAAAATAATATATATATATATATATATAAAATAATGTCTTTATTTAAAGATTGCTTTTCAAGGCATCACATACTGATAACTAAAATATATGTACATAAAAGTATCATGAAACCATTAGTTGGGTTTTAATCCTAGTTTTCTACATTCAATTAAAAATAATATGTGGTATGGTGAATTTTCAATTTCGAAGTTCGTAAAGTTAAATATTTCTCAATTTAGAGTTATGTATATACCTAGGTAGGTCTCTATAATCTATAATTGTTTTAATTTAATCTCCAAGGTATATAGAAATAAATGAAATATAAAAAATTACTTATAAAGAAGACATATGACTGATCATTAACTAGTTTTTGAGACGTCCCTTCAAGCAATAAGTATGCTCGTGATGAGGGAACTCAATGCTGTTTTACAATATAATGCAATATATTAATGTAAATATACAACTTTGTAATATTGTTTTAACATGAACATATTATTACTAATAATCTAGGATACCTTTTACCTACGATTTAACGTGTTCTTGCATTCTCCAGCCCGTAGTCTTGATAGCATATTATTATATTATTTCGACTATCAGGCGGAGTCAAATTATCTTTACGATCCCTGTATGCTAATGTTGTGATTATGGTATCATCTAATTATTATGTAGACCTTAATTATTATGTATATCAACAAATATACATATATTTATTTCCGGCCAATTTCACGGAAGTATTGACGATAGCCATGGTAGCTTCCCTGTGGTTCTAAAATGATGCCAGTCGTATATAAATCTCACAATAATAATAAATATGAGAAAACTAAGTACTACATTCACAATGTTAATCGAACTTATTGGCATTAACTTCGTCTCGGTTCGTCCGCAAACGTTTCCCAGTGGCATTGTGCTTATCTGAAAAATAATAAAAAATATATTCCTGTTACTTCTGAAGGCAGAAGGACTGATTATTCATTATAGAATGAGATATGACATTACTATTTCATTGCAAAAAAATCTAAATAAGACGTACAAAATACTCTTAAGACTTGGGAACACTTTGTCTTATGAGAATAAAGTTTTGAGTAATATTTTTTTTATTTAATAACTGCTTGTATCTACCGATGATTGAAGAGAGTGGTATTGTGGTTGTATACTCGTAACATATCTAATTTATTTCTAACAGATAGAATATAAAAGGAAAAATAATTCTGTAAGGAATTAAATCGCCGCCGCCGCTCCCGAGCTCGAAGCGAATTGTAATTATTTTCGGACGAGTTAACGATAACAGATGTTTACTGGCTGACACCGAAACCGGAATCTGGTGTTGCTAACCCTCAACTACTATTCCAACTCAATAGTGGAAAAGGAGATGGATTTTTTTTGGCACAGAATGAAGGAGGAGATGGCTGCGCAAACAAAGGCAATAACCGAAGCTGTCACTAGAAACGTGTTAGAGAATATCAACGAAAAATTGACTGCTCTTGTGGAAGAAAACAAAAGCCTGAAGACTGAAGTAAAAATCTTACATGACAAAATTAAGGATAATCTTCTTTGGTATAAAAGAGGAACAGCGCATGGAGTCTCCAATCGAAGTCATAAAACAAGTACTTGAAGAAAACATGAATCTTCATCTTAACTCAAATGAAATTAATAAAGCTTATCGACTAGGAGAAAAAAAAGGCAACAAACCGCGTCCTATCCTTGTAATGTTTACAACAAACTGGAGAAGAAACGAAGTACTTAAGAGCACCTAAAAACTCAAGAGAAATACAACATAATACTAACAGCAAGATCGAAAACCAAGCAATTGAATCCCAAAAGAAGGATAAAGCTTCGGGCCCTGACGGGATCAATAATGATATGCTTCAAGTCTGCAAAAAAGAGATATCACCACTACTAAAATACATCTTTAACGATATACTGAGCACTGAACAAATTCCGTTACAGTGGACCACATCAACGATCATCCTCCTCCACACAAAAGGTGACAGGAGTGACATGAGAGTCAATTGATTATGTGAAAGAGTACACATACCTGGCCAACAGATCTCAACCACTGGTATAATGTCGAAGGAGATTGATACAAGAATTGGAAAAGCATGTAACTGGGGGCTTAGCGAAATCATGAAAAACACAGAAATAAAAATAAATGTCAAATCAAAGCTGTATAACACTTGCATACTTCCAGTATTAACATACGCCTGCCAAACTTGGGCACTCACTAAAATGCAAACCAGGCAACTGAAGACATGCCAGACGGCGATGGAAAGAAGCATGCTAAATATCAGGAAGTCCGATAGAATCAATAATAAAATCATAAGAAACCACACGAAGATTGTAGACGTCACAACGTGGATACGAAGATTGAAATGGAAATGGGTTGGTCACATAATAAGAGGTATAGAAAAGTGGAACAAAAAGATCATATATTGGTACCCAAGAAATAAGAAAAGAAAACGAGGTAGACAGTTTCGAAGGTGGGAAGACGAAATAAAATCCGTAACTGGGAAAATTTAGACCAGGAAAGCTCAGAACAGAGCAGAGTGGAAAGAAATGGAGGAGGCCTTTTCCAAAGTTGAGCAAACAGATGGGTTGTCGGTGTCACCGACTCACTAGTGATAATAGTTTAGTTTTAAAATAATGTAAAATTTTCTATCTGAATAAAGGCTTTTATTATGATTTATTATTATTATTATTACTCGTAACACTAAATTTAATATTTAATAGTAAATTATACATTAAATTTTCTAATGTTTACCATCCGTTAAAAGAACATTCCCTTAAAGTTTGCTTTTAATACACGCTATTGTAGCGCAAAATTAAATTCAATACTTCCTTTCCAGACGTCTTTACGCAAATAAAGTTTTCTATTAAATCGATTAAGGAAAAACAAGCGAAACACCTGACCTATTTTCTGGGTATCTGATATCTATAGACTCCTACAAAAACATTCGCTCATTCAATAAGGACAAGTATTTCCGTTATCAAATCTAATTTAATGTAATATAACCAATATCCTAAATAGCTACTCCATTCAATTATATAGAATCAAGACAATTCATAGTTTTCACATAAAAATCTTAAAATACTTGACAGAGTAAACTATTAACTTTAATGGTAAATTATTTATCATAGTTCACAATGGGGTAATTTAATGCTGGGAAGTTTGATATCTGATTAGTTGTCATGTAACATAAGTACGGCTATGAATGGTTTCGTGTATTAATTATATTTGTTGAGCCAAAATCCTTAAGGATAGATATTTATGTTACCATATAGTTCTGAAGTCATATTTTTGCAGTATATACCGATATACGTCACATTGGATATGCACAAACTTGTGCACTATTATATCTATTGTCGATTTAAACTATAATCATTTAAGCACCCAAAACATTTACCTAAAACTTCCATAAAATATAAAGTTACCTAAATATGTATAGCCAACATTTAAATACCAAGCCTAGGCAGTAACTTACTTGTACTTGAGAAATCGTCTTATCTTCAGATTTCGAGCATCTTATATCAGATAAATCTCGAATAATCCTTTTATATTTGAGTAGCAAAGCTTGAAAACGGGGAATAAAGTGACAATCGCATCTCCACGGATTCTGTCCAAGAAATACGCCCATTATATTATTATTCGCTTGAAATGCTTTGTCAAAGGCATAAACTGGTATCTGAAATATAAATTATAATATTCACATATTTTAAAACTTTATTAACCCACATTCTGGGCGACAGAATTATGTATATGTTTCGTAATCATTATTTTTCTAATAGGCAAGTAATCAGTCTTCTGTGCCACACGCCGTCGACTGTTTGGGTCCAAGGCTGAATCGTGCCACTATCGTGAAACTAGCATTCACGATATTAAATGCACACTTAAAAAGTCCATTGGCGCACAGCTGGAGTTCAAACCTACGAACTCAGAGTTGCACGGATAGTTAGATAAAAAAGGATATGATGAGCAGTGTTGGCCTAGTGGCTTCAGCGTGCGACTCTCATCCCTGATGTCGTAGGTTCGATTCCCGGCTGTGCACCAATGGACATTCTTTCTATGTGAGCATTTAACATTTGCTCGAACGGTGAAGGAAAACATCGTGAGGAAACCAACAAGTCTTAGACCCAAACAGTCGACAGCGTGTGTATTAGATTGAAAAATGATCATAAAACAGATTCAGAAGTCAGAGGCCCAGACCTAAAGAGGTTGTAGCGCAACTGATTTATTTAAAAAAAAGGTTCACAGCAAAAGCCTGCACGGCAGGGCTACTCTATAGTCTGCAATTGATTCCAATTCCAATAAATCTACATTTTGATGTTTTTCAAATATTAAAAGTGAAAACTTGAAAGTTGTACTTTGGTAGGTACGTAAACTCATCTTCAACATCGGCCGCTATTGAAGTGACGGTTAAAAGTTAAGCCTGCAGTAACTACTTATGTATTATTAAAACGCCAAGGTGAAGGCTTGATCAGTTTCTCATATAATATGTTACATGTTACAAACCATTAGTACACTATACGAATAATTGTAATGCATAATGAAACACAGCAATAGTTAACCTGTTTCAAAAAGTTCCCTCGTAGACTCAGTACCCTGAAAGTGGTGAACCATTCAGAACCTTCCAACTCTTTAACAGCCGGAATACTATTATTGTCCAAATATAAATCCATAAGTTTTCTATATTGAGGCTCCTGAACCAATGGTCTAATTGTATTTAACTGAAAATATGAGATATGATGATATTAAATTATTTATCGTACCTAGAAATTACAACGGACCGGGTACAAAAGAAATTCATCAGGCACCTGTATTGTTGAATGCACGTTGTGTTATAGTCCAATGGTTCTTTTTTACTCCTTAGGTATCCAACTTAATTCATGTGCTGTGAGCAACAACAAACTCAGAGTGTGCGCAGGATTTGCGCTTACCATGTAGGTATCTTATAAAGTTGTTACGTGACTTAAATTCGGTGGCGGTTATTGGAGAGATGTTCAAATGTATGTTAAATGAAACTCTTTGTTTAAAGCTGGGTATCATCTCAGGCTTTAATCGTTTAAAACATGAGGGGATAGCAAAAAACTAACTTTTTATGTGACACTTCTATTGTCTATCTATCTATTTAAAAATGAATTGCTGTTCGTTAGTCTCGCTAAAACTCGAGAACGACTAATCGGATTTATGTTACCTTAGTCATGAAATGTTCGTGGAAGTCTAGGGAAGGTTTAAAAGGCGAGAAAAAATCGAATAACTTCCGGGAAAACCCTAAAAACAGCCCTTTTCTATTTCCCATACAAACGTTTTCTAGAGTCAATTTGAACTTTATTGCTATTCAATAAAGTTTATATTAAATTATAATCACACACTGTTGCAAGCAATTTAGGTGTGTTCCTAACGTCAAAGAGTCAATTTGCAATTTATTACCGCTGCATAAAGTTCAAATTCAATCATATCTATGAAAATAGTCTTTGCGTGCGCTTTGGAGGATCTAATGTCGCGTTCCGAAAATACACAAAAGTGAATCGCGAACGCGACAAAAAATGTAATAAACTGTTTATATTACTGATTTCCAATTAATTTGGTCGGCTTCGCGAAACTTAATTTTAGCTAACTTCAGTTGTAACTGTATCAGATTATTTTTTTAAGTTTGATAAATCTTAAGTTTCTGAACACCACCATGATATTTGACATTAGATTTGACAACCAACTAATATTTCAATCATTCTGTCGCACTTCAGAACACGGAGATTTATGGCTTAAAGGTAAACTCCAAAAAAATAAATAAAAAAATCAGAACACGGAAAAAAATATTACGATTGACGATATTGTGTTACGATCATGGTTACGATATTCTATAAGTGCATCCTTCTATCTTTGTGAGTGACGATTACCGCTACGTGCGTGAGAACTTTCTTTACTTTTGTGATAGTGACATTCCAAGAAGTGTGCTCTTTTTTTGTTGACATTTTGTGATAGTGACACTTTACTGTTAAGCGAGCGAGAAATTTTCTCACTTTGATTTCGTTACGATGCCGAGGAGAAGACGACCTGACTTAGGTCGTCGCAGTCAATCAAATGTGCGAAGAGCTATCTCACGTGCTAACCGCAAAGAATATAAACGTAAGTGTAGTCGAACTGTTGGACATTTTCAAAAACGAATGTTATATTACTATTTATGAGTGTATAGTATACTTATTAGGGCTTAGGGCTTATTTTGGCTTCAAGTGTGCAAAGATTGCTAACATTTGGTTTGCGCTTTATTAACTAAAACACATATATGTAACTTAATTAATGTTAGGTTACATGCAGACCAAATAAGTTCCTTTCCACGAGCTCGTGGAAAGGAAAACAATTCGGCAGTGCTCCAGTGCCTAGGCCTCAGGGTGCCTATTGGTTACGTCACGAGGTGACATCGACCGCGATACTATTCGTACTAAGCAAATACTAACCTCTCTAAAAGGAAGGAACAATGTATGGATATGAACGGCATAGATTAACAGACATTTTTAACTGTCCGTTGAGTGAACAGAAAAAAAGTCTGCTTCATATCAGCTCCTGTAAGAAATAGTTGATCTTTTTGCAAATATTTTATCTATTATTGTTTAATATTGGGTTTTTGAAGTTATTGAAGTTATACTTCTTTAGGCGCGTTATGAAAAATTGATGAGAGTGAAATTTTACGATTGCGCGCGCACCGTGATACAAAATTTTCAGTATGAAGTTTTTAAACCATCCGGGCGCCGAGCGTGCGCGAGCGAGATGGGAATAAGACAATCTACAATTAAAAAGAAATGGAATATGCGTGAAGTTAGCAGCTATGCACGAATTTTGAATGACTATAATGACATTTACCTTTTAAACAAATAAATTTTCATTATACATGTGCGAATTTTATATGTGCGTCTGAATTATAATCAGAAGTGATTTAAATTGAATATTTAAATCAATACTAATTAATATTAGAAAATATTTGTGAAAAAACTGTGCTCATCAACCTTCCTAAGTGCTTCAATACAATTGAGGTTAACTATCCGTATGTATTATTATTATCGAGTATTATTGTTGAGTAAAACTGAAACATGAACGGTTATTCATTGCTTTTATTTATTGTGTTTGTTACAGCAACTTTTTAGAAATATTCTACGACCCTATATATCAATAATTGAGAACAAAGATTTAAGCACGAATACTAATAAGGAGAAAATGAAGGCTTGGAGAGATATAACAGAGAAGTAAACATTTTAATAAGTACCAATACTCAAAATAATACTCGATAAAAATGACCACATTGTTTAATCAAAACAAGTAATTTTTCAGATTTAATCTAGCAAATGGCCTTATCCAAGAGACAAAAAACAATTGATGAATCAGTGGAAGTGCACTAAATTGAATACAAAAAAAGAGTTGTCATCTTATCGCCGTTAAACATCAAAAACTGGAGGTGGACCAAAGCCACCATCACCTTCTCCAGACACAATGGACGTGGCAGAGATGATACTGCAACAGTTTGAAATCGATTTCAATGAATTTGATTGTGGTGGTGTCGAGGTAGGAATGTTAATTATAAATATGATGTATGGTGATGTTCAAGGTTCAACCTCTCAAGCATAAGCATATGCTCACAACAGTACTTTACTCCCCTACAGGGTAGTCAGAGATATTCTAATACCTCGGAATATCCATGTTGCACATGTAGTACCGAAACTCTGTCCAGCCAGAAGTGAGCCCATTCCCACTTATAATGGACAGTGCGTATAATACACCTTAACACCTGAGTGCGAACCACTCAACATGATACTTAAATTAATAGATTTTATTTATATATTTCAGGATATTACAAATAAAATCATTTTGGAAACAATTGATATCCCAAAAGAAAATAAAGCCTACAATGACAAGGTAATAAATCAGTTTTGACATAACTTTAATACTAGAAAAGCCAGACAAAGGTGTGCACAACAGTGACAACATAACTTAACAATTTCATTATTTTGTAGGATTATAATCCAAAGGTTAAAGAAAATCACGTCGAACTGAACAACAAGAATCCCCAAACAACTCCAAAGAAACCTACAAGGAAGACACCGGTATTATATTTAAATTATCTCTATCCCTAAATATAATAAAAGAAAGTTGCTATCCAGGTCTGTAGCATGTGCAATTAGTTTTTCTAAACTACACAACGGATTTTGATCTGACTAAGACAAAGACTGTTCTTCCAGGAAGGATTTGTATAATATGAATTATATTTTTTTTAAGTTTTGCATGGAAAGAGCTTAATTTAATATTCTCTTATTTGTTGCAGAAAGCAAGTAGTAGTTTTAGTTTTGGAGAAGCCTCGTATCAAGATATGCATAGCTTTCGGGCTCTGGAAAATGAGCAGCTTCAAATAGAACACAAACATAGAGTTAAGAATATGGCAGAGATGCACAACAAGTAATGATTAATTTAAAATTACAAATTGAAATTCTGATGAAGACATTGGAGTCACTTAAAAATAAATACCTAGTATAATTAAATAAAAATGTTTTAAAGAGAAGTAGTGTTTTATTTGTTTAAATAACTTAATTGTTAAAACAACCTAAATTAAGAACTATCAAACTTAAAAGTTTTCATCAATAAAAATGGCTCTCACTGCTGCTCCACACAGTGTATTTTGGTAGTGAGGGCAGGGTCTCTTCATCATCATCAGAGATAGGTTCCTCTTTTAAATCAATGGCTATATTGTGCAATACTGCCAAAGCTACAACATACATCTTAGTGTTTGGTAGAGATGTTCTAAATATATAATAACTAGCTGACCGGGCAAACGTCGTTTTGCCATGTATATCATTTATAATAAAAAAAAATAGGGGTTGATCGTAGAGGGGTGAAAGTTTGGGGTTGTGTGTATTTTTTAATGCTGTATCATAAAAAAATAAAAACAGAAAAAAATATCTAAAAATAAAAAAATAAATATTTAGGGGTGGACTACCCTTAACATTTAGGGGGATGAAAAATAGATGTTGGCCGATTCTCATAGATACCGGATAAGCACAAAAAATTTCATCAAAATCGGTCAAGCCGTTTCGGAGGAGTATGGCAACGAAAACTGTGACACGAGAATTTTATATACATATTAGATAATATATACTTTTAACTTAATAGAATTTATGTTACACTTAATGTAAGAGAATAATAATAAATATTTATTTATTTAATTTTTCAAATGTGAACTGAACTTTATTGACTATAATGACTCCTTTTCCAGTCTTTGATTATTTAATTGTAAATAATTATTTGCATGCAATCAAAAACTACTTTTAATACATAATGCCAAAGAAGTATAACTTCTTACGCGCGTACATAAGTACACGCACCCTTTTTTCTGTATATGTATTGTTTTGTATGTGATATGAATTTAAATAGTTGCCGCATTGGTAGTATCTGTAATAGTAGTTTATTATGTTATAATAAAAATAACTTAATTCTTTTGAAGGACCCTGCTAAATATAAAAACTAACCTTAGTCGGGTCTAGCAAGTCCATAATTTTACATAATCATTCACTATTTTACCAACTACAAAATGAGAATTTTTAGAAATTTAAAGTACAACAATGATTATTTATTATTATTAAGTAGTTTAATTATTTATGGTCTAATATTTAGATAGTATTAACCACTGTTACCCGACATAAATTATATAATCTAATTATATATACAGAGAAATGTCAATAATAAGAATAGCTTTCACATGCATATTCTATAAGATTATCTTTTTGAAAAATACTAAATATTATGTTGATGATGTTATATTAGTTCTAAGAAACAAATTTGTCGAGAAGATGAAGAATATTCATATTTCAGATTCTGTTATTTGACGCAGCCTGCGTCCGACGACGCATAATTTTGTATTATACCTTGTTCAACACCAATAAAGTCAGTTGACTACTATTAAAAATACAAAGAAACGCAACTAAACATATAACTCTAAATCATCATTTTATTATTTTTAATAGGAGATATAACGGGTTTTAAGAAGACCGAGGTACGTTAATTTTGACGACCAAATATATAATTGTTTATCTATATATATAAAAATGAAACCCGTTTTCAGTTGTCATGACATAACATGAAAACGGCTTGACCGATTTGTCTGATTCTTTTTTTATAATATTCCTTGAAGTACGAGGATGGTTCTTACGGAAAGAAAAATTAAAAAAAATTGAGTGAAAAAGTCTAAAAACAACACTTTTCTATATTCCCATACAAAATATTCGTAATAATACTTAAAAGTCAATTTGAACTTTAATACCATATCATAAAGTTCAAGTGTTAGTGGAGGGGTTCCGGGAAGGTAAATTTTAATTTTTTGACATAATGTATTTGTTGTCTTATCAACTTTCTTTTTTTTATCTTACTAGCTAGACCGGTGTCCCGAATAGCAGAATAAGTATTTAAAATAAAGAATCGACTGTTAGGCGGTACGATGTTCGCCAGGCCAGCTAGTTTAAAATATAAAAATTTGATTAACTTTCAAGAAACGGGGAAAAAACAGAAAATCGTCAGATTTGACTTTTGTTTCGTTTTTATGTTATATCTAAATATAATATTTAATTACCCTTTAACTATGGTATAATAAAAATTAAAAAGAGCAGTGTTGGCCTAGTGGCTTCAGCGTGCGACTCTCATACCTGAGGTCGTAAGTTCGATCCCCGGCTGTGCACCAATGTACTTTCTATGTGCGCATTTAACATTTGCTCCAACCAAAAGGTCGACGGCGAGTGAAACCTATTGCCAATTAGATAAAACCGACATGAAACTTAGACCCAAAAAGTCTGAGGCCAAGCCAAAGCGTCGCCACCTGATTTTACAATAAAAATTAAAATCAATATCATGACAAAAGATTCACTAAATCTGTAAATAAGATCTTTAGTAAAAGTTTAAATTATGACTGTTTTTCCATAGTTAAAATGAAACATGAATTATCAGACAGTGGAATCACTGTAAGTGCTGTAAATAAATCACTAGTAAGATATAGATTCCAAATTCCAAATGGACAAATAGTTTGGTCCTTTTAGTTTGTAAATAAACCCATAATTTGAAAACTATTTTGAAAGTTCGAGCGCCTCGCTCAAATCAGTTTTATTTCAATTTCGAACTATTTCGTAACAATTGCTTGACTTGAGTTTGAATTTATATTATGATGTAGCTATGTGCTTACGAGGCAAATTAAGTAGTTCTCAGTACGTAACAGTATACTTTGATGAAATTGCTTACAAATCAACACGATCAAATAAACAATGAGAACATTCATATGCATTATTATCGCTGATTCGTATATTGTTGGTTTTAATTTCGTAATAGGTTTTAAGTAGAAAACAATAAGTTGCACGTATTTGTTCTTTTACGCTACGAGTACGTGTTAAATCCATTTATTTTAAATAAAGAGTATATGGTATGTTTGTAATATATTATTTCTATAACTTTTACCTGGTTTTGTAGTTTAATATTGAACGATATAAAATTAGATATATATCTATGTATTTCAATCCTTCAGTCATTGGCTTTTATTTCGAGGGGGTGAGGTTAGGGGGGTGTCTTTGACATTTTCGTATAGAGACTCCAAAATCGAGTAGAGGAAAAATCTTACTAGTCCAGGTTCTGAATCGAAAAAAATTCTACGGCCCGCCGAAACCACCTAGCGAGATCAGGTTGGTGGCACTTTGGTAAAGTAGAAGTTTTAGTCCAAAAAACGCAAAATAAGATGACCGCCATATTTGATATATATATATAAATATATAGACGGACAGGGTTCCCGAACAAATTTGATCAGCTATATGGGGTGGGTAGAATGGTGTTCTATTTGGCCAAAACATAAACTGAATTGTTTGGAGTCGCCGGCGCTATGCTAGATATTCTGACTATGGTTTGGAACTTCTACCAGGTTGCGGAAAATATAAAAAAATATTTAAACTTAAACAAGAACTTTTTAGATTTGGAGAAATATAGCTATGTACACTTATGAACGCCAATATTTCAAGAAATAAAGATCTGCTTGCTACTTTCGATTACTTAATTACTAGTTTGTATTATTAATATTTATATTGCGTCTTTATTGCGTTCCATCGAAGTGTATTACAATACACAAAAGTCCAAATTTGTTCACCGTTTTCATGATAAATGTAATCACATAACAGGGACAATGTTGCGGTTTACCACAATCTTATCGGAGACACGCACATTATCCCACGAAAACTAAACTCCGTTCAACCTACAGTACGTATAATTATTGTTTCCCCTTCATGCGATAAGTTATTAAGATGGTAGTAAAAAACGTCATACCTTTGAAAACTAATGGTAACTGCAAGGTGTTTAAATACCTTATTTCCTTCCAATCTTAAAGTTGTTGCACCAAGTGGTAAAGTTGTAGGTGGAACTGTCAGTTTCTTATTCGCACAGCCTACTGTGATTAACGGAATGATACCACCAACTCGGTCGGTCACTACATGAGTCATTGCGCATAAGCAGGGCTGTGGACAAGTTTCGCGTACCATCTGAAAAGGCAATTTTTTTCATTATATTTAGAATATTAAAAAATCGTTTTTCATGTTAAATTCATAAAAGTATCAGTCGAACCCAAGTAACTCATATTTAATAACAAAGTTTGTTTTAGAAGTTTTACTACTTTGGCGTAACTAGATAAAAAAAATTATTATCTAGTTACGCCTAAGAAGTAAAACTTCAAAAATATATTTTGTTTTATAAAAATTTTCACGGTCACTAGATGAGTGAGTCATTGCGCATAAGCAGGGCAAGTTTCGCGTACCATCTGAAAAGGGATTTTTTTTCCCTTTAAATTCATAAAAGTATTAGTCGACCTCAAGTAACTCATATTTAATAACAAAGTGTTAAAAATATGTTTTTGAAGTTTTACTACTTTGCGTTGCGTTGCAACTAAAGAATAATTTAAAAAAATATTTAGTTACGCCAAAGAAGTAAAACTTCAAAAACATATATAAATTTATTAAAAAAAAATTATCGTTCGCCTTATTCTACGTTTGTAGACAAAACGACACTAACAATAGAAACGCGTGTAAGTACACACACATGTTTTTTTTTTCTTTTTTGGCAAAACTTAAACTAATTTACGAATACCTACACTGTAAAAGACTCTGTTAAAGACTACAAAGAAGGATAGGTCCTTAAATGATTGTCCTATAACATAATTATTGTAAGTGTAAGATAGTTTTGAGGTGACGAAATCCATGTAAAAAACCTGCTTATACTACCCGGGTTTATAAACAGTAAACAATTTCATGTTTGAAAATTAATAAGTAGCTAAACAGACGTAGATAATATAATTATACATATATAGAGATATAATTTACCACTCAAACTCGGTAACAAGTTTAATTACTCAATTTTATTTGAATCTACGTCTAAGTTTTATTTCATATTCGGAGACAACAAAGAAGTGAAGAGGTTGAACAACATCTAGTATTTTTTGTTCGCGCGCTCTTATTTGCTTATGCAATTTTGAATTAAAATAACTGTTAATTAATTCACTTATTCTATTACTCAAAACAAAATGAATTTATAACTTATTATAATACAAGTTTATGCAACCTGCCTGGATAATTGTTTGTGCCTGGATTATTGCAAAGCAAGCATTATAACACGAAGCATTGTGCTGTTTATGGAGTGTTACTGGTCTACCTACTTGTTTGATCGAGGGGATACAACATAGAATATAGCAGCTTATTTAGTACTACTAAGCCTACCTATCTAGACAAGGAAGAAGAGACGTTGGTGAAAAAGAATATTACTTCAGAATGTCCCACGGACTAGTTTGCTAAAAAAATTGAAGGCAGACTATGGTGACTTATTTAAAAACTTTACCAGAACTGAGGAAGTTGAGGTCTTTTTTTTAAATTTATTTTTATTGTTTTTTTAGTTTTTTAATTCTAAATATTTTTCGTTACACTACTTCATGACCGATAATTCTCACTTTCCGAAACAAATACAAACAACAACATAACCTACAAACTGTTTTGACGCACGAAAAATGTCACATAGAATCCATTGTGCCCGGATTCAAGCTGCGACAGTCTGCCACATGACGCACGGTTCTTGCCACATTTTTAAATTTGTAGCATGCGGACTTGTAGCATGCCGTAATGCCGCACAGTGTTGACATAACAAGATAATTAGAACAATGTATTGAGAAAAATCGATTGGGTTGTTATAGGGTTAGCCGAAATAAAAAAGATGGGTTAAAAAGATGGATTCTTCAATTTTATATGCAGATCCAGAATTTGAAGATTATATCATCTACATAACACTACTAATAATATAGAATCTATATACTAATATTAAAATATTAAGTAATATTAACTCCCATCACACCGATCGCAGAATGCAGAGATGTTGTCTGCTGCTAGCATCCCCAAAGATGCGTCTAAGATCAGTTAAAAAGACGGTAATGATCTTACCTTAAGACTAGTGGACAGCATATATCCAAAACCTTCACGAGAATTCGAAAGCATTAGACAATAGTTTGGAAAACAAAATATATGTACAACACGTAACGACAAATTACAAGAATTAACTTCAGCAAGCCTTAAATTAGAAAATAATGCAATACATATACAAAACCCAACAAAAAATATGTACTCAGTAAAGAAAAATAAAACGGACGTAACGAAAGCCCAAATCAGATACATATGGAAACTACCCTATAAAGCAATCAGGTAGGACTAAGTACAGAAAGAAAGTAATCGAGAAAAATCTGGTAACTTCCAGAAGTGCATCATATAAGGAACTAAATACACACAAGAAATGGATACAGAGCCTAGTAAACAGTCAGAAGAAAGCTATAAATAAGAAAGACATCCTTGAACTTGCAACCAACTTTTATCAAGAACTTCATAATAAACAACCAGATAACACAATAACCTAGGAAGACAACACATGTCAACCCATCAAAATATGTATGTAGTTATAAAGATCTTGCCCATAAGGGCGAAATATTGCATCACATAAAAACTCTAAAGTCAGGCAAAAGCTCAGGACCAGATAACATAAGATTGGAGCATCCTGATCACATGTCTGATAATACTTTTTAAAATGGTAATAGCATAGAACAAGAAGTGCCAAAACAAGGGTGCCTATCAAATATAGCGTCGATGTATAAGAAAGGCGCGACACACTAAACATTGAGAATTACAATCAATTTGTTTTCATCAATAACACTAAGCCAAATAGTACCAAAAATTTACAACAACCAACCAGTAGAACAAGCTGGTTTTCGCCCAGGAGATTCTATCATCGACTATAACACTATTGAACAAATCATAGAAAAATACTAGGAATTCAACAAACAGGTCTAAATAGTATTTGTAGACTATTCGAAAGCGTTCGACAGTGTAACTCATACATCTTTATGGAAAGCTCTGAAAAATAATAAATACATAATATTAGAATTAGTAGAATAAAGCTAGAAAACAAAGGCCGAAAAATTCAAATTGAATAAGGTGACCCAATTTCGACAAATAATATATAGCAGTGCTTAAAGCCGTATTCCAAGGTATAGAATGGAAAAATAACAGCCTCTAGATACGAAACAAACATCTAACTCACGTAAGATTTAGTTAATAACTATTTATTTAAAGAGATTTATTACGTATGAGGGTGTGCAGTTGTTTAATCAGTTGCCGTCTAAGGTTCGTAACATTAGCGTGATTAATCAGTCCAAAAGGGCATTAAAGATACACATCAGAATGAGCCCATTAGTCTAAAATTGGGCTAGCTGATGGCAACGTGTATCTCGTTCGTATATAATATTAAATTTCTCATGTAAATAAAAAATAATTTTTGTAATGAGAAATAAAGTTCTTTAAACATTATACATTATATTAAGAAAAGCAAGTATCTTTCGACAAGAATAGCAGTTAAAACTCCACGAGGAAATTCTGATAGAAAACTACAGTCTTTAACTACAACTCAAGAAGATAATTATGGATAAAAATATTCAACCTTATCTGACATACGCAAGTCATACGTGGGATTTCAGCAAGAAAAAAAATCCTGTCTTGCCAGCATGCAATATAAGGAAGCATCTTAAAATTGAGGAGAGTAACCAAAAAAGAAGTGTTGATATTCGTAACAAAACAAAACTTCCAGATGCACTTGTACACGCTCTAAGGCTTAAATGGAAATGGTCAGGTCATATATCTAGAGCGCGGGATAAAATATGGACACTTGAAACCACAAAATGAACTGGACCTACCGGAAAGACGATGATGATAGACGCGTAGGACGACATAAGAGAATATGGACAGGTGGCGTTATAGAAGTAGCAGGGAAAAACTGGATGAATGTTGCTCAAGACAAAGAGAAAAATGGGATTCAACCCGGGTTCTTTTAACCCGCACAAATTCAAACACTAGAACAGTAACAAAACTTATCTTAATTTTTAGAACTTATACTAATTAGAAATATATGTTAAACAGTATAAAATTAATACAAAAAAATTAGAAATTCGATAAACTCGAATAATATTCACAGAATGTAAATGTGAGCGGAACACTAAATGTATATCGTCTAAATAAGAAAAGTAGCCCGGTAGCTCCTTCGCCCTAAAGCGTAATCTACCAGAATTCTGGGAGGCTTCCATTTTTTTGTTTAGTTTAGAAACTAATGAGACTCTGTTATTCTGTACTTTAGTACTCTGCTTATACCATAAATACCACATTAAAACTCCTTTGTATTTCGTTGCATCCACTATAAAAAAAACGTAGGTAGGATTAATAAGTGTCATATGACATCTTATCAGGTATCGTTGACTATGGCACACAATACTCAGTAATCGCGGTAGGTTTGTTTATGGTATCGTAATACGAGGTCTGTAATGTAAACAGAATATTTATGAAGAATTGTATATGCAAAGATATATTCGACGACTGTCGAGTTTTCCATACAAATTACTTAATGAAATTGGCATGATTTGAATCTGATTCAATATGTTTGAACTAGACCAAGAAAAAGCGACCTAATGGTAATAAATTCAACAAAATTGTTGTCTATAGCTACCGCCTACGAATCCATTCAAATTACCATAGATTTCATTCACTGTGCTGAGTGCCCATCTCATTATTATGCATTATGTATACACGCAAAGTCAATGGTCAGTCACGTATAATGTGTGTATTACAAATATCACATGATACAAATTGATAAAAAAGAGTATTTAAATTCAGAAAAATATTCATCAAGAATGTTCGCGAACCCATATGTCGACCAAATGTTAACAGATTTTCTAACTCTTTGTTTTTTTAAATGACCAAAACGGTCATATTATTCTGTAACATCTGGCAACCAAGTTTAACACCTCCATTTCTTGCACAGATGGACAGAACAATGAAAAATTGTAACGTAGATGTTTTATTGCTAATTATAACCGTTTCATTCCATTGTTTTATCTGCATAGGTAAACAGATGAATATTATCTGTTGGCATTCGCTATAGACGTCAATAAACTTAACAATAGAACGGTTTACTTGGAAGTTCAAAGTTCTTTTTTATTCGTTTAACAGAAATGTTTTGGTTGAAAAAAAAAGTTTATATAAAACCCTTTCAACCCTACCTCTTATGGAGCATGGGTAAAAACATATTTCCATGCCTATTTTATTGATCATTTCTTGCAGATTAACTTTCATGCCACACTGAAATAATGTTTGGTTTTATTTTATTTACACTTCGTTGCAATAAAAATAAAAGAAACACAAACTACATAATACATAAAAATTATAAGGGATGCAACGGGCGGCCTTATCGCTAATAAGCGATCTCTTCCAGGCAACCCTAGTTAAAGAAAAAAACTAAAAAAAAAGAAACATGATGAGTGCGAGAAGTGGATAACCAAATGTTGTATAAAAAAAATATATTTATAACTATATCCAATAATTATTTTTATATATCCAAGAATTTAACTCAACGCCTCCATACTATCCTGTAGCTGTGTAAATATTTATTTTTTTTGCATAGGTTTACAAGTGTTTTAATACCTAGGTAACATTATCTGTTCTCATTAATAACGATTTGCACCTAACCCATTTGTCCAAAGTAAATTATCATATTTCATCATATTAAAATTTCGTAAAGAGAATTTTTAGCCCTTTAAGGTGTTGTCATTGGAGCATCGTTGAAAAATCATTGTGAATTACTTTGATGGACTCAACATTTTAACAAAAAAAATATTTTCGTGTACAGGAGATGTCCTAGGCGTCCCATCATCCCATTAGTCCCTCCTTTCAGAAGAATGCGTTTTGGCCAAAACTTACTGATTGAGCATTCTGATAAACGAGCTAGGTCTATCCATAGTTGCTCCCCACTTCAAAATCTGTTATGTTTGCCTATAAGTGTCTGTCACAATAAATCTTTTATTTTATATTTCTTAAGTACCAATGCATCAGTGTGCCGAGCGTTGATAAGTTTTTGTATAATTAAGGCATAAAAATCTCCCTAAATCGATGAACAGAAACAAGACACTTGCAAAACAACTCAAATGTACAAAATTCTTAGAATAAAAATATATACTAAGACAACTTATTGTTTAATCAGATATCATTTAATCATACGCATAATTTGTATTTACTTAACTACAAAGTAATAATAAGAATTATTGAAAAGAAAATTAAAAAAAAAAAGTTTGGTCCCCGCTTTAACGCTGGCAGCATTTCCTCGCTATATTGCGATACTTATTCGTTGAGCCAGGAAAGCACCAGCTCTGGGGTCACTGGTACTATCTACCAGGCGCCAACTTAAATCTTTATTAAGCGCCTGTCACTTGAACCCAAGAGTCTCTACTCCAAAGGGAACAAAATCGAAGTTGGTGGAAAGACTCTTATAATTGTGCAGTATTTAGACAAATTATTTGTATATAATCTTTTAAAAGATCTTACTTTTATGATATCCATGACTTTGTGTAAAGGCTTTCCTCTGTAAAGCTGTTGATGACACACCAGTAGATAATAATCACCAATCATTCGTTTTATGGTACCATTCTCGTGTTCCATGGCAAGCCAATCGAGACCACCATCACTGCAATCCCACTTGTTATCTAGAATATAAAACTTTTTAATTTGTCTTAAGCAATTAATATCGATATTTCAAACCGAATTTTGCCTTTGAAATTATTAAATATTTTTTATATTTACTTTTTTTTTTAATTAAAGGTAAATGTTTCTACCACGGGTTTATTAGCAACCTTATACATTCCAAAACCTTAACTTTAATAGATACTAAGGACGTATTTTCAGTTTACGAAATGCCTTAGATAGGCCATGGATACAACTTACACCCACATTCAATGAAAAATTGTTTGAGATAGAGTAACGTACACTGATTATACAGTAACGATAATTAGGTTAATAAACTGTTAGAATAACTAATTAATTGCTACACGCCTTCAAGTCTCATAAGGCCTCTATATTTTTGGCTAAGGAAAAAATATGATAATTCTATAGGGAAAATATATCACCGGGGAAATTAATTGAAGATGACAGACGCGTACTATTGACGCTAATAAAATATGATTTTTGGACCTGGATACGTCTAATTATCTGATCCCAAAGAAGGCAATATTCAAAATAATTTACACACAATCATTGTGAATGTCCTGCCATTTATAAACGATCTATTCCTGGGATTACAAATACGATGCCCATATACTTTAACATTTAAAAATACTAGGAAAATAACATTTAGACAAATTTATGGTGAAATTGGCACTTGACAGGTGTAATCGACGGTAAAACTACAATGAGTAGTGTCAAATATTTTTGTAGCGGCACCCAGGAGTCATAAGCAAAATTTAATTTTTCGCGTTTCAATAGAATTCATATTCTGCCAAGAACTAAGGTAGCGTGTATAAAAACAACCAAAAGTATGTCCCGAGGTTCCCAGAGCCCAATACTCTATTCCACTTAACAAATAACAATTAAATTTCTTTGTTGAAAATAATATTATGTTGTATACATAATACACTTAAACAATTAGAGCTGAGATGCATAATATAAAGGAATTCGGTAGTTGCATAGAATGTTTTTAACGTAAATGTTATGCGATAAATAACGAAAATATACGATATTAACCACGCAAGATTTCCAATCATCCACCAGCTTTAAAAGGGGCCAGTAATATATACTACAGGTTAAATATATCAAATATCAAACACCCAAAGAAAAATACTAACAAAAATTATATTTTTTTTGGGCAAACAGAACAATAGTTTCTTTCAGGTTACATTAAATCAATCACCTCACAATTTCACTTGTAAGCAACAAAAATGCGTATTTTAATATAATAATTAATATATTTATGTATGAGCTGTGATGTGATGTGTGTTAAGATACCTTAATGTTATTGTCCTACGATATGATTATTTAATGTATTAAATCTATGTTACTCACTTACTCACGATTTGTTTTAACATGTATTGTTCACTGCAGACTACAAAGCACGGTAAACATTAAGCATTTTTACTATTGTGATATTCAGACGGGTACTTAAAGAAAGTGTTAAAAAAATAAAAAATCTATACATATATTGCTAAGTGTAGACAGATAACGCACCACTTAAGTAGACCTTTTCTAATTTTTTTGGCCCTTTTAATAGCGGTGCTTTTAAGTGTCTAAGCACATTGCTTCGGAAGTCAATAACTTTAAGTTGTGACATTTGTGAAACCATTTCTGCTGGAACTTCCCATAGCGATGTCAAACCGTGCACTGAGAGCTTCTGCAAAGGAAGATATTATTAATACCCACATGAAAAACTTCTGGAAGGGGAACCGCTTCTAGAGTAGTTATGGGGGTCAAAATGAAATAAGAATGGCTTAAATGTATATTATATATATGTTTTGTCAGTGTCGAGACTGAGGCGTTTTTGACAAGAATATATTAATAAACGGGGAAATATCTCATGATATTTTATTACATACATATATTATTACTAGCTGGCCCCGCGAACTGCCAAGCATACCTTTTTAGTACATACCAACATGGAACATTTTGCTACGCTACCTCAGAGACTGTTCGTTACTGGAATGAAA
The DNA here is from genome assembly GCA_905332375.1 of Pieris macdunnoughi. Classification (NCBI taxonomy): domain Eukaryota; kingdom Metazoa; phylum Arthropoda; class Insecta; order Lepidoptera; family Pieridae; genus Pieris; species Pieris macdunnoughi. Next base: position 5,071,502 of record CAJOBZ010000063.1, read on the forward strand.
ACTAAGTAGAGGGTAGATGAAAATTAAGGGTTGTATGTATTTTTGTATCCTATATCATAAAAAAAATAAAAACAAAAAATATTGCCAAAAAAAAATTTCTTAGGGGTTTCAAAGATAGTAGCCAATTCTCAGACAGAATATGAATAACAATTTCATAAGAATCGGTCGAACCGTTGTGGAGGAGTAGTAGGAACGAACATTGTGACACTAGTATATATATACACTACTACGTATTCTATATAGAGATTTTTACGGAGTTCTGTTGGATTATTAACTAACTAAAGGATACTAAGTAATACAATGTTGACCTATATGCTATATAAATTTATGAACAGTGAAGTTTTCTGTTTAAATATAGCTGGAACAACAAACTCAAGCTCAAGTATAAATTAATAACCTCGATGGTTTATCACCTAATACTATGTAATATATTCCCCCTTTAAAATATTATAGAACGTGTTTTACACCTAATCACATTTATTTTTATATTAAAAGGATATCAGTGCCAATATGCATATTAAAGTAAAAGTAAAAGGAAAACGTTAATAATTAAGACGTCCAGTTTTCCATACAAACAAATTGAGGTAAAATGAGTCAATAAATTTAACACCCTTGCAAATTCATTCATATAATTCTAGACATCGGTGAAAAAGGGCAATGCCGCGCATTGGCGTGCTAGTTCGGTAGGTTCAAAAGCATACCATCAGTTGTGACGTAAATAATATTATAGCTTAGTTCACTTGTGTCCAAATTATGACAATAAAGATTAATAAGATGCGATTGTTTACTTTTTTAGATGTTCAGAAGTGTCGTATGAATATTTCTATAAAACTTAACTATATCTAATGTGTGCCGTGTAATCTACACATGATAAATATATCTTTGTAATACATTCAATAGGTTTACTTTCTATTAAATTGGGTTAATTTACGTTATTTAACTTAATGTAAAAACTAAAAACCATACATATCTAGCATCATATTATGTACTTTGTGAAAAAGCAGCGCGCGTCAAGCCATGAACTAAAGCTGTCGGCGACATCAAAGAATTCAAAGTCGGTACATTGTTCAAATTTGTTTTAATAATATAACCTTCCATAACAAAAGAATCGTTCTGCTTTATGTTGTATGTACGAAGATTATTTTGTGTATGGAAATTATTATTTTATGATGTACCTACTAATAATAATTTCGAGCTTAGTTCCTAGTTTTTTTTAATATGATGATAACTACGCGAATTTAGGTTTTTTTTCTGTTTTATAACCGAGGAGAAAATACTAATTGCGTAATCCCCGCAATTAAAAAGCTACGGGGATATGTGGGACTTGACTTTGACCAGGCATCCTCTCTGCTACTCGATTGCATCCTGCCCTGCCGCAAATGGAAACTCCCCAGGAGTCGCTTTCACATTCTACCGGTGAATTTAGCCTGTAGTTTTATATATTCGTGATGTTCTACTTGAACCTATGACAATATATTCTTGTCTAGCTTCAAATAATTTATGATTATCTTTCTCTGACTTTTCTAATATACTTGGGTTTCCAAAATGATTAATCACAAATGCTGGTTTCAAACTGTCTATTGACAAGTTGGAAGCCTTGCCGTCGTACCAAGAGCTTTTAAACTTCACACTTTCTCTAAAAATCTTAAGTAGTGCCTTTTAAACCTGCCTTATGTTCAAACTGAAACTGATTTACATTTTTGTTTAAAAGTAGTAAAATGAGAAAAAGTTGAAGTGCTGTGCAAATTTGTTAAAAGTTCAAATAAAATCGTTTGTCAAATGGAAGAGACTAGCCGCTCACGACACAGGGAAACCGAATGTGCTTATTCATATTATTATTTCTATAATGTAATAATAAGCAATTAACTGAAACAAATATCAATTAAGGCTTGTTTACATGCATTACCTCGTTTTCCGAGTTCCGAGATCATAATATTCATAACATCAGAATTTAGTAGTTTAATTGCTCTGTATTATTGAATTTTTTTTTTCATCTTCGGTGCATCTAAAGCACCTTAATTGGATCGACGGACTTTTGTTTCAGTCGCTGTTTCTATAAGTGAATTCATTATAGCGTCTTCCCTTGCCGGTTTTTCGGTTTACCAACATCACGATTTTGTCCCTAATCTCCATGTGGAGACTTTTAGCCACCATCGGTTCTTCGTACCATGTGTCCAGGCCATTTGAGCATATAAGCTCTCTCGGATATGTCAATATATCTGATTCAATCGCAAAGATAAAGATGTTTCTTTCTCTTTGCACAGCCTTCACCATTGCTCGTCAACCGACGCGTGGTGTGTGTTCAACTTTTTAGCGCAGACAGTCATCAATTGGTAAGATTCGAAGACTTTTGAGTGGAGTATTACTATTTATTAGTATAATATAGACTTAAGATTCTGACCATAATTACCAACATAACATTAATGAATGGTCCATGTGTTTATTTGCGTATGATAACTGTAATCTATTCTAATCACTTTCAAAAGATAAGCAATACCATTATAACTGATACAGCATTACTAACATTATACAAGATACGTTTCTAGTTTATGAAAGACAAAAAAAAATCGGTAAATTATAAAATTCCTATTTATATTTCTAAGTTGATAAATTAATAAACAATAGGGCAGACTCTATTCCTACCTATTATTTTTGTCGTGATTGTGTACATTGTTTATCGTTTATTTTTGTTATGAATCGGCTCCATCCCTGTAGTTCTTGCTAATCACTCTGTAGAGCCAGGTGTGGCTGGTACATGTAATTTGTTACGTATAAAACTAATAATATATATATATACCGTGTAAACTCTTTATAACGCAATTCGATATAAAAAACTCTCTATAACGTAAAATGAATTTATTTGGTTTAACCCAATACCTATACGTTAATTTTGTCTCCCAATAATAAAACCTCTCTATAACGACTAAAATACTCGGTACCTTGAAATTCGTTATAAAGAGTTTACACGGTATACGACTTGATGATGCTTGCAATTTCAAGACCCCTTATGAAACCGGAACATTACAAAATTATAAGAAACTATCTTACCTCAATTCTGCTTACTGCTGTGAAGCGTCCTTTAAGCTTGGTTATGAGCGTGCAGTTGTAAAAGCCTAATTCTCTCAAGTTAGGGTAATGATACTCCAAGCGATTCACGTTAAAACAAGTACCCGGCCAATCCACTACCTTTAAACTTCTTATTTCGTGCCTGTGGGAAAATTGGATGAGATTATAATATGAGATTATCTTATGAATTTAATATTATATATTGTATTAAAGTTCTTTTTTTTTCGATATTATCGTATTGGCTTAGTATTGTAAGGTTAATGTATGTATTTTTGTGAATAAATAACCGTTTGCAGTGGATTTTAAATTTATTTAAAAAAATATTATCTACTCGCTTTCGACAATATAGTCCATATTATGAACGTATTTTATAAAGGAGGAAATTTTTTAAAAGGCTTTAAAAAAGCATTCTTTTTCATCAGCTAAATGGAGCTATATAAAAAATAATCTTAATCATAATAAATAAATTATAAACAATAGCGGCACGTGTCAAATGTGAATATAATATAATGTGAATAGAAGTGAAAGTGAGTTCGCTTCGTTTGATTCAAATAACATTTATTGACCTACCATACTCCAGTCAACCAATCATTGGTGAACCCTCTAGTGCACACCAACTGGTGACCAGATTTAGAACACAGAGCTTTATTAGTCCCTGTCAGTGTACAACCTCTGGTGCCTAATGCTGTATGGTTTTGCTTCGAATGTGTATTCGGAGCGGCGATACCAATCATTAACGTTGTGAAGAGAATCCTTACAACTGAAAGTGTATTTTTTAAAATTAAAAGTATATGTTATCCAACAACACCCCCTTATAAAGTGTATTTAAAGATGCGAGCGTAAGACCAAGTCTTTTATTTAACTTGATTTAAGATATTTCTATCAGCATTTATATTGATTTACAATTTCATCAAATACTTTGATTATTGGTTGAAGAAAGCGTTGTCCACTTGACATCTAAGCGATTGTAAAGTTTTGTTGCTATATTCTAGAATAAATTTAGAATACAATTTGTCATTTTTTTGCTACATTGGTTGTTTTATCGAGTATCATCATTCCAATTTAAAAAATCATCACAAATCAAAATAGAATAATTTCTTAAAAACATAAGATTTGATTTCATTTGTTTAGAAAAGTAATAGTGAATGTTATTTTTTTTCTGTCGTTCTGGTTATGCGATATTTATATTACTAGGTAGGTAGTAAGGCAGTGTGTACACTACACTCGTTAATTGAAGTGATTCGTCGACGATCACCGTTCGTGACAAACTAATTTGTTTAGAACCATCATACCGACCTTCGCGGATATGTTAACTTCATCTTGTTGAGTTATCTAATTTACGAAACCAATAAACTCGAAAAAAAATTGGAATATTTTTGTTGTTTTTATATCTAAATCCTAATGTAATTTGCATTGATTAAAATAAAAAACGAAAATAACTGAACTTACTGGATCAGTGGTAGTCGTTAGACCATATTAGGGGTCGATTATAAAGTAATTAGAGATTTTTTTAAATTCGTCACTCAATTGTGAGTAAAAACGGTTTATTCACTGTCATTTGCTAACAAATAAAATTAGGCTTCGTAGCTGATATGAATCATTATCTGGACATAATTTAAAAAAGGAGGCTGTAAATTTTCGATCATCAAGGATCTGCCTCTGGAACTGCTCCGCGAACTTCGATTGCCTTTATGTCTTTTAAACTTAGCCTACCTTCTTAGGAGCTACATAACACCATATTATGGAACAATTTGCTAAGCTACCTCATAGAAACTGTTCTCTTTCCGAAATAAAAACCTAAGTACTAAATAAATTCATTGTCCAATTATTCTCTTCATAAAAGCCTTCCTCAGTATTCCTAAGAGTTCAATGAATAAAAAAAAACAAATTGTCGAATTGAATCAGCCGTATTGGAGTTTTGCGCTTAGCAACATATTTTGCGATTTTTTTTATTTTAGTTAATCTACGTTTACAAAATCGTGTAGTAAAGGTTTACTTGTAATATATATAGTAAATAAGTATAAATAGTAAAGTAAAATGGGAATTTGATGTTTATTGACAATAAATAAAATTTAAGATGTTTTTATGGCTGTATGGGAGAGAGCTTACTTTTATTAAATAGTAACCTACACAATTGTTGGTTTGTGCTTTATCTGGAAATTTTAAAGCGCTTCGTCTAAATAATACACTGGCAAAAATAAATATATTATGTTTTATAGTATTATGTAAAACTTAAAATATTTAGTACATGTGTATAAATAACACATAATTAATCCTAGATTTTTATTGAAGTGTAGATGCGAAAGTACTTAAACATATAATAACTCGTAAGCATATAATAAGTAGTCTGCCCTAATTTTGGTTGTTTAAAAAACAAAATAAAAAAACGCGGATAATTTTTTAAAAGGAATATAGATTTTTCTTATTCTGGAAAGAAAATGTTACTACACCAGTTATTTCAAGTTTTTATTGCCTTTAAGCTGGATTAAGGAAAATATAAAATGTTTTGGTATTAATGATTGCGGGTACGAATTGAATTAAATTTATCTGAAATACTTTTGAACATTAGCGATGCTAGCGTGAGTCAGATATTAATTTTCATTATTTTTCCATTTACCATAGTATGCAAAAACAACAAACGAAATATGAGATCTAACTTTGTCCTATTTAATTTACAAATACTCGCGCAAAAATGTCAAAGCCTCAGTCATCAGAATTATAGAACTATGTCCTACCAATGCCTATACATATTCTTAGGAAGTTTTCTCTGTAAAATTCAAAATGTAAAAATTTAGTTCATTTGGTTTATTCACACCAGTACACACTATACTTATTATAATTTAAATAGAAATCACTTACCAAAATACCTCATTATTATAATTTAAATAATTACTACATAAAGGCAGAAGGAGAAAAGAATAAAACGCGGAAAAACGAGTTTTCGGAAAAACGCCCGCGCGATCGACAGCCAACTCGCGACTGAAAACCCTGATGCTGAAGTTACCGAAATTATCAGGTAAACAAAGCTCAAAGAAAATGCGCAAAGATTTTCACGGTTTTATATCTCTCGAAACATTTTGTAATTGTGATCGCCGGTAATTGTTTATACCTAATTCGCCAATAGGCTATATTTATTAAAAATATATGTAAAATATATGTTATACACAACAATACATAATTAAATGGTTTAAATTATGTATTATATAAAAAATCTAGATTTTCTTAGTATGCAAATAGTCAGAAAATACATTATTGATTACTAATCTAAACAGTCGTGCTATGTAATATATCGCAATGCGCAAAGTTTTCTGAACATAAACCTATTATTATGATTTCAGTTAACTTCGGATAACCACTTCACCGTTTCTTATAATATATTCTTCTTATTTGACTTATATGTACTTAGTAGTTAAATAACGCTCATCTAGAAGCACATTGAAGTTTGACCATTTCATTGTTGACATGCCCAGTTGCCGCACTGCACGATTTGGATCGTCGTTTCTTGTAAAAACAGCAAAGAAGTGAAACTCCTTGCCCCCTTCCATCTTCCCTAGACAGTTTAATCATCAGCATCTCCTGAAAAGGCGGGCCTTCCAATAGGCCTTATCTAACTTAACATCGATTGTGGCAAAACGTCTGTCCAGATCTGTATAAAAATATAGATATAAATAGTTAAGAAACAGATCAAATTTCAAATTTTCAAAATCATTTATTCATATAGGTTAAACACAATGTACACTTATGAACGTCAAAAATATATATATATATATCAAGGGCGTAGAATGGAAGAGAATAACTGGAAACAAACTTCCCGGCACTCTTTTTAATCGCCAAGTTTTTTTGTTATACACAACATTTGTAAGGAGCTGCAACCATTACACCATGTTCCACGTGCCTATTATTAAAAGAAAGTTGTGAATTTTGTAAAGTGTCTCTGTGTATCTTTGTTTTGTGTATTTTTAAGTTCCGGATTGTATTAAAACATTTTTTAAATAGGTCACAGGTCAAATTTTCCATATATACACTCCGCGATTATGAAAAATACCAAATTAGTACTCTTAAAATAGGACAACAAAAATAAACTTAAATACATGACAATAATATAAGACTCTACTCGTAAATCTTTCTACAAGTATCGGGTTTTATAGACTGGTAACGGATATCGTTATCTAGTTACGATATTCAAGCTCGACTGCATGTTTGGACAAGTATTCGTACTTATCAGAAAAATGTGGATAATAGATTCAAAGGGCACTCTAAAAACCTTTGTAGTCTTATTAGTCATTGCATTTTTAAAATACCTTTGAAATAGATAAGAACAGAAATGTATGTATTAGTAAAGCGTAATGACACGTAATTATTACTTATTCTCTTATATTAGGAACAATAAAATATAATATAAACGTCGCTTGCTTCACATTTGTCACAATTAATCCAGAAATGTTACATAAGCTGTACTCAAGACTGACAGAACCTATTTTTATTTTCATACAGCACACTACGTACATATAATAAAAACTGATGAACCGAATTTATCTTTGACACAAAAGATTAACAATAACTGTGCTGTAAGCTCCTTGCCTTCTCCAGCACTTCTTACCAAACATGATGCCCCTCGTAATCGCAACCAACTCATCGAAAATAAAATTTGTGACGTAGATCTTAAAGGTGTCGCTCGCCTTTTGTTCTCCAACTACGTGCTATCACCAGATACCCCCGACTCCCTTCAGCCCTTACGGACAAAACATCCCCCCAGCTCCAGTAAACCTATATTTTCTCAACCCACCAACAGCAGGGCAAGCATGCATTCAAATTTAAAATAAAGATGTTACGGATGCCATTTAATTTTTTAAACCTGGTTCGGCTGCAGGATGGAATCTCACCCCAACATTTGAAAGACTTAACATCGCATTCTGTGGGTGATGCAGGCGATCAACTAGTAAATTTGATAACTAAATTAATCAACTTTATGTATTCCGGTAATGTCAATACATAAATTGTTCCCATTCTTTTCGTCGCGAACCTTATTGCCCTCACCAAAAAGGATGGAGGGGTGAGACCATTTGTTGTTGGTTCAACACTACGACGTCTGGCCTCCGAAATTGCTGTTCAACATATTTTACCAAAATTAAATTCGGAATTTAAACCCGTACAGTTAGGCTTCGGTGTCAAAGGAGGGTGTGAGGCAGCCGTCCATGCCCTACGCTCTTTCCTTACCTACGGACAGCCTGACGTGTCGCTCAAAATTGATGACAAAAATGCTTTTAATTCGGTTAATAGGGATACCCTGCTCACTGAAATTATACAACCTATACCGGAAATATACAATTATCTTCTTCTCAGTTACTCTGACCCAACAAAATTGTTATATCGTTCTATAAATCCAATAAAACAATGCGTGCCGAAAAACGTGTGGTTTTTGTTGCACACTCCCTCGAGAGGGGTGAGCTTTAGCCCGTTCGAGGTATATGCGCCCTTCAGGTGGTGTCTATGTTCGCGCCCTGATGATACAGGGCGGTACGGGGGCGGGCAGTATAGCCCTTGGTGAGGGTAACGCTCTCTCATTTGTACCAACTATCAACTACCGCCGACAAATATGTAAGTGTAAAAGTGTTGTGCTTAGTCAGTCAGTTAAGACTGCGGTCCGTGCACCTCGACGCATTCAGAAACAATGGGTGCCGATACAGTGGCGAACCGTCAGGCGGGTTTTTATACACCCGAAACTTAGTGGGGCAATGAGCTCTTGTGCACGTGCATTGCAGGTGCGGTTACAGGTGCGGGTACAGGTGCGTGTTCAGGTGCGTGTGCACGTGTCGATAGCGCTCGATAACGCTGTCTCATTTGTACCAATCTTCAACTACCGCCGACATATATATTAAACAATATGAAGTAAGTGTTTTTTTAAATAGACCCTCACCACCAGACCTCAGTCCCCTTAAAAGATTGGAACCATCCAACAGTAGGTTAGGTATATTTATTGTTGTTTTTTTAAACCCGTAGGCTAGGTTAGGTATAATTTTTTATTTTTCATTTAGAGCCATAGATTAGGTTAGTGAAAGTAGGAAAGTAGATAACTATAACGATGCATTCGAACTGAGTCAGTCATTAGATAATGATTGGAAATTTCGTGCAGGAAATAGTAGCTGATAAGATGGTGATAAGTAATTAGCTAGGGTTTAGAAAAAGCTATCTCTGAAATGGTAAGAGATATCACTTCAATTAAAATATTCAATCGGACCGACGCTGCGTTGGTGGCATAGAGTTGTTAAAGACCTTGAAAAAATAGGAGTTCGAATTTGGACGCGAGAAGCACTGGATAGATTGCGATGGCGAAGTGTACGTGTAATCGCATTATTTCATCTAGCGCTTTATCAATTATAATCTCTAGTCGCCCATAGCACTGATCTAGTGCGTTCATAATAAGCTCGGGATCGCAAGCAGTACTCAATAATACGGCAACTGTTTCTTTAGCGGCTCTCGTAAGAGATGTACGTAATCTTGTTATATTTTCCGTGGAGTCTTCATAAGCAACTTTAAAGTAAAGCCAGTCGCAAACATTCCCGTTAAACTGCGGCAGATCTGGAGCATGTAGTACAGGGGGTCTGTTTGTAGCTATTTTTTCAAAGGCTCCGATGAGCCGTTCCATCGATCTTGGGATCGCGTTCTCGGCACGGAGGCCTCTTCGATAGGTGATATGGGCCGCTCTATTTCCCAAGACATATTCTGTATGCATGGCTTCACGCGTTCTGCAAGCACTGTGTGTTCTTCCCTATCACCCTGAGATAGATTATTCTCGCCGCCATGCTTTCTTAGCCGTTTGTCTACCATAACAGTGGAATTGGTCCCGTTCCGCTGTTCGGGCAAGCATTTGACGATAGTCTTTTCACCGTCTGCTCTGGCTAAGTCAACGGCGATTAGCTTCTTTAACAATTTCATTTCTAGCTCCATCTCTTGTTCCATCTCCTGCTTCTTAAATTCGAACTTTTTTCTTAAATATTCTTTTTCTTAATGCGACCAAGCGTTTTTGGACTTCGTATTCAGCTTGCCTTACACGGGATGCTTTCGACCTCATCATATTTCTAGAGGTCTGTGATGCTAAACCCACAGGTAACAACGTAGAATCAACGGCTTCATTCCTCCGTATTGATTCAACTGACTCCCTGTCGTGTGTAATATCGGCTAGTCTTCGTTGTAGTACTTTCGATGGTGATTCTAACGGCATGCATTCTGTCCGTACATCTTCATCGATTTCTTCTGCCCTCTTAGCTTGTCGGCTTCTTGTGTTCATTTTGAAGTCGATTGTATACTTCGCTTCGATGAACTGATGGACAATGCTTTCCTTCGGCGGCCCACAGCAGCAACGTGTCGATGCGGTGACTCACTTTGTACAGGCAATGAAGTCAACCATCTGCACGTACTCCTAGGATCGCAGGTAGTACTGCCGATGAAAATCTTCCTGGGATCGCAGGTAAAATCTTCCTTCTTCTCGGCGTCGATGCGTAGAGTATTCTTCTTCTGGTTATCCGGCTCGAAGGACCAAACTATAAGCGTCACTGTCGATCTGAACCACCGCTGCTATTCTCGAAATGAAATTTCAAAGTGGAGTTATAAATGTTCCGTTTATTGGTCGACCGTTAGTAATGGTGACTCAAAATAATATAGCGAAGCAAGCTTATAACTAACGTCCGTCCGGCACGGCTGCTTAAATCTATCTGAAGCTATACAAATAATAACTTAAAACTAAACCTAAACTACCACGCTGGTACAAGGGACCGACCGACCCTTCCGCTACCTGCGCACCCGCCGACCGTTTCCCAGAACAACATCTGGCTGGCAGTTTCGTTCGTCAGCTTTCTAAACTGCATTGTTCTTTGTCCGTAACAATGATGTGATGTGAATAGTTTTTTGCGTCCTGGAGTTGATATTTTATAAGTCACAGAATTAATAATGAGGTGTAATATTATAAAGAAAGGCACTCGTATTCCCGTAAAGAAAGTCCCTAATGTCGGCTGTCGAAAGAAAGTAAGTAGTCATTTATATTCATAGTTCTCAGCCGGTATAGACCCGTTAGGACTATAACCTTTTAAACAACTACATAAATTGAATGTAAAGTGTTCATTCAGTATGGATCAGATATACGGTACATAGAATAAATGTTTATCCATTGATAATTATTCGTAAATATTTAAAATAATGCCTTAATCTACAAAGAACACAAAAAGTCTATAGTCGTATTTTTAATTAGACGAAGCCAACTGACAGTAGCTAAAGTCACTTTGTAAAATAATGTTGCCATATTTAAAGTAATAGTGATACGTTCAGTTCTTGTTCAATCAGATGAATGAACAATGAGTGTGAATAGTTAATCATTTCAAACTATAAAATAATATTATTTCTATTTTAAAATTGTATAAAAGTGCTCTGATATAAGTAAGGTACTAGTAGTATGTAACTACAATCAGTTTTTTGACGGCTTATTACAAAGCGCGGCGTGGTGACTAGTGCCATCACCGATCATTAATTCAGGAGTTTTTTCAATCATTCACTTTGTCACAACACTATTTTTATTTAATTAAAAACTGACAACACCATAAACGTCAGTTGACTTCGTCTAATTAAAAATACGACTATAGTTTAAAACCGTTTACCTGCTTGTTTTATTTAGAAAACTGGTGTTTTTTGACCCTGTAAGTATCGATAGATACAAAATATTGCAGAAATAGCATTACTAAGACGATAAATAGCTATGAATACAATTATTAAAAAATATATAAGATTGTGTGTTAAAAGCCGTGACATTAATAATATATCAAAAGTTTTTGACGTGACTGTACGCTCGAAAAGGCATGACTCATTGTCAAGTTCCATCTGAGCCGAGCGTGCAAGCGAGAGCGTTTGGCTTGTGATGCATTTATCTCTTACTTGTAATTTATGTATAAAATTTAAGTAAAAAAATATTTTTGAATTAACGAGTGCAAATATATGATAATTTATCAAAAAAAAAATTTCAATTACCTACTTCTTTGTGTTATTCAAATTAATGATAATTTAGTGACACTAATTCAATTAAATTCATAAAAGTATGTAATTTTTCAACAATGTTTTCTTATGACTTTATTACGTAATATTATCCTCCGTAAACCGATTTAACAGACGTTATTAACTTCCACAAAGCAAGTATTGAAGCGGACTCACACACTAACGTTATACCAAAAACTTTCAATATATATATATATATATATATATATATATATATATCCTGCATGTGACAACACAGTTGGCACTGTAATAATCGAAAAGCACTAAAAAGTACTAAAAAATGCTTACTTAATACTTAGTAGTACTTACTTGCAATTTGCACGTCACACGTGCTATATGCCGGCCGGCCGCGCTGGCCCGCAGAACCCTCGAGTTGTACGAAAAAAAGGAATCATCATTTTTTTTATTTAGTTCGGTATTTATCTTGGTTGAGGGTGGATGTGTTGCAAACGATTACAACGTTGAACGTTCCGACAGTTCAAACTGTGTTGTGTTTCCTAGTGCTACAAACGTGTATTGTTGTGATTACTTTAATTGCCTTCGATATTTATCAAGTAAGTGAAATATAATGACGTATAGTAGATAGAGTAAAATGGTAAAATATCAGGATATCAAAAATAGTTTTTATTAATATTGTTATTACTTATTGACTCACTTTTAAAAGTTTAATGAATAGTATAAGAGTGGAAATTTAATATGATGTAGATCTGTTAGCTTCATTCTTTTAAAATTAATTTCTATAAAAAAATTTTAGGAATGGTTATAACGTATTATACATTTTTAGAAAGCCTTGGTATGCAGATTTTATCACAAATATAAAATAGTAGGTCTTCTGATTATATTTAAAAATAATTTAGTGTTTTAGTTCTTAAACCTCTAGCATTTTGGTAATACAGACTTAAATTAAATATTCTAGTAATATTCGTTTGTTGGTGGTTACAATCGATTTTGTTTATTTTTTTTTTTTTAATTTATTTATTAGCCGGATACAAAGTCCATTGGCACAAAGGGATTTTGTTTCATTGTGTGGGGTGCCCTACTGTTCAACATATAATATATATTTGTAAAACAACCCAAGCGTGCTTATGATAAGCAACTTAATATATCTATGGTTTTTACATGGAGGAAGTTTGATTCTGCGTTTTTTTCGAATGAAAATACGGCCGTTGCGCAACCATACGTAGCTGTATTTCAGTTATTTTGCTTTCTGCCTGGCAGCGGCATGTATCACCTTATTTTCAGGCGTTAAGTGCTCAACCACATAGACAGCAGACTTCGCAATGCCACCAATGCCCAAGTGGCTAGTGTTATGTGGTCCCCATTGTATTGTTAATCTTTCTATTGTTATTTACCTAATTATTATTTATTTACCTTATATAAGTTTAACCATTTGTTTACGTAGTGATAAGTAATAATTAATTACTTAAAGACATTGTTTGTTCCCCTAATGTAACCCTACTCCTACCCAAACCTATAAATATCAAATCCCGATCCTTTCAAAGTCACTTCTATTCCATATTCGTTTAAAAACTTTTAAAAAGTTCCTTTTTAGACGAAAGCCTCAAACAAACAAGAAATAAAAACTTTTTGTTGTCGTTTGACACCTGTTAAAAGCTACTTTTTCACTCTATAATACGGCAAAATCGAGTTGACATGATGTATGCTCTTACACTGTCCCGTTGTAGAACAACATTTATTTGCCGAGTTTTATTTTCGTTCACCATTCTCTTGCTATTCGCGTATGTTATTCCTAGTGCAATTATACTATCGATTACGTGGACAAACGACTATAGATTTACTCGAGATTAAAATCATGGAATAGATTATTCTTGGTATAGTTACTCGTGTATAAATTGAAGTTTGGTCGAATCGACCCTAGGGGGACTATAGGCGCACTTAGACTGCTCTGACTAACACGAGCTAGACACAGTCGGATTTATAGAGCAAACTACGAACTCTCCCTAGTGTTGGCTAGCTAATCTCAAGTCCACGAAATCGACGACTTACCAAAAACTTTGACAAAGCCAACAAAAATAATGGCCCAAAATTTGCTTACCACATATCTTTTACTGGACTTTATTTTTGTCGGTTTTAATGAACGGGTTGCCATTTTGTATCGGAGTTCCATAGATTTTGGGAAAAATAGAATTTGAATTCAAAGAAATTATAAATGATCTTGATAAATACCTATGAAATGCATGAAAAAAATAATACACATATTATGGTATATTGTTGTTTATTTATATTATTTATGTAATTGTTCAAACCCCATTTTTGAGAAATCTTAAAAATAACTGGTGTGATTTTGTATGTCACCTGGCAGCCCTGGCAATTGGCATATATAGGAAACGAAATTCAAACTATAACCTAACCAAAACATTGCGACCGTTCTACGAAAAAATATGTCACTTAAATAATTAATACATTTTCTAAAGGTTACTCGTGAATTTCTAGTTATTGCAAAATAAAATAAATGAATACATAAATAACAATAAATTGAAGAATATGTACCGTTTAGATTTTTAAATATTTGTTATTGTTAACTTTTTAAAGGAAAAAACAAAGATTGCAGAAATGAAACACAATTGTATTTTGACATTTTCTGTCTTAGCTGGGCTTAGCTTAATCTCACCGTAAAATGTCTATAAATACGAAATCATAGTTTAACCTTAGTGTACACTAAGCAAAGTTTTCGTAAGGTAGTTGAGAAAGTCCAAGTGGATATAGATCTCACCCTAAATATTACAAGTGTTCTATTATATTTATATCCTATTTTTAAAGGCCTACGTGATCGTTCTGCTGATACATTGTTCTCACACTCTACAAGGAAACATTACTTAGTAAGAACTAAGAGTGGTTCGTAGAATCATGTAACAGCATTTCGGCTAATGAAATATAAAGGATCTTTGTACTGCTATGTTGCAAGGGTTTTTGTTTACATAAAATATAAATATCCTATGGTGGTGACACACGGGGTTATATAACTAGGTTGTAGGTATTTGTTTTGGAAACTGAGAACAATCGGCCATGAAGCGGTGTAAGTTGTAACGAAAAATATTTAGCCTTAAAAAAATAAAAAGTCCTCACTTGCCATTCTGGTAAAGTTTTGAAATAAGGCACCGTGTGCCTTAATTTTTGTTAGTAAACTAGTCCGTGAGCCATTCTGAAGTAATCTTACCAATAACGCTTATCCCGTTGTTAAGCTGCATGGCTTAGTAGTATTAAATAAGCTGCTGCTAAAGTTACTAGGTAGACCATTAACACTCCATAAACAGCACAATGCTTTAGAAATTATCCAGGCACGATGTTGCCTCGGCGTAAAATAGGCTCCCGTATGGCACATATGTAATAAGTGTGTGTTGTGTGTACCGAGTCCATAATAAACTTTTAATATCATATTAAGAGGCTATTTAATTCAAACCTCCCGCTCCAAACATTACTGACTGTTAGGTATCCCTGATTTAAATTAGGGCACGTTGTAAAATAATTATTTGCGTGCGTTTATATAATTAATATTAATTTGATATCTTTTAAAACTTCTATGTCTATGTTAAGGAATTTTCCTTTTAAGACAAATTTGCACGCCGTTTTGTATGGCAGAATATGCGAACTTTAGATTGTACCACCATAATATTTTTGTAACATATTTTTGCAAATAACTTATTATTATTATTAGTAAAAAAAATATTTGGTTTTAGAATATTTGGTTACTGAATACCATACCGTACTTTTAAATTACGGTTTGTGGGTAGGTTCGTAATACCCGCTAAATTTTACTTTCTTTGGTTAATACTAATAACTATGGCTGCCATCCGTCCAGGTTTCCTCGGATTTGTCCTACTTTAGAAGACGTCCGGAGAGCGTCCGGGCGAGGTTTTAATTGTAGTCCGGGTTTTCGATCAGATCCCATTGTCATAATTTATGTAAATAAAAGCTATGGGTTAGGTATTTCACCGCACGCGCTGCTGACGCAATTTTACCACGCGAGCGGCGAGCGGGAGTAATTTATATTGGGTTTGTTGTACTTTTATTGAATCCCTAAGAAGGTTAAAAAATAAAGCAAAATTACTCACTTGTCGTCACAAGAATGATTAAACACACAATTTCATGCAACAAAAGAGGCTTCCTTAGTAGCCAAATTAACGTAAGACTGACGTCAGATGTTGGCTACTAGGGCTAAAATTAAAGTTTTCTTCTATCAAGTACGGAGTAAAATATATTTTAATCAAGATGTAAGTGAATGAAAAACGTATTCAAATGTGCGTGGTGAAAGCTCCAAAATCCGGGGAACTTACGCTTCCGGTCCCGCGGAGCAGGTTTTACAGATGGCAGCCCTACTAATAACCTAAGAAATAAATGATTTCAGTTTTCAAAGCGGTTTAATACATATAATAAAACATTTGATATCTTTCCTTCGTGAAAAATATTTATAATAATTTTGTGTGTATATTCAAAATATTTTAAATATTATTTTCAGAAATGATGCTAATGAATGACACCACGTCAACCGACGATATTAATTGTAAGTAATGAAACACAGTTATTGTGTGTGTAATTAAAACAATATGCCATTAAAAAAAACACTTCCATAGCCGAGTAGCTGAATGGTACCACTAAACATGTGATCCAAGTCCATTTATTAATATTTTTTTATATTTCTAAGCATATTTAAAAAAAGTACCTATTAAAATCTTGGAATAGTATTCTTATGTTTTTGTTTCAGGCTCTACTACTATACAACTAATGCAGTTATTTGACCTCAGCCAACCCAAAGATATAGTGACCTTCATCGAAGTAGAACCAGATAATATTAATGATACAAACACCACAATAAAAGAATCTGTTGATAAGGCTAAAACAGCCTTAAACAATAAAAGAAAATCAGTAATTAAAAAAAAAACAAAAGCAATGAAGAAGTCCCATGTATCAATAGACAAAGGAGAAGAGTCCTCACAAATTTCTAACGAATATAACAAAGTAACTCATCAAGACTTAAGAAGTGAGAATGCAATAAACATCCAAAGATTGCCATATACCCACCATTTTCCAGTTTCAAATTGTACCCTAAACAATTGCCCACTAACAAATAGATTTGAAGATTATAGTCCAGATCAAAGAGTGCAAGCCGCCAATCATAACTTTCACCAACCTCAAATGCATAGCGAAAGAACTAACCGGTTACAAATAACAAACCAATCCAGTAGTACATTCCCGCCTAGGGAAACCCCAGTTAGGTCAAATAATGTGCAAAATTTAAATCAGATCAGTCACGAAACAAATTATGGCCTGAATGTTATCATTGAGCATGTCTTTAATTTTTTAATACATGAGTCTCAATATAACTTTGGATTAAGTCAAAGAAAACTAAAATTGTTCCAACGCTGTTATGCCTATGTAGTTCGTTATTGCCTTGATCGTGATCTGTATAACGATTACAAAGTTTTTGATCACATAGTTCTAGTTGTTGATTCTATAGCTCGGAATAGATCACAGTATATTAATGATAACATAACGCGCCCGTTACTAAGTGAAATGTTCGAATGGTGTCGATACAAAACCCTGAACAGAAGTTGGCCACCTGCGTATAATCCGCCAGCGTATGATAAGAGCCAAATTAATACAACATCTAATGATCCAAAAATTTCTACGCTGCCACCGTATACACCTACTCGTACAAGCGTGTTACAAAAGAATTCAAATAAAAGTTCACAGATACATAATGAAACAGCTCCTGCAGTAAATAAAGATCAAACCTGTTTATTTACGTCAGGTAAACTTGGCAAAGAAATAAGTATAAACATAGACACCTGTCTTTTGCATACATTGCAATCTAAACCAGAAACTACACTTGCAAAATCACACAGCACATATATTCAGGAGGACAAAACGTCGAAATTAATTCAGCCCCCCATAAAACCTAGTACTGGAATGACCATCCCTTTCGAGATAGTTGCAGGACTAAATAAGAATGAGGTACAAAATCAAGCTGAAATAGTTAGATCTTCTGTATCGAGAGACAGTGGATTCATAAGTCCCCCAAATGTCAACAACCTGGAAGTTAGACTTGTCGTAAGTTTTATTTGGTATATCTAAATAGTAATCCTGTTTACAAATTATTTACACATTACAGACTCATTACCAGATGGTTACGATTATTTGCTGTTATTTAATAAGCCTGGCGAGTCGTTTACTTTTTATTTATATATGCGGGCAAGTCACTTGCATGCAAAAACAATTGTTAATCTATCAGTAAACGTTTACTAAAACAACCAATAAAACTTTATAATTTTATTACAGAGCCCCGTCCAACAAACTTCTTCAAATGAAGATGTTACGCCGATGATTACGCATGTAACGTCCCTAAACAGTAATGCATCATACATACGTCAAGGTTTATGTAGTGTTTGTAAAAATGAAACAAACACGCGTTGTACTGGATGCTACAAAGCTTACTATTGCAGCCGAGAATGTCAGGTAATCCTTAATTTTGTGAAGTATCAGTTAATAATGTAACCGTGGTTACGATTCTCAAATATTTAATAACCAATGTCCAGCTCTGTCTATTCCTTAAGTGTCAATAAGCAAAATATTGTAGTTAACGCTAAAAGTAAATTAAAACAAATCGAGCACCATATTCTACTAAGTCTAGTGTAGATGTGGTATTTATACAGTCCAATTTACATCTAGATTGAGTGTGCCATCCACGTGCCGTTATCCAACTCCAATAAATCCAATAGCAGTAGCATGTGTATTGCGTATACTGTCATAGACATCGCACCTTCGATGCCTTACACCGCACTATGGAAAATGGTAGAACAACGGCATATCAAAAATAGTTTTAATGTTGTTATTGACGCAGTTTTAAAAGTTTATTGAATAGTAAAAGAATGGAACTTTAATATATGTAGTAATTTTGCTTGATTTTCATTTGGAATATGTTTTTAAGCTATTGCATAGCTTTATCGCGGGCTTTGAGCGCGGCGACCGAATTAAGAAATTCCGTAACGAAAATAAAAACCTTATACACGATGACGTAATATGGCCAATACGCATTAGAGCGGGACAGAACGCATACTGCGTCTCACATCGGTCTGGCGTGATCAGTTACGTAGCGCAGGTGCTTTAGAGTGGGACAGAACGCATACTGCGTATTCACATCTCTCTGAGGAGATCGGTGACGTAGCGTAAGCGCGGCCGGTGCATGCTGAGTGCCACACAGTGTTTTTTTTTTATTCTAATTCTTTTTTAAATCATTTAAAATTATTTTTTCAAATTTCAAAAATATAAAGGAATAGTTATAAAGTGTAATACAGTTTTAGAAAACTAATGCAGATTTTATACAGTTTTATGAATAGAAAAAATAGTAATTGAGGGGAAAATAGAAATCTCGACGAAATTAAAAAACAGTTGCCGATGTCTCTCGGTTTATTTGATTTTGTTTTGTAGCGTAGATATATAAGAAAAAAATAAAAGAGTGTGTGTACTTATGTACAAGCGTTAAAAGTTATACTTCTTTGGCGTATGGAAAAAAAATTACTAAAATGCAGTAGTGATTAACGATAAATATTAAAATTAAACAATAAAATTATTATTAGTAAATACTATCACCGTCGTATATGAAATTGATTTAATAAAAACACCAAAACAACATTTTTTTAGTCACACTGTTTAATTGTACTGTTACGAAACACGTGTTCTAAATATAATAAATAATTTTTCGATAGACGAAAAATATAGCACAGAGCGCCCCACGCTTTTTCACAATAATACCAGTATTTTTTGTTCATTACCATTTTCAGCCTAAATTAGGAATTATTTTTCACTTTTTATTACATTGTCATCGACCTTTGACAGGTGCGCAAAGTTTGAATTAAATCTGTCCGTTAAAAGTAGGTCAAAATCGAGTCCGAAAGAGTCGGTTACATACATACATACATACAGGTGAAGCTAATATAAAGCGTGTAAAAATACAAGAATATGCAACTTGAACATAGTTATTATCGATTTTCATGCCACCTAGAACTAACTTCATTGTGTTAATTTTGTGTAACGGCGCGCGCGCATCGTAAAATTTCACTCTCATCAATTTTTCATAACGTGACTAAAGAAGTATAACTTCAATAACATTGATTAAAACCAGCCGCGGATACGTGCGATTTTAGACGTTATCGCGAAAAGTATGATATAAGTCAGGAAACAGAAAACCTCTATTGTGGTTTCTAATGTTGAACTATTTAATTGATTAGTTTGCGGTTATTTATTGATAACAGAGTGTTTTATCTTCATTTTGCACTTATTTGGCGGTATAATTTTAATCAACAAAATGCACACTTCCGCCGGAAGAACGAACACGGGATGTGTCTGTCAGCGCCTGCGCCACCTCGTGGTGATATACATTAATTAATACGGTATATAAAAATGTTATTGACTCTGGCACACTCAATATCTATCTTATGTTTCAAATCAACAATCGTTCAAAATATTTTAAATATTGTTAATAAATAATTAATATACTTTATTTTTACAGCTATCGGAATGGTACGTTCATAAGATATTATGTAGTAGCCATCATTGAAAGAAAATAAGTTTACCAACTGGCGATTGTCGCAGAATTAAAAATATTTTATTGGCACGCTGCTGGAAGTTCGACTTGTATTCCAACATGTTGCTCAACATCAAGGCGCAATCTAAACTCAAGCATTTCGTAGAAAAATGGTGTCACTGATGTTGAATGTAGATTTAAATTTGATATGCGTTTTGAAAGACGCCATTATTATGTTTTTATACACTTCTGGACACATCTATTGGCCCACCTTGCATTTTCAGTTTCTTTTGGTCCTACCTAAAAATTTATATTAGGTCGAGTAAAAAGTTTTTATGCAGTTTTGAACCTGATACATTTTACCATCTTTTTCGATCGTATTGTTTTAAATTTGAATTTAGAATACCACACCACATGGAGATAAGCCTAACAAGTCGGGTATGCGCCTTGATGAAGTCAGTTGATTTTTGAATAAAAAACGTGTTTTATCAAATAAAGGTTTAATTTAATAACGCGTGTTGCCTCCATGGGCATCTACGAAAGCTCTGATACGATTAGGCATAGAGTTTATCAACCGCTCTACAAAATTTTGAGGGATCATCTCCCATCCCTCTTCTATGGCAGTTTTCAATTCCTGCATCGTCTGGGCAACTGGCTGACGAGCCCTAACACGTCTTTTTAGCTCGTGCCACATGTGCTCAATGGGGTTCATATATGGGCTTCTGGCTGGCCAGTCCATAACTGCGATGTTCACATCCTGAAGATATTCTCTGACGATGCCGGCCGTATGGGCTCTTGCATTATCATGCATAAAAAGGAAATTTGGGCCCACATAGTCCGCGTATGGCATCACGTGAGGTTCTAAGCACTCAAGAATGTACCTTTCACCATTTAATGTTGGCAGCCGTGATCCCGTAACAACTTCAAGTTGAGTTTTGCCGCTCGCAGATATACCGCCCCAGACAGTCCATGAGCCACCGCCATAAGCAACCCTCTCTTCATAGCAGCATTGTGCAAAACGCTCTCCGTTACGTCGGTAGACCTTCTTCCTTCCATCATTGCCATGTAACGCAATTTTAGACTCATCAGAAAAGAGTACACCGTTCCAATGCTGCTGAGTCCAATTTAAGTGTGAACGCGCGAAATGAAGGCGCGCTATTCGGTGGGCTCGCGTTAGTTTTGGGCCATTAGCTGGCTTGTGTGGTACCATATCGCGTTCTTTTAATCTTCTCCGAACAGTTCGAGCGCTCACATTTACTCCATGGAAGTCGCGAAGTTGGTTTTGTATCTCAATGGAGGTAAGGTGACGATTTCTCAGGCTGGTCGTCACGATGAATCGATCCTGCCTTTAAGTTGTGACCCGAAATCGTAGCCTTCCTTGGCCACGAACAAAGCCGCCAGGCTCTAGGTATCTCTGATAAACGTTTCGGACCGCAGATCGACTTAAATTAAGTTGATCACTCACATTTCTTTGGCTGTGTCCGGCCCGGATAAGTGCCACAGCTTGGGCGGCGACTTCAGGCGAAGTATCCATAGATTATTGATAGAACCTCATCTTAATGTTAAGAATAAGTAATGTTTGTTGCAAAACCAAAGAGAAAAACACACTTTCAAGAATTAAATCCAACTAAACGAATAAAATCAAGTTTTCTTAGTATTCGATTGTTTGATATCAATGAGCAGGCTCCAAATTGTCTTTTGTTTCTTTAAATTCTGTGTTCGAAATAAAAAAAAAATATTGAATGCAATTATGAATGTGCCAGGTTCAAAACTGCATAAAAACTTTTTACTCGACCTAATATAAATTTTTAGGTAGGACCAAAAGAAACTGAAAATGCAAGGTGGGCCAATAGATGTGTCCAGAAGTGTATGATTGCCGACGTTATCTTGTACTTTCCCTGTAATATGTATTGATTTGCTTCGAAAAATAACTTTCGATTAGTTGCTGCAATTTTTAATGATAAGTATTATAACTATACCAACTATATAAATCGTAGTTGGATAGTACATTAAAGCTACCTATTTTATATTATGTTCTACAGATTTGTTATACAAACAGAAAGCGATAAATTTCACTGCCCCTATTAAACAGGCAAATTTTATCATCGTAGTCTAACATTATATCGCTAAGGGCAAGAAGTTTTGCACTTTCTGTATTGTACGTGAATTAAAAAAAGACAATTGTTAATTAATTAATAAACTAATTCTGAAAGGCATTATTATTATTAACCTTCCATTCAATTCCTTCAAAAAAGTAAAAGAATAATGAGAGCTAAGCTTTCTGCAGATGGAATTTGCCAAGTACAACCCCATGGAGTTCTAAGGGGCACATTGCAGACAGGCGTAATGTTGCAGGTAAATGTCTATTCCGCTAATAAATAGGATAAAAAACCTAAAAACAATAAGATTCGTGTAAAAATGAGACTGGACACCTAGACACTTGCCTCTCAAAGTTATGGTGGCATTCCACATGGCTATTTCTGATTGCTAATTGCCGATATGCATATACGAAATGCTCCCGCCGGATAATAAACACAAAAATTTGCCGCAGTAAGCAATGTGTACACCTATGGGTGTATTTCTACTAGTAGAAGAATTTTATTATTTAAATCCATGCGAAATTCGTGCTGTGTGTGAAAAAATACATAGTAAGAATGCTGGTAGTATGCTCTTCTGAACATGGCTATTAGGTATGTGGACGGTTTATTTTCCTATTTGACGTGCCCTTTGATGTGCGTCGAGGAACCGACAACGGTATGGGATGCTCGATGATCATCGATGTTGCTATACGAAAAATATCGTAACATGGATGTTAAAGGAATCGATCATCGATCGATCAATCCTCGACCAATTCATTCACTGCGCACCGTACGTTCCCTTCGTTCATTCTTCGAAGTGTCGCTCGCTCTTTCTCTCTCACACTTCCTCTCTACTCTTGATCAAAAAAAGAAATAGATTAAAAGGTTCTTTATCAAAATTACTTTTCCTTCAGTTACTTGATAAAAAATATTGGAAATTGGAATATGTAATAAATTGTATCGAAGGAATATAAAAAAGTTTCTTCGTCTAAACATTCACACCTCTCTCTCTTCCACTTTTTTTGGCGACAATTGCCTCGCAATGGAAAATTGATTGTGTACGTGAAACAGAATTTCAAAAGCAATAATCGTATTTCGAGGTTTTGTGCCAGTTGCTACCATGGTGCAGTGCGTAAGGGTGTTTTAATTATTAATACAAGAATTAATTAAACAGAAACGGAAAAAAGATTTTGGGTTAAAAAATTGGGTTTTATAATTTTCTTTTTCCGTGTTCCACAAACACTCGTAACTTCTATAAAGTTCAAATAACTTAATATTATCGGCAGCCCCAAAATTAAAAGGATTTTTGAGAACAATACCCTAGTAATCACTAAACTCGAATGAAAAATCTCGCACTCAAAACGGTTCAAACCGATTTGTACGACATTCGTATGAACATAAAAAATGTCTTACGAGATCGTGTTTCGAGATTCTCGTAAGAAAGAATCTTCTTACTAAAATGTCGAAATTATCGCCTAGCGATAAATAACTGGTGAATTGCAAAAAAAAAATTGCCATCTCAAAATCAGGTTTATTTCTTCTTAATTTAACTAACAATAAAGAAATTGATCCATTCCACTGATAATAATGACTTGGCTGCCCCTACAATTATATTATTACGATACTTGCTGTGGTAGTGAGTTTCTTCCATGCGAAAACAGTTGGGATTGCAGCCTTTTTCAAATATCTATGAACTTGAGGTAAACCTAAAATGAATGCATAATAATTAGTACTACATTACATAGTATTACATACCTTAGTACCTATACCATATACATTATAATTTAAAAGTAGTTTATGCAAACTTTATAATCGGATTCAATAAAATTTTCCGCTTCCGAACATAACCTCGAAGAGCTTTGAAATGACGTCTTTTTAGAGCTTTTTCCCAGAGTCATCTTATGCGTCCTTAGGAAAACTGTGATTGCCATTGTTATTACAACCGAATGCTGCGCAGCGTGGTATTTTTGGAGAAAAAAACTGTTTTATCTTGTGTTATAATAATAAAGTAGGGGCTTAGACGTTTGCATTTGTTATGGGTCAAGCGATACCAGCGCTACAGGCTACTTACTAGTGGCAAAGTTTGGCAGTTTTCTCCTCCGTTGGCACTGTACATAATCTGTGAAATCGGAATAGTCTAAAGAATACCAGAGACTGCCCTAAGGCCTAAGTACATTCGAATACCTATGTATATAGTTAAATTAGTAGTCTTTGGAATACTTATAAAATACAATAATAACAAATTAGAATATAAAAATAATTATAAACAAATACTGATTACTTTCAATTAGTATACGTTTATTAACGATTGTGATTCACATTACTACTGTAAATTGCATTAAAACGGGAGAGTAAGTGAAGATAATATGTAACGTCAAAAATGTTTTTACTTGCGATTTATTTAAGTTATCATTGTGCGAACAAAACTAAGCTTCCGCGAGTAACAATGTTTTATGCTGCTATATTACGCTTCATTCGGAGGCCCTTGGTGCTTGGAATCATATTTGCTTCATCATTAACTTACTGTATTGTGAGTTTTCTCAAAGAGGTTAGTTACCTAAATTATATCATGATTTTAATTAAACAATTTGTCTTTCTTCCTTTTTTTATAGTATAAGGTAATCATATTATTTATTCCATAGAAGTTTAAACAAGATTTTTATGTATTCTTTTTCCAAATAGTTAAGAAATGTAATGTAAACTTTATACTTTAAGGGTAACAACAAAAATATGATATATCAAGACGTCTCAGTTCAACATAAGCCATTTGTTTGGCGTACTCTACAAGAGCATAATGAAACAACTGATGTGGAATGTAGAAATTCTGTCCAAGGCCGGGCATTAATTGTTGATGATAGAGGTATTCAATACTTTCCTTGGTCCTACTGTATATAACAGCTAATACCAATAACAAACATTTAGGAAAAATGTGTCTAATGCTGCTGAAAAAAATTAATATTTTAATTTAACATAATGGAATAGAAGTTTAGTCTTCTTATGAGAAATATGTGATAGATGTCTTATATTCCATATTTTGTAACTCAGCATATATTGTTTTTTGTATGTTTATTCATCTTAGTTGAAACTTATTCACATGTTTACAATTTAATCCTTTTAAATCCAACCCGATTGTTTTAATATGGTATGAGAGTAAACAAATACTTACCTACAAATTCTGTAAGTGGTGTTCAATAAAATGATATTGTTACAGGATATGTTTGCCGAAGAAATGATATAGGGCAAAATGGTTGCTGTGTGATTGACACAGATGAAACTACACGATATAGTTGTCAATCATGTAACGAGGATCACTGCTGTATCATTTATGAATACTGTGTTGCATGTTGTCTTGATCCTAAAAAGGTAGTAAAAATATTACGCGTTATAACCCCTTAAAAGATTATTATTATTTTCGTATCAATAATTTAATTGGAAAAACTATTTATTTTAACTAACTAAAACTATTTATACTATTATATCAGAATAAAGTATTGATTATTTAATTAAAAACACTGGTAAGCAGTTTGAAATATTAATAACTCAATATAATAGTATTTCAAGGTAAGGTATGCATAACACGGTTTCAGGTTTGATGCATATTTTGGTAGATTGATCATATATGAATATACATATTAAATAGAAAATACATTCTAACTTCTGTATTCATACTCAGTGTAATGGTAGAAAATTTGTGAGATGTAATTTAATTTGGTTTCAGCGTAACATGCTGCAAGTTGTGTTATCTAAATTAACTGCAGAAGAGCATGTTCTGGTGCATTCCCTTGCTGACGATTACGAGCTGTGTCTTACAAAATGTAGGACAAGCTCCCATAGTGTCTTGCACGAGAATTCATATAAAAACCCAGGTCACAAGCATTGCTTTACCGATAATCAAATGGTATCAAAAGATTCCTAGCAGAGATATTATCGTAGAATACAATGGACTCAAGAATAGCATCTATTAATTATGAGGTGTTAAAAGTTAGTAATGTGAATTAAAGCATTGTTAATGAGTGTATTTGGAACCATAGAGTAACTGGTAACTTGTTAGAACTTTAATTGAACTCTATAAACATGTGCTTTATTTTATAATGTGCACTAGCAAATGAAAAGAACAAAGCATAAAATAAATGTGATATAACATATGTAATATGGTGTTAGAAAAAATGTATGAAAAACAACTGAGTGTTAGGTGAGTGACTTATCTATATTTAAAATGGCCTTATATCAAATATAATATATTTAATAATTAAACACTCAATTTATAAAAAATACATATATTTACGTAATTAAAAGTAATCAATTAATTTTATAATAAGATATGTTATATGTGTATATGTACCTTTCTAAAGGTATATGGGCTAGTTATCTTGAAACACATGTTATTTTATTAGTTACCTTATTTGCTTTAAAGTGAAACATTTTAGCTTAAGCACTCTTTCGTCTCTTTCTGTCAAATTGTGATGAAAATAAAAATATGAGTATCTTATTAAAACGGTGCCATTGCACTTTTTTTATTTTTTAGTAAGGGGTTACTCTCTCGTTTTTTATTTCAAAACTGTTAAACTATGCCCATTTGCTAAGGATATATGTATTCGAATTGGCAACCTGACATCCTGGGGTGGGTACATATACCTATGAGTATACACATTATATAAATAAATATTTTGTTTCCATATTTTAAGTTATTCAATAAAAACTAATCTCATTGATCAGACTAGTCGATTTAAAATCTGTTAATCTATACCCTGACTGGTCTGAGACCGAAAATCGCTAAAAATATATTTAAAAAAATCTATGCAACATTCTAGTAAAATCAGGTTTTCTTTCAAAACACGTCCTTCGTGATTGCTATAGAGATGTCCAAATTAATGGTAAATAGATGCAAATAAAATACAACCTATACGGTTTTGTTGTCTTTAATTATAACAATTGTTTTAATGTAAAAGACTGTTAATACTCCAGTTATTCTCGTATTTAATATTGATTGAATGTAAGGGGGGGGATTTTTGAAATCAGTTAAAAATACACTTGATGAATGTATTACCACCGCTATCATAATTACATATAATTTTGAATTTAAATTTAATTTAATCCGACCTTTCCCGTATATATATCAACTAATTGCCAGAGTAGATTATTTAGGCCAATCATAATACAATTTAGAATTGTAGGCTTATTTACACATAAAGCAACCAAATCCATATAAATGGTTGGAAATAACCGGAAATTCACTCAGAAATAGAATAATAACTTTTTTATTGCGGTCATGAATGGTAGTGATTAGAATTTGACACCGACCTCTTCCAGAGAGATCACTACGCAGTATTTTTTTCCTTAAACATCACTAATCTATTTGTTAAATGATGTTAAGATATATCGCTTATTACGCATTTTTTAATGAGTTAATTAATAATTATTTATATAAACTTAAAATAACTTTTAAATAGAAAATAAAATATTACGTTGTATTACGATTAACTCCAAAAAAAATGTCTATGTAATATTCATAGAATTTTTTTATGAACGTAGAACTACGTCGAATTGATTGTGGTTTTCACAGTTACTTATAATGTTGTTATTTTTACAAGGCTACCGAAATGGCCCTAATTTATAAACATCCCAAAGTTTTACATTTTCGTATTCGATAGATATTTAAAACAATACGTTTTTATAATAGAACTGTGATCTTAAGTAGTTTAAGTAAATAAATTATATTATGTTACTTAAATAAATTTATTTTCTTAAAAATTGTTTTATTGCATAATATTCATGTTCATAAAATGCATGAAACAGTTGGCGAGTTTACTGTGACAGGTAATCGAAGGAATGGCATTCGTATCTACACGTATAATGCAATTTTACGCTCAGCCTTCTAACTTAATTCGACTCCGGCGCAGTTGGTGATCAGTAGTCGCTTCTAAGTGTCGTGTTCAAGCAAAATGATAAGGTAGGATTTACATACGTACTATTTACGTTTTTCAAAACTGGTTAGACACGTTGCATGCATACATTATAAGTTGCTTTGATAGCTTTTTTCGTGGTGCATATTTACTGTCTAATTTGCATATTTACCTTTAAGTTATATATAATCTGTAGTGTATATACCGTACTGTTATATCGTTTCCTTGATAAATTAAAGGGGGTCAACAGTCTTGAGCCATTTGCAAAATTTGGCCATCCCACCTTGCCCTACTTACCTTTTGACCGCTCGATAGATTTCATTGATTTGTCCCTGTGATCGAAATTGGTAATGTAATTTGTCCATGCGCAGGTGCAGATCGCTTATGCTCGCGTATTAATCCTAAGTCTTGCGAATAGAGAAGTTGTGATTTGTAAAAACCCAATATGAATTAATAAGTGCTGTGATAATAGTGGTAGTAGCTTAAGAAGCTAGGAATAGAAACACCAATTAACTATAGGTACAAATAAATGTGAATTAATGTTAGCTAACAACAAATAGAACATCAACATCAGGAAATAATAATTTCCATACACAAAATAATCGGCATACATGCAATATAAAGAAGATCGACTCATTTGTAATGATAGGATATTATAACAAAATTTGAATAATGCACAAAATTCTTTGGTGTCGCGGACAGCTCTAGTTCAAAGCTAGTAGCGCGCGCACCGCTTCGTGCTTTCTACCTTACATCTAGGAATGTTTCTTATTCATTTTTGTGTAAAGATCACCAAATCTAAACTCACAAAACGGATATGATGGAACTTGAACCTATTTAATAATTAAGTTCAAAGATACATTAATCTAAGTTAGTTACTTAAACCGCTAATTCTAGGAAATTTGCGTGATGCATAAAATTTTAGAAACGGCAAAGGCACCTTTTAGGCTTTCTCGCTAAAGACATTTTGATTCTATTCATTACCTAAAGGAACTTTACTATAAAATGTGCGTTGCTATAATTGCTGTAATCAGTTATTTGATATCAATCATAATAAAAACAAAATTTATTAAAGGCTGGATAAGATATTTGTATTGTTTAGTTTCGAAATTAAAATGAGTGAACTAAGTAAAAATATTTACGTCACGGTCGGATGTATTCTTTTATTTCTACCGAACTAGCACGGCAATGCGCGGCGTTGCCGTTTTTGACCGTCGCGGTCGGGTCGTCTAGTATGAATGAATTTGTCGACATTTCTTACCTGGAATGGATACTTATTGTTTGTTGGGAAAATAAGTTTTTAGTTATATATATATTGCGTGTACATTGACGAAAATATATAGCATTATAAAAAATACCATAACGTTATATTTTCTACGTTGTATAAACAAAAATGATATGCAATATTGTTTATACAACATTGGTCGCCTGAGTCCAATTATGACATTGTTTGAATTTGTATGAACATTATTGATTCAAACTTCCAACAAAAACCAAAAAAAATAATAATATATAAATATTAACGATAGTTATTTTTAACTGACTGTAAGTTTACCTCAGTTATTAGATGAGGAACGATATTGTTAACTAATAGATCTACGTAAATACGTTGAAGATCTAAGACCAGTATTATATTTTGATCGTTATTTGTCTATTGCGACTTGTTAATTGTTCATACCAAATGCAATCGAAGGACGCGGTAATATTCAGCCAAAATCAGCGTTGCCAGACGTCCCGATTTTGGCGGGACGTCCCGATTTTTAAATCAAAATGAAATGTCCCGCGCGGGACACGCTTAGTCCCGCTTTTCGGGAATAATTCGATGGCAATAAGAAGTGTGTACTACCACCACCGTACCAACTCTTTTAACAGAATCCAAAAAAAATACCGGGATTATCTTCAAACTTTATATTAAGTATCCTACCATCAAATTGCTTTCCAAAACGCCTTCTTTTTAAAATGCTACGTAAATTTAATGAAATCAGAGTTACTCATCAAGTTTAATCTGCAGCTATCCTGTGAAGAGTTCTTCGTCTTTTTAAAGAGAAAAATGAAATTTTTTAAGAAGTTATATCTTCATAGAAATATTATGAATAAGTTATTCTTATAAAAATTACTGTCTTATTGTAAGTTGCAATTTGAAACCCTCAATCTTCAGAGTATTGTTTGAAACGCTATATTTTTCTAATACATAAGACTTTTTTTTATTTTTATTTTTTAATCAGAAGATGAATAAGAACTATTTAACTTATATAAAATACTACAGCAGTTGGTCAATGTTCAAATGAAATCTTAACAGATAGATTATTTTATCGCTGATAACGAGAGATGTCTATATAACGACAAAATATAGATTAGGATTATTATCAACAGGAATTATATTTTTAGTGTTTGTCGCTAACTGGTGTAGACCCAAAGCTATTTCTAATAGTTTATGAAATACCAATCGATCTCATAATATATAAATTTCTACGTATTGAATAATATATATTTGAAAGCATTCTGAACTACTGTACACAATGTCATCTGGCTACATCAGAGTGCGATATTCGGAATCCTACTGTCTACACGGACAAGCAAATAACACAAGGTGGAGGGGGGGTATATTAAGATATCACCGGTACTTATTTTTTTTCGTCAAACGTGTGATTTCTAACCCGAAAAGCGGCTTAGAAAAACGATCGATCAGTAGATCGAGAGAGATTCTCTGCGTAGTGCGCGTGATGACGCCGAGTGGCTTGATGAAACCGCCGTTGATCTTCAACAAAGTACAGTACCAATTACTGACTTGCAAGATCCAGTTAGTATTGAAGAAAAAGTCTTGCTAATCTGTGGCAATGTTAAATGTACATTAAATATGTTCATGTACTTATACAATATATGTTTTTCGCATGATTACACCCTTTTTATATAAAACTTTAGAGGTGTCAAGGGACACCCGGATGGAACGAAATTCCTTTCGATTAATTTATATGTTAATTGGTATCATAACAGTATGATAGATTTTCTCGACACCAATCTTACGACGAAAAAAAAAAGCCAACTTCACGAGGTGTTCCCAAGCGGTCACCCATCCAAGTACTGACCTCGCCCGACGTTGCTTAACAAACTATAACAAACAATAGCAAATAGCAAAAAAGTGTCGTGACAACTTTTCGTAAGAATTTTTTCCGTCTAGCCCCCTTTCACAACGCGCGATAAGGAACTTCGTTCCAATAATATTCCTTTAATATGTATTATTTTTATGCCAGTCAAAAACAACCTGCAACCGTTATATCTTGACATTTTTATCATGGTCCTTAATTTTCTAGAATTGGATTAGATTATACTTTATACCGGTACTTAAAAATAATATTTAAAAAAATGTAAGATCATTTGTGGGTAGTAAAAAATACATGTGATTTTTGATGTGGGTTGGGGGGGTAGTCTCAAACCTCACCACGTATCACTATGGGGATACGTGGTGAGGAAATGTTAAAAAAACATCACGTGATTAATGGACAGCCCCTAGACATAAGGTATTTAGGCCTATTTGTACGAATAAGAAATTCCTTGGATGCGTCTTTCCATTTAATAAAAAAGTTAAAATGACTCAAGAACTTGTTCACTTCCCTGTCGTCTTCATTTTGTAGAATTAAACGTTTACAATACACGAGCATGTTTGATTTATATCTCCAATAGTTGTTGAGAACATTCTTAAGGCAATGTGTTTAACAATTATCACGATCATTATACTCAGGGCCGCGCCGCCCTTGTGTGAAGTGTGCGAGGCACACAGACGCCAAGACAATAAGGGCGCCTCCACCGGAAAAAAAATCGTTACAGTTACACAACAACATATTCTTTGTAGTGGAGAATCGATAAGTAAGTAGGTACAATGGGCGCAAATTTAAATAACAAAACATAGGTAAAGGTATATTTGTCTCCTAAGATAATATTTGCGTTTGTGGTTCAATTTTACTCCGTTTGTCTGTTTTTAATGTGAGATGATGCCGCCGAAGCTACGTCCGTTCCTCTCCCTGAATGAGCTAGCGGAAGCGAACTGGTTTTACCTAATCCTTAGGAAAATATAATTTAAGTGTATAAAACTGGAGAACATGAACAAATAATAAATAAAATACGTTGAAACATGAAGATACGTAAAAAAAAGAGGGGCTTCATAGGTTTGCAAGGCCTCCTCCAACTTTTTCCACCTTATTTTATTTTATGTGACGACATTCATTTTTTGCCAGCTACTCTTAAATTTCGTCGTCCCATCGCTCTTTCGGTCTGCCCTTGTTTCGTTGTCCTTTTGGGTTAGTCCATTCGGTTACCTTGGTTATACTAAAGTTATACTTACAACCTCTGTACATACGGCATACATTTGAGTCAGATTTATTAATTATTTTATAGTTGTTATTCCTTCCCCGGTGAAGGCGGTTTTTTACCCTAATCTGATTTGTTACCACTAGGCGAGCTCACCTTATATTACCAAAGGGAAATGAAAAAAAATCCCGTCACACGTCACGATACTTAGCTAAATTAATTGTTATCTTGCATGTCTTTTAACGTCGCCAGTCAAACCCACTCGACCGTGTAATAACGAAATAATACACTCGTTGTTCTTAAGCATATTTAGAATACTGATTACTACTTTAACACTTATTTCACACATGAAAAATGTGTTTCTATTTTAATTTCTATGCGAATAATAATACAAATAAATTAGGATGTATAAAGACGTAAATTATACATTAGAGTTACAATATTTACAATTATTATTAAAGTATCTAACTTTATTTATCTTCTATTAATGATTATCAAAGCTAGTGAAAATGCTAGTGCATTCGAGTAATTGCATTTTTCTATCTATGTACGCAATTGTATAATAGGTATAGTAGAGGAAACCAGAACGTCTATCGTCATAAGATCGTCTACTTGCCTATAAAGAACAATATTTTTGAATTTATCCTTGCGAGTTTAAAAGGAAAACCATATCGTCATATCATCTTAATTATATTTATTTATGATGTTTTATATGTATTTATATAATTTGTATTTGTACTTTTAACTAACCATAAATGAAACACTTTGTTTGAAGCAAAAGTGACTTTAATCGTTTAAAATATGAGCTTATACCTAACATAAAATTAGGGTAAGTAGGGTTGCGTCGCTAACAAAAACTAACTTGGCTTATCTAAGTGTTCATAAATCTAAGCGACACTTCAATACTTGCAGTAGACCTTTTTGGACATTATCGGATACAAGAATGTTGTATTACAATTTATGAAAAGAAAACACTAAAAGGTTCATATTCGCTTCAAGCATTTGTTTGCGCTTCTAATTATTAACTAATATATAAATAGTAATAAATTGGGTTAAGCCGGTTAATAAACAGCATACAACTAAGTAAGTATTAAATCACCCCTTAATCATTAATTACATTGCTAAAAATAAAAATAGGCAAAATAATATGCGTTTATTGGAAACTATTGAGGCACAATCTGGTGTCTAGCACGAAATATCATCGTTTGTTTATACAGAAAATACATCGGAATGAGTAATTAAATATAAAACATCAGCATTACATTGAAGATAAAATTTCAAAACAAACACGAAATTATACAATAATAATTGGTCTGATAAACTTTGATTACAAACCAAAAAATTATATTAATGTACCTATTTAAAGTACGTCTCAAGTCGGATGGAGGATTCTGTTATCTATACTAATATAAAGCTTAGAGTTTATTTTCGCCAACTAGATCAATTGAAAAATTTGACTTGAATTTGCCATTTAAACATCAACATAATGAGCGGAACATCAATAAAAAAATTACCTTATTAAGATCATTCGGTGGGTGCACTGCGTAAACGATTAGTCTATGCAAAATCAAAAGTATTTTAAAGTTGATTCACTTTTTGAATGGCTATATAATTTATTCTTAAACCGTTATTTTTTTAATAAAGCTAATATTCTATTTAATATGTTTTCATCACAAGTATTCAATTTCGGACAGAGTTGTCCTTTATTATAGCTATAATCTTAATAACATTTGATTTCTATAAGAATATCTTTGGGTGATAGTTTAGAAATAACTTCGTAACCAAGTGAATAATCTGGAGATCGTTTTTTTTTATCTCACTTGCAGAATGAGTAGGTTTTACAAAAAAAATAAATAGTTTTGGAAATATTATTATCGAAACAGTTATGGTTTCTATAGTTTCAGGACCTATTTTCTTATTTCGAGTATGATATATTTGAGAATGTATTTTTAGAAATATTTGATCCATTCTTTTCTGCTTAAATATAGAAATATTTAATTTGTTGAAAGTCTATAGGTACGCGGAGAAAGTGTTTAATATAAAAAATTATGTATATTGTCTGCTGTTATTTAATTGAAATATTGACACGTGCCTGATTATATGATAATAATATCATAAGGCTTTTATATAATATTTTTATCTCATTATATGCTAAATCATATCATAAAGTTTTATTACAATTAGGTATTATTTATGTGAAAGTATGCTTATAAATAAGCTTACAACAAATAAGACGGAAAATATTATATTTTTTATTTAAACTATTTATCTTATTATACTTTTTAATTAGCTGATAATTGAAGATATACCAAAAATTTTAAGATTTTAGATGCAAAATTCTATTTGTAAAAGCTACACCGGCCAATACATTCATCTTATTCACTGTAGAGAGTTTTAGGAGTTGTATATATGGATGGGATTGAATTATTGGACGTCTAGGCACAAAACAAATTTCCACCTCTATATCTCATTTAGGTACGTTGCAGCATCGTTATAAGGAACCAACTGTCCATCAAAGTATATCCAAACTAATGCGACTTAGCGTCCTTCAAGAATACAGCGACTAATCGTCAGTTTTATGGCAGTTGCATAGCTTGAACTCCCTTTACCGTTTACTATTAAATAAGCACTGTAATTAGTAATAATGAGCAGTGTGAGGTAACAATACATAGCTTTTTTTTCATACAAATTCTGTAAGTTAAAGCGTCCCCGAACTAACCCAGTCCGACCAAGGAACCGTAATATACAGACTGTTCCAGAAGAAACGTTACCGACCTAATGACTTGCAACTCATTCGTTTATCCTCATTTAAACCTCTTTTGGTCTTCGTATTTTAATAAAACAAATGTCAAATCTGTCAGCTAATTCAGGTCAAGACGTTTGAAATGGCGTATGCCATGTAAACAATATTTTTTAGTTTTATTGTATCTACAATTATTATAAATTTATTTGTGCTAGTATTAAAACATTTACAGTTACAAGACATACTGTAATACAATATTATGTTCGGTTAAGTGTTAAACAAAACCGTCATTTAATAAAGGTAATAATTTACAAATGAATCTTTGTACGTAGGTACTTCACGATTAGCTGTCTTTAAAATATTGATATAACCGTTGGTTTTAAACCCGTAAGTCGAAATTTACTTCTGTGATAGAATCGTCTTCACATTATCTAAATGTTGATTTATCCATTGTAATTATAATATTTACTTAATTTAAGTCCTTACTACATACCTACTAGTTACAATTTATAGGAAAACTTCTTATAGTTAAACAAAATCTAAATGGTACGTGTTCAGGTCGCGTTGGTGTCTAGTAGGCAGTGTGTTCGCGGCGCTGGTGGTGGGCGCGCTGGTGGCGGTGCTGGTGCTGCAACCGTGGTCCAGCCCTGACCACCCGCGCTACCCACGGGCCGTCGTCGCTGCCAATGGCATTGAGTGCGCTGCTATAGGCCGGTACGTATCTTAGTACTTAGAAGAACGACACGGGCAATTATTTTAAATTATATTTCCAAAAATCTTATGGAAGAATTACCTAACACCAGTTATATTAACTGGCATCTGACTTAAGAAAACAGAGATATCCATGCAGAGATGATACTAAATTTGTTAAAAATTGTTTTTAGGAGCATATTGGAAAGAAATGGTACAGCGGTGGATGCTGCTATTGCGACGTTATTCTGTGAGGGCCTAGGTTGTTCGCAATGTATGGGTCTTGGCGGGGGCTTCTTGGCCACCGTCTACGACGCACCTACGGGGAGAGTCCGAGTGCTGAACGCCAGGGAGAGAGCTCCAGCGGCAACGTATTCAGACATGTTCGCGAACGCATCTTCCCAAGTAGGTGGTCGCGCGATCGCCGTGCCAGGGGGAATTGAAAGGCTACGGCGCGCTCTACCGAGAATACGGCCGATTGCCCTGGAAGGAGCTGGTCAAGCCGGCAGCAGACCTCGCCCGGAACGGACACCGCGTCAGCGAATATATGGGACGCGTACTCAAGTCTTACAGCGATCGGATTCTCGCCGAACCGTCTTTCAGGTAAGATATTACATTAAATATTAATTGCTTGCAAGAAATAAATGCAAGAATTTAATCTAATTCTTGAAACTCCTACTCATAAAACTGCATTCTAGAGGAGGAGTGCCTCCTTTACTGTGAAAAGTATTCTGCTATGGAATTCCCTACCAATTGATATTAGACGAGCTCAGTCTTTAAATTTATTTAAAAAGCTTCTTTTTGATAATTTTCTTTCTGGCTCGTAATTAGCTCTGTTTATATATATTAATAATTGCGAATCAGTTAACCTTTAGATTGACTTTAAAAAAAAATTAATACATATTTTTATTTATTATTATTGTAATTTTTTCTTTAGATTTTACTTTATTTTATTTTTGTTATAGTTACGTGTTATTTTGAGGTTTTTTTTTGTTAATTATTTTTGCATTTCTTGTACTCTACCCTCTGTAGGTGTTTCTTTTTCATTGTTCCACATTACGGTTGCCTGGAGGCTGGAAGAAATCGCTTGTTAGCGATAAGGCCGCCCGTTGCCTTATAACTTTTTTAACTATGTTTTTGAATAAGGATAAATTTAAAAACAATGCACTCATACTGCTCACTCATATTATAGAACATGGTCTCTTTATTAATATAACAAACTAATAGTTCATACCGACGGTACCGCTAAGATTATATCACTTAATGTATATACTGATATGTCTAATGTAGCGAAGTATACATGAACCCAGCAACCGGGGAGGTGTGGAAAGAGGGGGGATACAATCCGCGAACCGACCCTCGCGCGAACCCTCGATATAATCGCGGAGGAGGGCCCGGAGGCGATACACAACGGTTCTCTCACCGCAGCTCTCGTGAGAGATATAGAGAATTTCGGTGGCATCATTACAGAAGACGACTTCAGGAATTACAGGTAACTTGTAACACGTATATAGCGTACACAAAATTTACAGAATTTAAAGTTTAATTCTATATGTATTGTACGTTTCTCGTGGTTTAATATTTAGCTTTGTATGGCCTAATTAGGTTAACCGCCTTTGCCATAATATTAAACATAACCATTATATCGTGTCCAAAATAAACTATATTCCGTTAGTCACGTGACTGTTTTTAAAACCAATTCTAGTTTTTGCAACAACTTTCGCAAATGGCCTACTTATCTTGAGACACATTAGCAGATTACGATGTTCCAGGAAGTATTGAGTATAATTTATCGCTTTGTTGAAATAATTTCTATTATATCAGATAAACGGAAGCAAATGCTAAGGTATTTATGCCCTTACTTGAGCATTATCTCTATTTATCATTATTTCATAAAGGTAAATATCGTTTACTTGTTTAGGAATTGGTTTGCAGTATAATTGTTTTTTTTACTAAGTATACCAAATTCTTCTAAAATTATAAAAAAGAAAAATTTTCTGTAAATAAAAAACAAAACGGGTTTTTTTTTTTTTTTTTTAAAGGGGGGGAAGGGGGGGGGGGTTTTTTAAGCCCCCCCCACCAAAAACCGGAAGGGAGGGGGTTTTTCTTTTTATAATTTTTTTTTTTTTTTTTTTTAAAAAATTTTAAATATTTTTTGTAAATAATTTTTTGGGGGGGGTTTTTAAAAAAAGGGGGGGGGGGGAAAAAAAAAAAAAAAAAAAATGTTTTTGGGGGGGGGGGGGGGGGGGGGGGGGGGATGGATTTTTTTTTTTTTTTTTTTTTTTTTAAGGAAAAAAAAAAAAAAAAAATAAAAAAAAAAAACCCCCAACTAAAAAAAAAAAAAAGGGGGAGAAGGGGAGGGGAAAACACACCCCCCCCACCCCGGGGGGGGGAGGAGGGGGGAGGGGGGGGGGGGGGGGGTTTTTATAATATTCTATTATTATTTGAAAAGGGGGGGGGGGGGGGGGGGGGGGGGGGGGGGGGGGGGGGGGGGGGGGGGGGGAAAAGGGGGGGGGGGGGGGGTTTAATAAAAGGGAGGGGGGGGGGGGGGGGGGGGGGGGGGGGGGTTGGGGGGGGGATAAAAAAAGGGAAAAAAGGGGGGGTTAAAATAACTTAACAAGAAAGGGAAAAAAAGAGAAAAAAGAAGAAGGGGGGGGGGGGGGGAGGGGGGGGGGGGGGGGGGGGGGGGGGGGGGGGGGGTTTGATTTTTTTCTTGGATTAGTAATTGGTTTTTTTTGTAATAAGTTTGCTTGAGGGGGGGGGGGGGGGGGGCCTAGTACCTCAAGAGTGGCTGTTAATAATGGTTTCCATTATTTTGGAGAACAAGGAGGTTATAGCTATTGGGCGTAGTTGGACGGATAAGGGTGCGTGCGGTTGGATCGAGGCGCCAGCACTTCGGAACAGTGCCGAGGGAAAAGGGGCCGGAAAAGGGGGGGGGGGGGGGGGGCCAATCAGGAGCACAAGTACGCAGCACAATTGGAGGGATGCCATCAGGCCCGCCCGACTTATGGATGTCCAAGGAAGAAAGTTACGGAAGGGGAAAAGGAGGGGAGAAAAAAGAGTCACACTTTTTTAGAAAGTTTCTTTTCCTTTTTTGGGCAAGGTCCCCTTTTTGGGGAAAATTTTTTTTTTTTTTTTTTTTTTTTTTAAATATTTTTACCTTTTTTTTTTTTAAAAATTGTATTTTGTGTTTGTTTTTACCAATGTGTCAGTGTGCCGAGCGTTGGAAAGCTTTTTTCTCAGTAAAATAAAAATAAAAAAATCTTATCATCTATCATCTTCATATTCTAATTTGCTTTACAGAACAGAATGGCAGGAGCCAATCGTCGTGCGCGTATCACCAGAGCACACTCTGTACTCAGTGCCCCTGCCAGGCTCCGGGTCAGTACTGGCCTTCATCTTGAATATGCTTCGAGAGTGGGTCGGTACGGGATCAGACGCGCCAGTCGACAGTAACCTTTATTGGCATCGTATTGTGGAGACCTTCAAGTTCGCCTACGCGCGCCGAACCGGCCTGGGAGATCCTAGCCGCACCAATCTGCCGTTTAGCATCGCTGAGGTAGGTGATCTTTACCACCTTTACGTTGGTTTTACTAAAACCGCGTGCCAGGAGTGTCAGGAAGAGTCTCTATTGGAAGTGACACAGTAAGTGCCCCACCCCAACAGAAAAGCTTTGCAGTTATTTATTTTATTCAAGTTTATTATTCCACTTTCCACCGGAACACTAAAAACGTAAAGGTTTGTAAAAAAATATATGAATTTTGAATGAAATGCTTTTGTACCAAAAAAACAAACTTAATCGTTCTACTATTTTCTTTTATTAATATAACTAATAAACTATCTTAATATGTACATGACTTAAGATCCAACTCTGTCATCCGATCATCTCATAATTTCATTCTAAAATTTATCGTATATAAACAAAATATGTTTTTAATAATTATTTACTGTTTAGTTTCGTAAATTATTGACAGTAGTGATAAGAGTTAAAATTGGATTTAGTTTTGTATGCACAAAGCCTTATCTATATAGATTTCCTTCACATCAAACGACACGAAGTCTCGTATTTAAAGTAATTACTGATAGTGATAACATTGATTAACTACGACGTATTTGACATATTATATTATATACATGATATATTGTTATTGAACTTTATGCTTTAATAACCTGGAGAATATATTAAGGCTTTACTGGGCTGAATGATTAACAAAACTATGTTACAACAAACATTTAACATTAAATACAATTATATTTTTGTAGAGGTTGTTCAGGAGATAACAAATATTACATTAAGAATGCTTAAGGTTGCTGAAAATCCGCCTCGTTTGTTCAAGACAAATATTTTTTTTCGTCACCTGCTTAGAGTGTGTAAATTACAGAACTGAAATTTGGTTATATAGTTGGGGATCACAGCGCCGTTCAAGAAGCACAGGAATCATATTAAAGAATAACCCAATCGGCAAAAAACATTTAAATAAAATTCTATTTTGTTGACTTTGTTCAGGAGATCACATTGAAAACAAAACTCTGTATATACATATTTTGAATAAATTATAGAAAATAATGAGTTTTGCCAAAGCATGACATCATGTAACATACTTACTATTATTAACAAAATAGAAATTTATATTAGTATAACATTTGCATAAAGTATCAACTTTACTTAAGTTGATACTTTACCCATAGATTAATGATCAATTACACCTATTGTTTTTATGTAGCTGTTGAATTGCGTTCTAAACTTACAGAGGTTTTGATATATATAACGAAAAAACGAGGTTACAAATTGCATTGTCATCCAGTTTCGCTATTTTCCAAATATGTATTGAAATCTAAAATGGCAACAATCATCCTCTACTTTTATCCTCATTATTGTCTTTCCAGGCCTAAGAATATATTAGTGCCTTATCAATACTATAATAACAGTTGAGTATTAGAAATATTTACGTTATACGAATCATCGATTCAAATTCAATGTTTTAGGGCATTTCTATATCTGAATATAGAGAGAAAATTAAAAAAACGTGTGTTGAATTGATTATATTTTGTTTCAGTTGGAACGCAATTTGTCTACGCCTGAGTGGGCAGTAGAGCACAGAGCTAAAGTGGACGACACTCGCACATTTTCAGATTGGAGATACTATGGTGCAATGTTTGAAGGTGCCGACGACCACGGCACTGCGCATATTATTGTTGTCGCACCAGATGGTAGTGCCGTATCTGCTACAAGTACTATTAACTATATGTAAGGAAAATTTATTTAATGTTGCTCTATGGCGCAATCGATCTTGTTTTATTCTACGTTTTTCAGTGGCGTTCCATAATACTATTTCTATTTATAGGATTATTTTAATTCATTGAAAAATGTCTTAAGAATCATCTGAAACAACCTGATGTGAGGCATGAGGCGTTAAACAGTTTAACTTACAGTATTTAAACAATTTGTCTTTAGAGCGGCGTAACTTCACTCCAATGACAAAAAGATTAATTATTATGCAATATTTACTACTGTTAATTACGCAAAATATCACAATATAGTTCTAGATAAGATAGTCTTAATAAAATAATTATAAAAATTATATCATTAAGATTATAAAAATGAATTCATTTAGGTTGCTGAAACTCCGCTTCATTTGTTCATGATCAAATATTTATTTCGTGTTTGCATCGTTATTAAAGAAGAATCGTTATTAGAACTGAAATATGGTTTTATAGATGGGGCTCACAGCGCCGTTCAAGAAGCACAGGAATCATATTAAACAATGAAATGGATGACTTCGCTATTCCCAATCGGGAATCAGTATACGGCATGCCTCCCTCCCCTGCTAACATTATTAGCCCGGGTAAACAACCGCTCAGCTCTATGGCACCGAGTATTGTACTACGAAATAATGACACGGTGGACTTGATACTTGGTGGCGCCGGTGGAACGAAGATCACGACTCAAGTTGCATTGGTAACAATTTATATCTTTACTGTGACAATGCACAACACAAATTAGTTATAAAAATCGAAGATTTATATTGGTAAATATAAATATAATATAATTTATATTAGTAGTTTCATATATTTGTAACCAATACCAAAAAAAGACAACGAGCTGGCCGCACTACTCTACCGACATACAGTTTAACTAGTACGACTACGGAGGGTAGGTGTTCAAGTTCTGCATCACAACAACTAGCCCATACGTGTTAACATTTAGAATGTTACAAAATTTCAGGCGCAAGTATTAATTTGTACAAATACAGCATTGTTAAATATTTATTATGTTGGCTGGCAATTATAAAGACTTTAAATTAAATAAAAACTACTACTGATTTCCAAAATGCTTTTACTATTAGATTGCTACATTATTCCAAAATATTAAGAAAATACAGGCCGTTAGTAAATAATGTTTGTGGCGTCATACATTGTGCATTAAATTAAGTATGTTTTTTTCAGCTAACAATGCATACGCTTCTCGAAGACAGTGAATTGCCCGAGGTCATGAAGAGGCCGCGTCTACATCACCAACTCATTCCCATGGAAATAGAGTATGAAGAAAAGTTCGACCCAGTAAGTTCTTTTTAACTAAGTGTTGACGTGGTACAATTAGCTTAAATGAAACTCCTGACCACGATTGCTAAAAAGCACTCAAAACTAAGTTTAGTGCTATGTATTACAGTGGAATTTTTATAACTCGAACCTCGTTAAGTCGAAATCCTCAATAAGTCGTAAAATATTGCCATTCCCTTCCGCTAAACCCGGAATTACGCAGTATCTCGAATTATTTAGACTTTGTAACTCGAACAAAATGTTATTTCCCTACGCGAAATATTGATAATATATACATACTTATACTCTATGACTCGGGGGAGGAGTTAGTAAAATATAATGACTTCTTACTTGGAATTCTCCGAAATAATATCAATTAAATTCAAAATGAATGATCGGGTTCGGTGCTTCTAATCTATTGTTAGACTGGGTTCACACGGCACGTTTTCTTTGTATACGTTTTTTTAACGTACTTTCACCCGGGTTTTCACATGTTAGATTTTCATTCGTGTAAAATAAGTATTACCGCAGTCTTCCCACA
This sequence comes from Pieris macdunnoughi, assembly GCA_905332375.1. Classification (NCBI taxonomy): domain Eukaryota; kingdom Metazoa; phylum Arthropoda; class Insecta; order Lepidoptera; family Pieridae; genus Pieris; species Pieris macdunnoughi. The sequence goes on from CAJOBZ010000063.1 coordinate 5,114,949, forward strand.
ATTGTCACAGTGAGCGAGAACGAGACAGAGCTATATTATGTGCCCCTTTAAACCGAATTAACGTTAAAGTTCATTCGATATGCTTGACAAGTCCGTTGAGTATTCGTTTGAACGTATAAACGCTGTACGATATTTTGCAGTACAAACGTGTGAATGGGTCTATGTACAATACATTTGCCACTTTTTATTCGTTAAGACGTATACTGCAAAAAAACGTGCAGGACAATGCCGTGTGAACCCAGTCTTATTGTCTTGTACACGTGCAGTGAATGAATACATTTATAAAACTTTCTAAGAAACCAGAAGAAGTTAATGGATTATGTTTACTGTACAGTTTACTTCATTAATCTCAATAAAAAATACAGTCATTCGTTCTAAAAATATATACTACGAATTGTTATTCAAATTCGACTCAACAAATCGCACTTAACATCATATGTACCCCGAAGTTCTTGTTAAGTCGAAAACTCGTTAACTCGTTCTTTGCATTTCCCTTGACAGAGATTTCACTGTAATTTGTTTTTATATGGGATATATTCAATTCGGTGGCAGTTGTTGGAGGGATGTCCAAATAAATGAAACACTTTGTTCGAAGCTATTATTAAATAATAACTAACATAAAAATAGGATTGAATGAAGTATGACAATTATGGTTGTCTTATTTGCTTGCATGTGGTTGGTGGTTGCGACGCTGGACTAACAAAAACCTTTATTTGTTATTTTTTTCGGTTCTTAAAATTGTGTGGCACATCTGTTACCTATACGAATATAAGTGAAGTTACATATTTTACATTCTTGGCAACGGTAATGTTATGTAATAATTTGTGGATGAAAGAGGTTATTTATTACAACTTGTTACAATCAAAACTTACCCTGTTGATTTAGGATACCAGTAGAAGTTAAGCTATTATTTTATATTATTCTATTTTTAGGCAGTGATTTCTTCTTTACGTGCCCGCGGTCACGTGACCACCAGCCGTGGCCCAACGGCGGGTTTCGCGGCTATGGTGGCGGCTATGAGAGATAGCGGCGACTATTTTGTACCGCAGACTGATAGCAGACGAATAGGCAGTGTGGACGGATTTTAGAAATAATTTACCATTTCAACGTGACTAGAACAAAAAATTTTGATACAAGCATTTATATTCTTTTGAAGCAGGATTATTAACCATGTTAATGAAATCATCATGTGTACTTTGATTATCCCATTTGTAATGGGATCATTAAGTTTGATTCACTTTTACTTCTGTCTTAAACTTCAGAGCGTTATTCCTAATCAAACAAATTACGAGTACACATTGTGATGTTTCGGCGACTTATCTTTTTTACATTTTCATAAAGCGACCGATTTTTATGTTAAGTCGTGAATAAATAATAGTTATTCTTTTTAAGCCTGCGAATTTTGAGTAGTTCCTATATAATGCTGAATTTCTTTTGTATAGTAGGAATTTTAAAGTACAGATAAATTATTGTAAATGTATGCAAGTGTACTTAACAACGTTTTTGTATCTACTTCTCTAGTTTATACAACAATGAAAAATGTATTTTTTATCTATAATATATTTTTGAATTTTGTATTTTTGATCAAAATAATTGTTAACTGAATGATTATATTGTGTAAATAATTATGATAAATGACTACGTTACCAAAACTGTGATGTTAAGTTTTGAATAAAAATTTGTTGTAACATTTATAATTTTATTTAGAGCGTATGGAAGATTCAGTCGTCATTTGTATGTTTAGAAGTTCTTTGGCGATATCTTGATCCCATTTTTGTAAATGACCCAAACAATCGATACTAGAAATAAAGCATAAACAACGCATATAATAAAAGCAACACAAATCGCAAAGCATTCATTTTACAGTATATAATGAAAGTAAAGCTTTTCAACGTAACCAGAACCAAATGAAAAAAATAGCATGAAAATAATTGATACATAATATAAAAATTAGGTCATAGCTACCGGAATCTCATGGCATAAGGGTGCGTTCAAGTATTAGGTACGTCACGCAATTTTTTGGAGATTATTGACCCCCCAATGTAACGCGCCGTAACGTTTTTCTGTATCCAATAGAACAACGTTTCGTGTAAGTAAAGTACTGGAATGTCGAAAATAATATTAACATTAACGCGTAATTCAATCCCCGCCCCTCATCGTAACGTTTTACTAAAGGACCCCCCCCCCCCCAAATTCATTACGTAATACTTGAACGCTCCCTAAAATAATAATAAATAAAATGAGGGGAAACTTGGACATTTTCCATTTACAGTTAGAAGGAAATTCAAAAATAAAATAAAAAATATTAAGTAGGTAATTAGTTCCCTAAAGATCAAGAAATGCAAGTGGAGTTCCTGGAATCGTTTTCTAATTCGGAATGAAGTCTTAAGTTATTTATATATCTATCTATAAGCAAATGCGAGTTGCTTTGCAAACAAGCAGCTTTATTTAAGTCATTTGATCGGATGTTGGAACTATCTAATTTATACTCGGCATCCGACAAATGTGGTCTTGAGGAAGCTCTAGAAACAATAAAGTCACGATGGAATTTAATGTTTAAAACCTTTATCGAAATGGATGCTGATCTTGTAGGCCAATCCAACTCTGAGTATCACAATAAATATTACGAGCAGGAAGCTATATAATTATATATAGGCGTCAAAAGGACGAATAAATCTCAAATTTCGGTCTATCCTATACCTATATATAACGGTAGTTTTGAAAAATGGGTATCATTCCGGGACTCCGGGACGGAAAAATTCAACCCTTTCTAACGCAGAAACAATGCAATATTTAAAATCAAAATTAAGGGAGGAACCCGAGAGGCTCATACATCAATAATTGCAAGTTAGCAATGAAAATTATGACGCATGTTGGAGAATTATCACAAATAGATACAAAAACATATATCTATATCTAAATCTATGTCAATAGTTCTATTATCTATCTAAATAGTTTTATGCAGCTTCCAAGGATTGATAAAAGCATAAAGGACAACCTGGAACAAATTAAAAAACTTCACGATGTCACTTTCGAATGCTTGAATGGGCTCAAAATTTTGACAAAGAGCATTGGGACACCATTATAATTCATATTCTGTCTCAAAAACTAGATTATGACACCTATCAAGCATACATTGCATCAAGTATCCCAAAGAATTACCGGTGCTTAAATATTTAATTGATTTCTTGGAAAAAACATTTACTGCCTTGGAAACAACAAACAATCGACCTCAGCAGAATTTTGTTGCAAAACATCTACTTCGACCTAATAATAAGCCAATCAACAATAAATTCGTGTCATCGCAAGTGAGTAATCGACGTCATGAAAATATAGGTAAAAACACGTACCTACTGTAAATTATGCAAATCACCTAATCATGTCACGTTTAATTGTAAATCTTTTTTAGCAAGGAATTATAAACAAAGGCTTGATACAGTTTTAAAATTAAAGATACTAATTGTTTATGTAACCACGATGTCAAGGATTATGTTTCACCGAGTAGATGCACAGTTTGTTATCAGAAGCATAATACAAGGTTACATAATGCATTAAATAATTCGACTTCTCCTAATCGTCCATCAAGTAAGTTTCAATATAAAAAAATATTATTATTCATCTAAAGATTTTGCAGAAGTGGGGTAATGGAAAGAATTACATCATGCGCGCACTTATTGACAGGTGTCTCAAATATCAATAATTAGCAAAAAGGCAGCACGGTTGTTGAAACTAAACAGGGAAGGCTGTAGGTAATGGTGTTATCTCAAGAGTGGGGGAAAACACACGACGGATCAAGGGTCAGGTAACATTGACCTGTTCTTCAATTCACACTAACTATACATTACAAACAAGAGTTTTTATTGTGAATAATTTAGTGCATAAATTACCTAAAAACTCCTTTAATATCATGGCCGTATATTAAAGATATCGAATTGGCAGATCCCGAATTTAACAGAAGCTGCCAAATAGATATATATTGTTAGAGCCGATGTCTACTCTCAAATTAAGATGGGTGGAATATTCAGAGAAGAAAATCTCTCACAACCTATAGCACAACAGATACGATTTGGATGGATTTTATGTGGAAAACTAAAGTCATACTAAATAGCACTGAAGATTACTACAGAAATTTTGGGAAATAGAAGACATTAAAGAGTCTCCATCCGTCGTGTCCTCTGAAGACCAATATTGTCTTAAGTTGTATAAAAAAACAACAAGCAATTTCATAGCCTGGAACGGAAATAAGCGAGGCAACCCAAAACCGCAAGGCAATATAAAGACTTTTTAAATGAGTATAAGGACTTAGGGCACATGTCTTTTGTCAAAAATAAGGGTTCAGATATTGGGTATTATTTATCTCATCATTGTGTAACCCGGGCACATTCGGAAACTACAAAACTACGTGTTGTATTCAAAATTCAAAGACATCAACGGGACTTAGTTTAAACAACAAGACTTACAATCCCTAATATTAAAGTGGAGTATGGTAAGAAGTATTTCGTTATGGTGTATACATATGCAGACGTGGAGAAAATGTTTAGAAATATTGTCATTTTTGAGTGTGATCGGAAAATGCAAAAAATTATTTGGCGAGATACCTACAAAAATTCAACCGTTACAGGAATACGAACTGACATACGTATGGCACAAAGGTGGCGCTCTTTTTTAGCCATGATGACGTCAAAGCCGCTAGCTATGGAGATGAGACCTCGGTTTCCACGGGCAGCGGAAATTACAGAGCAAGCATTTTATACAGATGACTCAATATATGGGGCTCAACATTCTATAGAAGAAGGATGCAGCATGGTAACGAAGTTACAAGATCTGTGGCAGGCAGGGGGGCTTTACATTAAGAAAATGGGCATCCAACGAACTAAACATACCTATTGAAAAGGCTTTCGGCAAATATTTACGTTAAAAGGGGATCTTATTTCATAAATACTGGGTATACTGGAACCCGAAAGAAGATTGCTTTAAGTTTCAATCGTCATTTGACTTTTAGAATAAGACGATCAAAAGAGAGCTTTTGTCAGATATATCTGACGGGTTGGTTAGCTCCTGCAATTACGGCTATGAAAATTTTTTTCAAGAAGTGTGGAAGCAAAACACTGCAGTAGTTTCTCACGGGCAATCAAAAGTGTTGCCTGGATATTACGGCTTTTACCAAAAAATAAGGGTTAAAGGTAACGGCATCTTAACTTAGCTGAATGGAAGCAAAATGGTAGTTAATTCGTCACGTACAAGAAGACGAATTTTCCTACGAGATTGAGAACTTAAGAAGAAAGGAGCGCATTAATAAAAGTAAATTAATTGCATTGAATCCATATCTTGGAGAGGGTGGCCTTCTTCGTGTGGGGGGAACCATACGAAATGCCTTCATTAGTAAAGACATACAACATCCCTACAGTACAGTACAGTATGATTGAAATTATATATAATAAATTAGTACATAAAATAATTTACGATGTATAACAACAGTCTTAATACAAGTAACAATAATATTATGGTGTAATGGTAACAATATTAATAAAATTAAACTTATAAACATAAACTAATAATAATAAAATAATATACATTGAAATAAATAACGAAACTTAACATAAACTAAAATATATCATTAAAAGGAGTCCCTTTAGGCAAGGTTCCGAAGATACTGGCAGCGTTCCCCCCTTTGAATTGCTAGACTAATTCTTTGTCCGAGGTAGCTGCCAGATCTTCGGTCTCCTGTGATGTCGACTAACCTTTTTTGAAATTTCTTTAAAAAAGCCTTAAAGCGCTAGGACCCCACGGACCAAGGGTCTCGACACCGAATGGGACAAAATCATATTCAGAGCCCAGACCCCTGTATTTGCCTGCTTTTTTTTTTTTTTCAGCCGCTTCACAAGCCGCACCAGCTCTGTAGTTGGTTCCATGTAGATGGGAAGGGGCCAGCGTGTCTGAACAGGTTGCATCCCATACCAGTACCCGACCCATCTTCCATGGAATCAAACTCATACCGTCCGGTCTCTTGCCATCGTCTCTTGCAATACCACTTGGCTCAAGAAGACTTGGCACGTTGACGGTGGCAAGGGAACGGCGTATGATATCGTTAAGTGCGGCATGTCTCGAGAAGCGGCCTGCACTTTTTTTGGCATGACAGGCCGTGATGTCCTAACTTGTCGACATCACTGCCACAGGGACATATATGAGGAGCGCAGACCGGAACCCCAATCCGTAGACAGGTTGCGATTCGAAGCGTGTCAGGCTCAAGAAAAGTTCCTGTATTTGACGATGGGTAAGCGTGAAGCCAGTAGCCGGCCTCATGCGTGCCCACGGCCAAAAGCCTAGCACGCGCCGAACCCGTACTACGACTCAAAAGATCGTCAAAAGTCAACTTGCAGGGTATGTCATCCCAGCTCCTCTGTGAATTTAGAGATAATGGAAAATTTTGACCTGGGCATGCAATCAAGAAAGCGTTTCTAGCTTCTTCCAAGCCAGCAATCTCAAAGTTTGAAGGGGATGCCCTTAAAATTTTACTTATGAGATTTGCTGAACTATGGACAGAAGATAGAAAGGCTGGTAAAGCGACACTGGAAATTTTGCGAATCCCTAAACCACCATAACGGATGGGTAGGGAAGCTTGGGTCCAAGATTTCTCGTTCAGCTGCATATTAAGAAGTGATTCTAAGCTAATTTTGATTAAGTCGTCTAATGGTGTTAAAATATCTGGGTGATTCCAAAAGGAGCAGCAACGGAGCACATACGTAAATTTTGGGAGGAAAAGACAGAATTTTAAGATGCAAAGTGCATAATGTGGACTAATTTCAAGGAGACGGTCAGCAGAATTTTGAAATTTAGTAATTGAAGTATGAATATAATCAGAAATAGATTCATTAAAAATTGGAGAACCTAAAAGGTAAGTTAAAGGGAATTCCTGTTAACTATTTTAATATTTGGAGCCAAAATTTGAAATTTTTTTTTTTACATCATTTAAATTTAAGTCGCAGTTATTTATGAAAAGTTCGCATTTGTTAAAATTAAGCTCCAAACCAATGGCTTCAAATTTATTTTTGATTAAAAGAAGGTCCGAAAACACAGTATCCACATCACCTCCTAGGGTTCCGTCGTCCAAATACCAAACATTGAAATTAGAATTTAAATTTTTGATTATGGGATTTATAGCCAAACTAAAAATTGCAGGCCCAAGGGGATCACCCTGTTGACAACCTACTTCCGAGGAAAGTTCATTAGAACGATATAACAATTTAGTTGGATCAGCGTAACTGAGAAGAAGATAATTGTATATTTCCGGTATATGTTGTTTTATTTCAGTCAGCAGGGTATCCCTATTTACCGAATTAAATGCATTTTTCACATCAATTTTGAGCAACACGTCTGGCTGTCCGTGACTTAGGAAAGAGCGTAGGGCATGGACGGCTGCCTCACACCCTCCTTTCACACCGAAGCCTAACTGTACAGGTTCAAATTCTGAATTTAATTTTGGTAAAATATGTCGAACAGCAATTTTGGAAGCCAGACGTCTTAGTGTTGAACCAACAGCAATTGGTCTCACCCCCTCCGTCCTTTTTAGTGAGGGCAATGAGGTTCGCGCCGAAAAGAATGGGAACAATTTCTGTATTGACATCCCCGGAATACATAAAATTTATTAATTTTGTGATCGAGTTAATAAGTTGCTCGCCTGCATCACCCACAGAATGCGATGTTAAATCTTTCAAATGTTGGGGTGAGATTCCATCCAATCCTGCTGCCGAACCTGGTTTAAAAGATAAAATTGCATCAGTTACATCTTTGTTTCGAATTTTAAGGCATGCTTGCCCTGCTGTTGGTGGGTCGAGAAAATATGGGTTTACTGGAGCTGGGGGATGTTTAGTCCGTAATGCCTCAAGGGTGTCAGGCGTATCTGGCGATAGCACGTCATTGGAGAACAAAAGACGAGCGGCACCTTTAAGATCTCCGTCACAAATTTTGTTCTCGATGAGTTTTTTGCGATTAAAAGGGGCATCATGTTTAATTAGAGGTGCGGGAGAAGGTGAGGAACTTACAGCACAGTTATTCTTTATCTTTTGTGTCAGGGATAAATTCGGTTCATCAGTTTTTATTATGTGTAGTGTACTGTATGAAAATAAAAATAAGTTCTGCCAGTCTTGAGTACAATTGCTTATATAACATTTCTGGATTAATTTTGACAAATGTGTAGCAACAGTTATTCGTGCTCCGCGAGGGATTCTTTTAACAATGGGTATACTATTTTTCAAATGGCTAAGTAATGTATGAAAAGGAGTTGGAGCGTTGGCTGCAAAAGTAGGCGCACTCGGAATAATGGGATGGATTTCTAAAAGTGAACTGGTTTGGCTAATACAGTTCTTGTGTGTTTTAGAAATGTGTATTTTGAGGCCTTTCAAAGATTTGAAAGACTTGTTGCAAAATGTACATGTATGGGACGCGATCGACGTGCCATCACAAGATAGGGTCACGGCCTGCATTCACAACAGTTAATAAACTAACATAAAAAAAAAACAATAACTTAAAACAAATTTAAAAACACAAAAAAGTAACTTAAAAAGGACACATAACAAAAAATAGGACAAGATCAAAAATAAAAATGAAGGCTGCTGGTTTTGGTAACTCTTCGTTTCGTCACAGGATGAAAATAAAATAAACACACAGGCATCAGCAGGAGCACAACACAAGCAAAAGCAGGAGCACAACACAAGAAGAAGCAGGAGCACAAGCAAAAGTATAAAGAGCACAAGCAAGAGCACTGAGAAAAAAGGGTTCAGGTTTAGGCATAAGCAAATTTTGTCTGACCACTATTAAATTGTCCGTTTCTTAGACTTTACGTAATTTTATATTTTATTTTGTTTTTGTTTATTTCCATTTTTTACGCATTCAATATCATCATTTTGCATCATATTCCATTTAATTTAATCAATTTTTATTTCTAAATTCTATTCTTCTAAATATTTTTTTCATGTTGTCACTTACAAGTAACTAATATACTTAGCGTTCATTAATACTAAAGACATAAATAAAAATTAAACAGTATCAAGATTATTTAATTCAGTTTCCCCAGTATTGCCCACAACAAATTTTTATTTCCCTATTTGCCATGAGATTCCGTTATATCTATTGATTATGACAATAAACGCGTAGAAAGCGCGTCAATTTATTTATTAAATAATATAAGAATTAATAATTATACAAACCTTACCACCACGCCGGTTCTGTTTCCGCAGATTAATATTGTATAGTAATGAAAAACTTAAATCCATAAAGGGTAGACTCCATAGATTATTTTTTAATGGATCTAACTGGTTTCGCGCCAAAATTTGACATTGACATTATAAATTAACGACGAAATCGTGTACGGACTACGGTTAACGGTGTTAGTTGTTACAGAAAACTACATAATATAATGTTTCAGAGTTAAATGTTTAAATATATTGTAGTTTCTCTATTAAAAAATTTCTAATATTTGTTTTCTGATCGTATAATCTTTTACAATGGCATACAATTTGTCAGAAGGATCACTTGAGGTATGAAGTTTTATGAATAAATTTTTTCAATTTTAACAGATTGAGTACTAAAACGAGAATATCTTTAAAATGTTAATAAGTCCAATTCGAAAATTTCTTTCATTGTAATTCTGTCTCTTAACCAAAATGTTGTTGATTTATTATTTATCTTTCCATAGTAAGACAAGAATATGACAATGCAAAATTATATTTTCAGGTGATAATGAAAGGCGGTCATTATGATAAACCAATCATGCAAGTATTAGGTAGTAAAAAAATTCAAGGTCATGGATCAGGTGAAAGATTCAGACTTCTATTATCTGATGGCAAGCATTCTCACAGTTTTGCCATCCTTGCAACTCAGCTTAATGATAAACTGATTTCTGGGGAGTTGTCTGATTATGCTGTTGTTCAAATTGACCGATTTGTTCTTTCTATTTTAACTAATGAAAAGAGTGAAAAAAGTGGTGATAGGTATGTATTCTTAATTTCAAGATGAAAAAGGCAAAATTAGCCATTACAATTTATTACATTATCTCTTTAATCTTATTAACTCCTATGGCTATACAAGTTTTATCAAAATATATAATCTTAATGCAAGTTTCAGTGCAACTTATTTTATTGTAGATTGTATTCTAAAAAGATATAGTGATTAAAATTAAGAATATTTCATAAATATCTTTGTAATTCATGTAGTTGTTAACTCTTTCCAAAACTGGTGGCCAGTAAGAGAAGCTGTTTACCAATAAAGTTGCAGTCCAAAAACTTCTGTTATAATGTATGGTTTATGTATCACTTGTAGTATGAAATAACTGTATTTTCAGACGTGTCATGATAATTGTGGATGTCACAATAATAGCATCTGGAAGTCAAGTTGGAAAAAAACTTGGTAATCCTATGAGATGGTCTGAAGATGCTGCAAAAACTAGCCCACAGGCCCTACAAGCAGTTGCCAGACCCAAGCCAGCACCAAGTAGACCAATGAGCTCGATGGCAAATTCTAGTGCCTCTACAAATCTGGATAGCAGCATGCTCAGTTCACAAATGACACATCCTATTACAAGTTTAAGTCCTTATCAAAATAAGTAAGTATTTTATTATTTAAAACATTAATTTCACAGAGATTAACATATTATTATTAAATTTTTGAAAAATTTCAGGTGATTGTTTCAGCTTCTAGTGTTCAAAATACTCTGAATGCTACCTAGTTCCTTTTTAACATTTCGGGTTGTGTCTTTTTCCTACCTTCCAATAAGCTGTTGAAATTTTTATTTTGTATTAGACTTACATAAATCTAATATCTCAATACAACATTTATAGATGGGTAATCAAAGCGCGCGTTATGACTAAAAGCCCTATTCGCACATGGAGCAATGCCAAGGGTGAGGGAAAACTGTTCAGTTGTGACCTGTGTGATGAAAGTGGAGAGATACGAGCCACAGCATTCCGTAATGAGTGTGACAAATTCTATGATATGTTACAAGTTAGTAAACATTTCTTTAAATAACAATTTGGCTCATACTATCGAATCAATTTTACAATGTAATACAAATTGTCAGTCCATAGAATTATAAACTTGTTCTCTGTACCTAGAAGGACCATTAACAAAATAACTAATTATTACAAGTTAAAAACCCTAGAACGGGAACAATAACCTGTTATAGCTCTAGATTTTTTTGATTATTATTTATTTACACCTATAAAATTACAGATAGACAAGGTATACTACATAAGTCGGTGTCAACTAAAAACAGCCAACAAGCAGTACACAAGTATCAAAAATGACTATGAGATGACATTCACAGCAGACACAGTGGTCGCGGAATGTATGGAAGATACCTCAAGCATGCCCTCTGTTAAATATGAGTTCACACCAATCAGCGAAATTGCTAACAAGAATGTTGATACACTATTGGGTAAGATTTAAAAGTTATTTTTTTCTCAAAACCCTTCCCCACCGACAAACTGCCATTCCTATTATTAATTAGTTCATATAATAATTGTTTAGTGCACATTTCATAGCATAAGTATTATTTGTGCTAGTATAAGTTCTGAAAGAGAATGTTAGTTTTGTTAGTGGTCTAGTATTTGTGTTTGTATGGCCCCTTTTAGGGTTAAAGCATCCTTTATATTTATCCTTTTTTGAGCAACATTCATCCAGTTTTTTCACGTTAGTTCTATTATGCCCATATTTTTGTTTGTCCTATGCCTCTTTCCAGTAGGTCCAGTCCATTTTGAGGCTTCAAGTGTCCATCACTCCGCACCCTAGATATGTGACCGGCCCATTTCCAAAAGGCCATACCAACTTGTGTTGTAGTTTAAAACTCACCCTTGAGAACCGAAACTTAACGCAAACTATAACTCCTATCACTATCTAAGAGTGAAAATTAAACCTTGGCGCCAATTTTTGTTTCTGAATCTTACCCTTAACTTAAATAGCTGTCAACATTATTTAATTAGGCCTATATACACGAGGGCATGTAGCATAGGCTACCAGAAATGCATGGGCAATACCCCAAACACCACCAAACCGATGATTACTAATGTGAAATTTGGATTGAATTGACCAATTTAAAAACAAAAGTATCTTGATATATTTCCGAGAAGTTAAGTTTCCTGATATATGAAGGAACCGTTACGAAATTATGCAGGTGTGCTTGGGACCCGTTTCTTGACATCTACTGATCTACTATTGCTAATCAAGTTTTGTTAATTTAGATACAATAGGAGTATGCAAGATGGCATCTGATGTGCAAGAATTAACTGCCCGGAGTACTGGCAAGTTGCTGAAGAAGAGAGAGGTCACTCTTGTGGACCCGTCTGGAGGGGCAGTAAGTATTGTATATTCTAACCGTTGAAGGCATTCCTCAAGCACTAAGAATATTTTCTTGTTGGAAAGAAAAATCTTGTGAAACAGTCACTTGTTATTAAGGGTTCAATGAACTGAAATTAGACATAGATCTTCTATTAATGACTTACTGATTAATTGTTTACCATGATTATAATTTATTTATAAGGTACAGAATACATATACAGATAAACTTTACAACAACGGAGAATAAAAAATTGGTAATAACAATTTCTCGACTTCTTTTTATGTTCATTAGCGACATTATTATATCGTGACTACTTCATATTATATGTAGTTTTTTTTCGAATTTTAAGTATTCCACATTATCGTATTGGCTTGGTCTGTAATGATGTATGTATGAATAAATAAAAAAATCATTTCAGATATCATTGACACTCTGGGGTAACGAAGCGGAGACATTTGACAGCAGCACAAACCCCATAGTAGCTGCAAAGGTATTATGAAAAATCTTCTTAATTTACGAATTATTTTTCAGTATTTAATTTAATGATTTAACCACATAAGCAACAGTGACGTAATTTAAGGCACTTGCCTTGCAAAGCTAATCGAAATAATTATTTCGCGGGATTCGATCCGACAACCTCACGGTATCTACCTGGCGCTTAAAATATGTTTTAGGTCGAACTTACGATTTAAATTGGTATTAATAATATATATAGTAAATTAAAAAAATTGTTTTGTTTAATTACTTGTTTGGAAATTGGTATATGAAGCTCTAGCTAATTTAAATGCAAATTTTAAATTACCCAGATACCTTTAAAAACAGCCCAACAGCGAGATTCCTTTAAAAAATATGAAAATGTACCATTTTAAAACATTTTTTCTTTTAAATTACGTATATATATGCATATTTATTAATGTAAATTTAATTTTATTTTGTATGGGTCACTACCTAAAAATTGCATAAACCGTATTCATATATAAATACAATCCCCGCTTAATTTTAAATAATTGTATCTTATTTAACAGGGAGCCCGTCTGACTGAATTCAACGGAAGCAAATCTCTCTCATGTCTAGCAGGTACTGTGTTGCGTATGAACCCTGATTTACCAGAAGCACATAAGTTAAGAGGCTGGTACGACAATGGAGGTGCTGATATGGAAGTTGTCAACATATCTGCCAGGTAATTTTTTTTACTGTTTTTCAAAGTGCTGAGCGTGTTGTTCTAAACAAAGTATTTGGTAATTATTTAATAAATTCAAAATAAAAGAACTGGTTTCGCTATATATAACTTTTGCTAAAATTTTACAATTTATTATCTTAACTCTCCTCCTTAGTCGGTATTTCTCTACTTTTTACTGCCCCTTCTAGATCTTTTTATATTATAAGTACACCAGAAGTCAAAAATTACTATAAAATACAATATAGGTAGCAAAAGTGTATCAAAATCTTATGCAGATTTATTGTTGTAACTGTCCCGTTGAATTAAAATTAACAAGTAAAATGCTCTTGTATTAGTCATTTCTTGCATATTAACGTGTTGTGTTTACTATATCCAGTACATTCTACTCGAAATACTTTAACAATTATTCTTTTCTGTGTGACTATACACTTAGGTCACGGTTTATCTCTATTTAGTTGTCATGTACACAGAGGAGATATTATTACACAATTCCATAACTCATACTAGATATGTCTTACAAGACCGCAGTGTCATGAGGGCATACGTAGGACCGATAACTTTACATGCTAATTTGAGGCCATTAACAAATTTTCGTAGGCAAATCATATTAGTCAGTCCCACTTGGATGCTAACTTTCTAGTTAATTAGGTTTAATTTTTAAATCTTCCAAACCTTTTGAATTGTTCCTCCATGTGTCCTAGGTCTTGTTAACATCAAAATTCATAAATAAGGTCATGTTAAAAAACTATGCATACTACCTTCTACCCTCAAACTATAAGTACTAAACACTACATGTTAGTTATTTCGACTATGTATTTGCGTGTTGTTCCCACGAGAATGTAAGTGCGTACTTCTATTTCCCCATGCCTCCTGCTGATAAAGGACAATTCTTTAATTTGTTTATGTTATTATAATTAATTACTTAAGATGTCATGTGGAACATGGTGTAATGGTTGCAGCTCCTTACAAACATTGTGTAAAAAAAACATGGCAATTAAAAAGAGGGGCGGAGTTTATTGCCAGTTCTTCTCTTCCGTTCTACGCCCTTGATTTGAGAACTGGCACTAAATATAAAGTTAGAAGCATTTCATATACATTTCTTTTTTTTTTTGACGTTCATAAGTGTACATTGTGTTACCTATATAATTAAATGACTTTTGACTTTAACTTATTATTGCAGAGCTGGTGGCTACACAGGCGGTAGCAGTGAATGGATGTCATTCTCCGAAGCGGAATCGAAGCAACTCGGTTCCGGTAGCAAAGGGGACTATTATTCGCTTCTAGGAGTCCTAACATTCACTTTCTCAGACAATGCACTGTACAAGGCCTGCCCACAGGAACAGTGTAATAAGAAATTGGTGGATCAAGAAAATGGACTTTTCCGATGTGAGAAGTGCAACCGGGAGTATCCTAATTACAAGTATCGTCTGCTCTTATCGGTAAGTTATTTGTGTGTTAAAGTGATGATTGTGAGGTAACACTAATGTAATGATGACATAAACATGACGTATTACTGATCGGCTTGATTCTCTCTCTCTCTCTCTCTCCCTACGCAGAGACATTGCGTCTCTATGCTTTTTCTACAAAGTGTATTATGGAGTGTTCTGACGAATTGTTTGGGTTGATCCCTCCTGCCTCGTTTCAACACCGTACGTACGTAATTCGAAATTTCATCAACATCACCTTGATGGTCTTCCATAGTCCGCTTCACAACACTTTCTTTTGCGAACTAGCGATCTGTGGAACTGGCGACCTCCGGTGGGGGGTCTTCCCTGAGAGATACGACCTCTCACTATTCAAAGTAAGCGTGTCCTTCAAAGGCCGGCAAGGCACCCACTAAAAATAGGTGTCTATGGGCTGCGATGACTACACCTTTTTGGGCGTCCGGTAGGCTAGTTTGTCCCCTATTATATAAAAAAAATAGTACTGATTCGAAGAGGAAATCGGATTTGCTTCGTGATTTTGTTTCTTAATAGGTTTTCAGTACCTGACACACGCCGTTTATTATTGGTCTGTGGTAACCCTCATGATGATTTCCTTCATTGTACACAAGGGTTAAATACCTAAATTGATTCTATTATATATTCTAGTTCCATTAGATTCTTTTCAGACATTACTTCTACTGTCAAAGTATAGAAAATATGGTTAAGAATCACGAGAGACTTGAGTTAAAAACTCCAATACAAGCCTAAGAATGTTTATGTCATTTGGAAAGGGTATTAAGTAACAAACAAACACTTCATGAATATTATTTATTATATATTTCTAAAATAATTATAATCAAATGATTAATATGACACAACAATGTTTAGTATTTCTCAACTTTTCTTAAATATGTTTTAAGGCAAACGTGTCTGATCCGACTGGTGATCAACGGATAACAGCGTTCAATGAGGCAGCAGAAGCCATGTTGGGTCAAAAGGCGGCGGAAATCGGCCGTCTTCTTGAACACGACAAGGCTGCGTATGCGCATATCTTTGAAGATGTCAAGTTTAAGACGTTTCTATTTAAGTTCCGTACCAAGATGGAAGTTTACAGTGTGAGTAGTCTATATTATTAAACATCATAACAAAAACAATTAATATTTTAAGGGCTTTGGGCTATGCTTCAAATTAAATAACGCATCGTTTTCTTACGATATATTTCTTATATTATTAACTCATATACATATTAATGCTAATATTACTTTTAAAAAATGCAACTGGCTTATAAAAAAATAAATCAGTGGCGCCACAACATCTTTAGGTCTCAGATTTCTGAATCTGTTCCATGATCATTTTTAAATCTAATAGCCAAGTAGGTGATCAACCTTCAGTGCCAATCACACGCCGTCGACTTTTTGGGTCTAAGACATGTCGGTTTCCTCACGATGTTTTCCTTCACCGTTCGAGCCAATGTTAAATGCGCACATAGAAAGAAAGCCCATTGGGCACTGACATCGCACGCTGAAGCCACTAGGCCAACACTGCTACTGGAATGAGAAACTGCGAGCAGAATTACACAGTCAAGGCTCATATATGATATTCATCACGTTGTATGCATTTAATATTTATAAGGAATATTATTAAGGATTTTTTCTAAATGAATCACAAAATTGTTTCTCTGAAATACAAAGTTTTTATTTTATTCATCACATTTTATAATACAATGCACTTATGGTCTAACTATAATAATTATTCTCACCTGAAATACAAAGAAACGACATTTAATGTTCACTTATCCTTTAATCTATCGTTTTACAATACAATCCACTAAATTAATCTACACGTCATCCGCCATTTTATCGCGTGTCACTCCGACGCGTCAAATTCAAATTAATGAAATATCATTCCATTACATATAAATTTATTTTTCAGGATGAAGCTCGCCTAAAGACAACAGTTATAAACGCTTCGCCCGTCGATTACAAAGACGCGAACGCCAGACTTATTAAAGGCATCAAAGCTTTGAGTGGAGTCGAAATATAAGCGAAAAATTCCGGAGATTATGAAACATGATATATTAAAAGATGTGATTTAAAAAATATGTTGTACTATGTTTGAATAAGGAAAAATTGTGTTTTTATAGGATTACTGTTGATAATTTAAATCCTAGTTTGATTTTTCTACATTAACTAAGAAATAATTTAAAGTCTGAAAATACTATTTTTCATAACAAGGCGCAATATTTTTTAAACTAAATGTATATCGAGTTGATCACGAGTTTTCATGTTAAAAGTTAAAAACTTTAATCTTATTATACAAAACTGCTGATTGGTTTGTGATTTGTAAAAGTGAATTATGTATTATAAATTAGCCATTAAAATTCCAGTATAGTGAATAAAGTGTGATTTTTGAAATGTATTTTGTATTATGACATCCCAAGTTGTATTTTAACTCAGCAAAGTTATGTTTGCTGTTAAAAGTGGTACAATCAGTTCTTATTGTTATTTTTGTGTGTTCCTAGATGTAAGCTTCACTGCAATGTCCGTTGGCAAACCATTTTTAAATTTATGTATAAATACCTACCAACATAGCAGTAGGATCATATCCGCTACATTTTTGACACATGTACTTAACGCTTAGGCTCGATTCCAAATTTCACCCTCAATACAGAAATCGAGCCAATCCTATCTCTAAATTCATCATAAAATCTTTTCAAACTGATATAAATGAAAACACTATCAAATATAAAATACAAAAATTACAAAGCTTCGACTCAGGCTCCAAACGAATGTCAAATAATACCACATAAAAGTGAATACGAATGACGTTTACAATTAATTTCTAAGTAGCAATTTATTTTGAAGTCAGCACAAACAGATGAAAATGAGAGTAATAGTGCGCTTTGTAGCAAAGTATAGAGAAGATTGGTATGGATACGAAAGTTTGCAAATCAGTATGGACTTGAACAAAGCGACAATTCAATGATATACGCTATTTAAATCACTCAAATTGTATGAAAATCATCTCAATTGTCTATTATTATATTGAATATCTAAAAATGCATAATAATGCGATTTTACACTACTATAACGGTACTCACGTCGATAGAACTACATTGCATGGAGTGTTCAGAGTTCGGATTATTATTCGGACCTCGACGTCCACGTTTTTAAAGCAGTTATTGCCGAGCACCACTAGAAGTATTTCCCAGCCAAGTCAACTTAGTGTACTTTAAGAAAAGAGCGTACCAACAGGCCGGCAACACACTTGCGACCCCTCTGGCAATGTGAGTGTCCATGGGCAGGGTATCACTATCATCAGGTAAGGCTCCGTTTGCCTCCTGTTATATAAAATTACACCATATTTGGCAATATTTAATTATGATCCAAGTGATGATCCGTTAGATATTGATAATTTGATAAATGTGATGTGGAGAAGTGTTATTGCAAATTATGAAAAAGTAGTAGCCGATCCCGAACCCTCAAATATATCAACTTCTTAGATAACACCTCATTCACAAATTAATTATTTTAAGTAAGCAATTTTAATATACTATTTTATTTGTGTCATCAATCATTCAGGGTTCAAAATAAATAAAACAACGCTTTCACTATATTTATTACTTTATTCAATCTCATTGATATGACATCATTTGGCTAAAGGAATCAAGTTGTTAATTACTTAGGCAATTGCAGCTGCTTTAATACTACGAAATAACTTACAAAATAACTGAACGTTAATTGACATTTTAATAAGTCAAAATACTGTTTATGAGAATTTTAATGCAACAAGCCTCATTTCTGGTTAACATTGACTAGCGCAGACAAATGCATATTGCCCAAGCACATTAACGTTGCACAAAAACAAGTAGCTAGATTATCTATGAAAATGTACACTTAAGTAGATACAATATTTAAATCACATAGTCTGTACTGTAACATCGATTAAAACAGTCAACATATTAAATCAATCAATGGTTATCAGATGCAAGCGATGATTCGATGTAACACTTAGTAAATGTTTTTATTATAATATTTCGCAGTTCAGACTAAACGAAGTAAACGTTCTGAGCAAGAAAACTTTTCATCAAAACGTTGCTAAAACATTACAATTAAGAATATCTTTGAACTGTTTTTCATTGACATTTTCTTTCAACATGTTAGTCAATCAATGGCAGTGCGATTTTAAACAGATTTCTTGACAAATGCAATATAATTAGTAATAGATTACTAAATTCTAACATATAAACAATTATCACAAACCAAATGATGTAAATTTCATAAAATGTATAAAATTAAAGCATTAACCAATAAATAATTGATTTCGAAATAGTGTTTAAGATAAACGATTACAGATTACAAAAAATACCATCTTTTCTACAGAACTATAAACACTATTTTAGTTTAAAAGATCCACATTTTACGTGTGAAGTTAATCCAAATAGTTATATAATACAGTGTTCATATTTAATTGTACTTTATGAATGAAAATCTATTTTAAATAGGAATAAAGTATTTCAATACGAATATATATCGCAATTGCAATTCAAACGCAAAATGTAGATCCGAAGTTAGAATACTTAATTAGTTGCCTTAGAAGTTAGAATTTTAACATTAACCTACAGATGTCCTAGCGATACAATTATAATTCATAGACAACTATTATTATAAACATTAAGAAAATATCTCGTGAAATAATTTTCAATTCCAAAAAGGATATTTATCATTTCTTAACATAAACGAGATTCCCGACAGTATCACCGAGGACGAACGGGACCGAATCGATCGGTACACGTGACAATAAATAATAAAATACATTCAATATACCCTAGCGAAGGTAACTTCGACACAATTAATTCCATTATATCTCAGTAGTCATAGCCCGTTAATCAGAATCGCAACTACGCGAACGAGGAGCCGACTCCACGTCGCAGAGATTCACTCAAGCACACTCGTTACACTAATTGTGCAGTAGCTCTAGAATACAAGTTCGTAGTACAAAACGCAGGTCAGGCCGCTCTCATTCTCCGAGGAGAGAGGAGAGCCGCCGAGAGCTGGAGAAGAGAAGAAAGGAGACAGAGAGAGAGGTGCGGGCGACCGGCGCCGCCCGCCGCCTGCCCGCCGCCGCGCTGCCGCCGCACTACACGCCACCGACCGGTCTACCACACATCTATTTACAACCCGCTAAGGACCAACCGATAAGTTAAAGCGAATAAATAACATCGACGCTCTTTGGAACGGATAATACCCGAGGGACCGCCGATCGTCGACCGACGCCTTCGCGCCGAACGTGCCCTAAATAAACCTTAAAATTAACATCAACGCAATACGGCCGAGAGGCGATCTTATGTGATCTAGGTAATTTTGACGAGCGACGAGCGCTAATTTAGAGGTTACATCCAAACGACTCCGCCTAAACGAGATTCTACATTCGAACGGGCGAAAAAGCGCCTTCGGTGAAATATTCTAATACTCAAACATATCCAAGTTAAAGCTTAAATAAATTAAAATAACTTACTAACTAATAAAAAAAAACATTTGTAAACGTCTTCGAAATCATACGAAAAACTAAAAGTGTATTGTTTGTACAATATAATCACAAACTGCTCCGTAAAGCAAAGAAAGGTTTAAAATAACAAAAACAAATGCGAGTCGTACAGTATCCGTGCGTTATCGCAGCAGACCTAATGCCATTACCCGCACGTTGGCAAACTGATGCGCCATACTGTGCACGTACATAATCCAATGATTTACCTTGCACATTTAAAAGAGGCCTTCACTATGACAAGGTCAATTTGCCAACGTGTCGATATATTTGTTTACACCACCGCACGTAACACGCAACTTACGTTACGATATTTTAACAAATTTCAAGTAATTAAGTCAATATAAAATGACGATTTCTTGAAACTTACTAACAACAATTGGACCACATCATTTAATTAGAATATAAAATATAAATAATGATTAAAACAATATTTACCTGCGATTCGAACAGTTCGGTAAAAATTGGAATGAAACCATTCTTAATGTATTCTTAAATTCTTGTGATATCAAGTCTCTCTGACAAGCCATTAGGGCTGTTGACTCTACCGTTCTGTTCGAGTAGCTCCAGAAACCCAGAGCAAAAAACTTAATTACAAAAAATACAAGCGGAAACAAAACATTTTGAGATCTAGTTTCCGCCACCAATATTTTAATTTACAAAGAATACCAAAAAAATTATAAACCCAATATACTCACAAAGATGTCAAAGTTGCGCCAGCCTACACGTAATAAACGTGGGGTTGGTCGCTAGTGGTCCACTCTTGTGTGTGCGTTAGTGCGGTGTGCGTGTGTGTGTGTGCGTGTGTGCGTGCACTAGCGGCCTCACGGCACGAGGTCGGGCAGGCGCCCGCGGCCCTAGGGGCGCGCACTCGCTTCACCGCTCACGACCTGCAAATTATTTCTCGTACAGTCACTGTAGCTATTGTCAACATCTTTAACCAAATGAGACGTTTCACCGAGTATTAAACGTAAACGCATAGCCGAAGAAATGCTGAATAAGTGTTTTTTTTTGTTATTTTTCATGTTTGTTTTTATTTTTAAACAAGAAAAAAATTAAGAAACTATAAAATTCACTAAAGTTTACGGAAGCGGTGTCAGAGTACAGGGAATAATTACTCGTTAATTTTTTTTGAAGTTATACTTGACCAACACACTAAGGTTAGCTATAGTCAACATTTTATTTTGTGATATTTAAATAAACTTTTCTTAACTATTTAACGTTATAATAAAACTTTCAATGTATTAAATACCTTTTTTTCTATAGTTAGTGTCCTTTTTTTATAAAAACGTAGAATAAAATATTTGAAAAGATTTTTATCTTGTTAAGTTAAAGAAGTATCACTTCTAAAGTACATAAGTACACACACATTTTTTTTATTAACTTAATTAATTTTATTCTATTGTAAGTATACGTTTTGCTGACTGTCGCTTGGAACTTATTTTTTTTCGATATAAACACCTGTTCTATTTCAGACTAGTCCATCTTTATTCCCAAATATCATTAATCTGGATGGTTTTTTGTGGAAAAGATGTATGAAGACATAAAATATGCCTCAAGTAAGTACTTGAACAAACATAATTCTGTCATATTCATTTCTTTAACTGACATGAAATTACAAACCGTTTAATTTACTATTTGAAACTTAAATGTGTAACTATAAACTTTGGATTTTGGTTAGCTCTTGACTGTAGTGAAAACAAATAAACAATTGCGGGGAACTGGTCATATATAGATCAGCCCATGCTGAAATTATACAATCTACACTTAAGTCGTACTACTACACTACGTTCAAGTATTACGTAACGAATTTGGAGGGGGTTCCTTTTGTAAAACGTTACGATGTGGGGCGGGGATTGAATTACGCGTTATTGTTAATATTATTGTCGATTTCCAGTACTTTACACCACATAATGGTAACTTTTAGGTATAAAGAGTCACTAGGTGGTCACGAAACGTTTTACTAAACTTGGGTACAGAAAAACGTTACGGCGTATTACATGGGGAGGGGGGGTCAATAATCTCCAAAAATTGCGTGACGTAATACTTCAACGCTCCCTAATGCAATAAATTATTTTTAACGCACATAGAACATTTTGTGCAAGTATTCTTTCTGCCTACCAACCCTCAACAATTATTACTGATTACTGCTTTTGCAAGAGCGTACCCAGTGTATAACCCATAAAAAGCCCCGAGGGGTTATACACCAACTGCCATTATACTCAGCCGCGAAGGCTGATACACACCCACAAAATTAAATAGCTATGTCTTATTAATTGATATTCCAAAACTAGTCATAACTACGTGAAACAATGAACTGCTAACATGAATTCATGAGATCTTGAAAATTCTTCCCTAAATTTTTTACGGGTGTAAAATGATAAAATCAAGAGAAGAAAATATTTTATTTACACACATGGCAAAAAAGGAAATCAAAAAAAATAAAAATCCACATAAAAACCACAATTTATTTAAATAAATATATACAAAATATCTCATGCATGTGTGTGATAGTTTAATGGCTGACTCACTTTCCGTTCCTTGTAGTAGAGCTCCTCACTCTCCTTGTCACAGAGCAGCAACACGACTGCGCCGAAAAGAAAAATGGCGGCGCCCCAACCCACGCCGTACGCCCAACCGAATTCCCACACCGATCTGTTGCCTGTAGAAGACATTATTTAATATTGCAACAGAGATGTTTGAGTTATTTTAAGTACGTTTTATTTGAGTAAATACATACATTCTCTCTTTTGCACACGCAAACACGCACACACTCGTTAAAACATACGTACGCACAGACACACAACTATTAAGTACAAGTACCGTATAAAAAATATAATATTTTACTAGGATAGGCGTTCATGGTATTTTTTGTTAATTTTTATACATTTGATTTTATTATATTTATAAAAGCTATTAGCTAGGTAAATAAAATAATACAATGCCGTTGCAAAAATATAACCGACTTTAAAAGTAGTAGAAATATATTACAAAATAGGTCACGTTATATCTTTATCATCAGTTTACCAAATTAGCTGTTTCGAAAGGTTCTTGTTTTTCAAGTGTGTCTTTTGGTTTAATATGCCTAGAAAGAACATAAGTGAGCACTTTTTTAGGCGAAGTATGAGACCTCGTTTCACTAGAAAATACACCTTAATACATAGCAATAAAGACGAAATCATAATCCTGGTAAAACGTGCAATTAAAATTCTTATACTTATTATTTAGATATATGTATATACAGTCAAAACCGTTTATAACGACATCGTTTACAACGACCTATCGGTTATTACAACCAGATTGTATGGTCCCGTCCGAATCCCTAGTAAACTATTCAGTAAAGAAACCGCTTATAACAACATCGGATTAAGCGACATATCGCTTACAACGACGAAAGTTTATCGATATTCATCGGATATAACGACCAACCGCTTCTTGTCTCAGTAAAACAAAACAATACAAACGATTTTAAATTTTATTTATAAGCATTGAATGAATATTTAGGCATATTATTACCTACGCACTTTCTCCCAAGTCCCAACGAACAGTTTCAGCCAACAACGATTTCCGAGGCTCTTAACGCTGTAACGATTTTGCAAAAAATTTGTTGCCTTTAACGAACAGTTTGATACTGGTGATACTCATACCTTGAGGAGTATGAAACGTAAAATGCAAAAAATATTTGAGACTGGGCTAAAAAAAAACAGACTGACTGATTACTTTTGTACCTAATTATTTCGTAATAAATATTTTTGTTTCTTTTTGACTCCTTTACATATTATAATATTAACAAACCATATTATAACCCATACCTACCTATTCTAGATCGATAACTATGTACATACATATGTACTGTACTTGTGTATATGACATTGCTTATAACGACTATCGGATATAACGTCGGCAACTATACGGTCCCTTCAATGTCGTTATAACCGGTTTTGACTGTATATATATTTTTTCTAATCGGATAAACACACCCTTGTTTTAATGGCTCCTGTTATCACTGCTTAATTTACAAAAACTGATTATATTCATCAGAAATATTATCAACCTTTAAATAGTAATAAGTTAATAATTTCTATTTAATGTGAATAAACTTACCTAAATTCAATTCGGCGGCGAAACAGACCGGGTATATCACCAGCGCTATTAAGATGCACATTACTGAAATAATAAAGAGATTTATTTTGCTTTTGCCAAGAATGGCGAATGTGAAGCCTCGAGGCCTTAAGTACTGGGTAAGGAGGAGCTAGAAGATAAGGAGGGCGCTTGTAGTTTATTGTTTATCAGAATGCCAAATCCTAAAATGACTGCTTAAATATTTCAAAAAAAGAAGTGCTCTTTCTGGAAATATTTATAGCTAGTCCAGAAAGAAAAATGGCAAATTAATAAGAAATGTGTCTCCTCCATGACTTATAAGATTTCGCGATTTCAGCGGTATTAAAAGAAAATAGCATATTTTTCTAAAAGAAAGTTAATACTTAAACACAACAAGTTTTAATATCTGTTACAAGATGTTTGTAACAGATATTAAGATAAGTGATATTGTAAAGTGAAAAAGCAAGCATTTTGTTTTTCTATAACTTAAGAGACGATACACAGCAATTAACTTCAAGAGACAATAGCGGGAATATTGTGAAAGCTAAGTGTGAAAGTGTTAAACGCAACTATTGTAGTATTTAGAGAATGCATTATCTTAGTAAATATAGGACGTTCTCATATTTACACTAACTTGTTTTATGTAACATAAAAAAAACATATAAAGATATACTAACGTGCAAGCGACATGGCAAGAACGGCGAACCGATAGTATCGGAACTTTGTACGGTGATCCGCTGACCGTAGCCCTAGCCCCGTAAGTAGGGCTCCGCACACGTCTGCCGCCAGCGTTGCTACGCACAAGCCGGCTGCCGCTCTGAAAACACAAAAGTTAATTATACATAACGATAATAATATCAACCGGCGCTACAACCTTTTTATGGGCCACGGATTTTTGCTAGTTTAATAGATACGTTTTAGGCCGAGAAATTTGGGCCTAGGACATGGCTGTTTCCTATGTTTTCCTTTACAGTTCAATTAAATTTCATAAATTATCCTTATAAGTAATTAGCTTTATATACCTATTAACCCTTATTTAAATATCTTTCATTTATTTGATAGCCAATGAAGTACATTAAAAATGTTTTCGAACTCTAGACTGTGACTTGTGAGTCCAAAAAAGTGAGGTGTGAAGTAACAATTTAATCAATGACAAAAACTACGAAATTGCAGTATAAAAAAATGAAAGCATTATTCATCAATCAACAAGATACAAAAAAGGTTGGATATTAAAAGCCGTTCAACTAGATGCTTGTATAACTTCAGTCACTTGTAGTTCAAAGAGTTTATAGACAAAGGAATCTTTTATAAGTTGTAATTAAAACCGCCAATGTTTACCTCGCAGTTTGTCGCAGATGTCCGCACTTTGCATATCATTATCTCGCCAGCTGAACACAGCTTCGCTAACCGAGATATGCTCGATGACCTTGCTCCATATTTACTCATATTTATACAATGTTTTTTATTGTTAAATTGTTGTGACAGAAACTATAATCAGCTCATAAAAGATTCAAATTAACTGTACTAAACACAATATTTTTTTACCAGTTCCAGAATTTATTTCTCTTCGCATCGACACTGTGTGGGCCACAATTTTAAATTCCGACAACAGCAATGTAAAACATAACCTAAAATCCCATAAGAGGTGCTGGTTATGAGAAATAAGATCTGTTACTAAGAAAAAAACATAGTTTTATTCAAGGACTTGGAAGCTTAAAATTCCTTGCTCGTATAAAAACATTGAGACGGGAGTAAGCGCTATTCATTTCGCAAATTGCAAAGTGCCTACTGCAAACTGACAAACAGAAATTATGAATCGCTTTTAATTTAATTTGACAAGTACACCACTCGACAGCGAGAGCTCGCTGCCAATTCTAGTCGTAATTTAAGAGATTCCTACCTTTATTACTTATTATATCCTTGATTTCTTGTTTATTATGAGCATTTTGAACAAGAAAGTTTCGGGTAGACCGTGAAACAACTCGTATCGGGGACACGAAGATTGTATTATTGTTTGCATATTAAAAATCATACAAGTAGTAATATCGGTTGAAAGGTACAAAAAGTGGTATAATATCACGAGATAAAATAGTGTAAATGTAATTCCGCGCACAGATATTGTAAAAGCATTAGTAATTCTCAAAATCACAGCGCTTTATCAGAGTGACTTTTCGAGTTAAATTTAATTGAATATCCTAAAGTGCAGGAATTGTGCAGTGCTCAATACAAAAACAAAGAAGAACACAAAAGTGAAATAATAAAGTGAAGTAATTTGTGCGTAAAAGCAACGGTACACGTGTCAAGACACTGGTATAACACTGACTCATTCTGTGACTGTGACGCGTGTAACTTGTACAACATTTTCGATTAAATACAGTAAAGACAGGTAAACTACAAGAATACCTGGTCAAAATAGGATTACGGCTAAAACAGTGGAGGATACGTGCAAGCCCAGCGAAATCAGTCCACGTTCATATTAAGAGGAGAGTGTTCATCAGTGAATCTGGAAGCAGCTGTCTTGCCAAAACAGACTACAGCCAAATACTTGGGCATGCACCTGGATAAACGCTTAACATGGCAAGACCATATAAAAGTCAAGAAAGGGCATGCTAATAATAAGCTTCGTAATGCTGTCCATAAATCGACTACTATCGAGGAAGACATTAAAAATTTACCAAAAAATACAAAACGAGACTTCAGCAACACGTCAACCCCCTAGCTTCGGGCCTCTTGGAAACGGCGGACTGTGTGTTTCAGCTGAGAAGGGCGAGACTTGCAGTATGATAGTTTGCGAGTTAAGGAGGGAAAACAAATTATTGTATTTGCATTCCCTAATTGCATCAAAATCTGATAAAAGCCAAGAGGCTGATTGCAGATGGGTAAAAAAAAATGTGTGCGTGTACTAGGTGTACACACGTAAGAAGTGAAACTTATATAAAACCTTTGTTGTACGCAGAGCCATAATTGGTTTGTTTTAAGTTTAGAGGTCCGAAACTATTTCTTTAAACACAGTAAATTTTGATACACTGCCTAGCATACAATTTACAAATTAATTGCTGCAAATTGCGATTAGCAAATTTCAAGTCGAAAATGTAATCCGTTGTCAAACTTCAAAGTCAAAAACATACTATATGTCATATTTTAACGCCGATAAAGAAGTTTGACTTCAAAAAGCAACATGGCGCGTAACGGAAAAATGTGACGCGTATCGCAAAAATTTTTTTTATTAAATTTTTTTCCAACCCCGATAAAGAAGTTTCACTTCAAAAAACCAATTATAAGCTTAATATAATTATTTAAAGCGATTCTTTAAAGACCTTTACAAAATGTTTCAAAGCTTTAAGTTTCCGTTAGTAGGACATAAAACAAAGAATTCAGTAAACTTTCGAATTAAAAATGTTTTTGTATTCTCAAAAACAGTGCGAGCCGCTGTCCTTGACCCAACAAATCGATTGCGACTTGTTTAATCACAGTTGTCATTTTAAGAACAAATAGGCTATAGACATGCCATCGAATTTTCGAAGCGTCGGTGTTTAATACGATATTGTTTTTTCATAGACCCATATCGAATATATTTTTCTAGTAGGTAATCGTTTAGTTATCGATTCAAATCCTGCTCGGTATAAAACTGCAGTATTGCAGTAATTCGGTCAAGTAGTCCAAACAAACTATCGGGGCTGAATAGCTCTTCAAACTCTCCGCTATGTTACCTATCAAAGGCGCATGTAGCGTGCAATACGCAACTGCCGGAACGATTTTGTATTGACCACTTGATCGAAGTTTGGTGTCGAGTATTACATTGTTAACTATAATGAAGTGGTATGGTTTAAAACATTTTTAAAGGGCCCAGTGAGAAAGGAAATTTCACACAAACTAATCAGACAGATTAAAAGTTTGTGTTTGACATTTACTTAATAGGATATTATTTTTAACGACGCTTTCTTGAGGCCAATTTGCGATATTAGATTAGATCACTCAAAAGCGATAAGGCCGCCAGATAACCCCTCCTATTCATTTAATTACGTCATTTGTATTATATTTATGTATGCGACGAAGTGTTAATAAATAAATACATAAATAAATATTACCTGAAGTCGTTGTAAGAAGTTGAGAAACATTTAACCTAAATAGAACCTAGAAGTTAAATTTTACTTAATGTTACTATAAACTCTGGAATCAACTAGAAAGAAAATATATCTGTAACTAGTAAACATTATCGCTTACTTAATGTATGGCGCGGGCCTCGCGGCGTAGCACCCTGGCTGAGCAGTGATGTCGAAAGGCAAAGGCGTCGGCGCCTCTGGATCTATGCAGTGCATAAACAGGCCCTGCCGCCAGCCTGCAGCCATCAGCCAGTCTGCTGATGCGAGGCCCAGAACCATCAGTATAATCACCAGCAGGCCGCATATTAACGCGATTACCTGAAAAGTGCAAAATTAAATTTAAAACGGCTCACCAAGGATTGTTTATAACATACAATAATTAACATTAATCTATTTCTTTTCATTATAACATAATTTAAACAATTTAATAAACACAATTGTACTAGATAAAGGTAGCAGTATGATACGACTGACCTTTTCTTGGTTTTACTAATCGGATCGTGTAAGTAATCAGTAACTTTTGCGATGTAAAATATATTGAACTTAGAAACTTTAGACTACGAACTTATGTCTAAAGATTATCTTCACATAGAAATGAGATCAGCTGACTGTCATAACTCATTTGCATGCAACTATCAATGGTGCTATTATTCCGGGATGACATCACTTTACATGGCTTTGCATAAATACCGTCGTATTTAAGGCTTATCCATTTAAGATCACATCTACGATGTCCTACTTCCTTAGCTGGATGTAACTTTTTTTTATTAAAGAAGTGTTCTATACGAATATAATAATGGGGTTCGGCGTGTGACTCCAACATAATTATCATACAGAGGGTTCAAAATTACATCTTGAAACAAATATCCAACTGCGTGGTTTATAAAAACATCGGAGATTCATGAGCACCTCAAAATCAGGACTGTCAAAGAGGAGATCAAGACCTGGAGTATGAAATACAGAAAAAGGCTAGAAATTTTTGTTTTGACAGAGAGGAGCTGTCTCGGTGGAGATTTTGCTCTGAACGCCTAACAGCTCTCAACACATCTGCTCATAGTCTAGCTGACTGATGATTGCAAGATAAAGACTTATAAAAAAAATGGTTGGCTGATTTTGGTAATATGTTTAAAAATTATGGAAACAGATGCGCAACACAAAACTGTAACCATGTACATACAGTATGCCCTATTGTTCCGTACCCTCATTACACTACATACGTGAAAAGGACGCTAAGTTCTTGCTGTACATAAAGAACGTCAAAACAAAGCACGCTCGCTCGCGTTGCGCACCTCGTGATCCATCAAACCCTCGAAAGTGGAACTAGGAATTATAAAGGAAAACGCGAGGGTAAGAAAAACGTGAAAGTGTCTCGAGGGGAGGCGGGGTGTTGGATCGATCGGAATACGACCCCACGCGAGTGGACCATCAGCTGTTAAGACCAACACGGGGCTGGCGATAGAATTGCACCCCTAAGTTTCGTCGCGTCGCGTCCTCCCTTTTCCTACAAATCTCAGACGCTTTAATATTTTCCTTGCACTTTGCAGACAAAATCGATGTCGCGTGCGAATCACGCAAAGCTAACACAGACAGTGGCTTATGTTAAATAAATCTATATTTTGTTTTGTTAGGGTTTTTTTTATTTCTTAATTTACTTGCAATAAAAAGAACAGTTCTCACAAATGAATGTTAATTTCTTTTTATAGAACAGGGGGGCAATCGGGTAGGAGGCTCATCTGATGTTAATTGATACCACCGCTCATGGACACTTTCATTGCCAGAGGGTTCGCGAGTGCGTTGCCGGCCTTTTAAGAATTGGTACGCTTTTTTCTAGAAGGACCCTAAGTCGAATTGGTTATGGCGTATATTAATGAGAATAAACACAAGGGAAGAGAAGCGCAGATTAGAATGACTTTGTTCCAATGTGCGTGATGTCAACATATCCCTACAAGCATTATAACCTAATCAATATTGACCCTTAAATGTAAGTACCGGAAATGTTAATAAAAGCCCTGCCATTCATAAAATTTTAATGATTTGATAATTTGGGGCCACGTGCACGTGAATAATTCCGCTTTATTCAATTGCAGTTCATTCAAGTAACAAATTATAATATATTTAGATCAGTTAAACAGCCAAGAAAAATCTTGGCTTTGAGTAGAAAAACTGACATAGAATATCTTTATTCAAATGTCAAATGGTTTTATGAGATCAATAGACCTCTTTAATACTTACTTTTTATACCAAATCTTTTTAGGGATTTTTTATCAAAAGATACTGTTTATCAAGGCGCTATCTACAATTAGTAAATAAATCAGAAATTATACAATAATCATCATATAATGTAATGTGTGTGTATGTAGGACTACGTATTATAAATTCATTATATAAGCAATGTACAAAACTTTACTGACATCATATTCTAAGCTCTACTTAATAATTCATATGTGCAGCCATTAGAATATATAATGTATTTCTATGTAATTCAAGGGAAACAAGTCAACTTGAACTAACGTCGCAATATCAAAGTCGGCAGACGTCATTCCAGTTCCCTTTGTCCTTTTACGGTACGTTGTATTTGTTCTACTAAGTTGTGGTCTATACCTTACATAGAACTAGAAAGAATTCACAACTCTTTAATAAAGTAACATTCCGTTATTCTAGTTACGTTACAGGCATACTCAATACTAAATCAAAAGTTATTTTATTAAGGTAAGATTCAGAGTCGAGAGATAAATAATTCCCGTATTTCAAAAACATTGAATTTTAATCATACACACCGTAAGAGCCAAAGGAATGTCACTATCATAGAAATAAATAATGCCTCAATATAGTTACTTGCTTAGTTACGTTGGCTTTGATATCTATCGGTCTGTTTAGGTGGTGGTGTGTACGGAATTTTCAAAATTATTCATGAGCAAAACAATCTGATGCCGGCTTCACGAGTACCTACTAAAAAAGGTGTTTTAAAAATGTTCTTGTTTTTTCGTAAAATACCTGTGCGATCTGGTTGGATGGCATTTCGTCTTGGTCACATGCGAACTGGGGCGGTGGAGGTAACACAGGCGGCAGGGCGCGCGGCTGCGTGCGGAGCCCCACGGGGCCGGCGCCCGCGCGCCCCTGCATGCGCGTACACACACACTAACACTACCCGCCGCACACTAGCGCATGCCTTCACTGTTCTGCACTTAAGTGACTTTTCACTAGACTCAGAAATCAGAATCGAGAGATGGTCCTTATTATACCGGATTATAAAATTGCAAGCAACTATCGATTACCTCCTTTAACGATAAATGCAAGACTATTTTTTCAAAACTAAAGGAATAATAACAATTTGATCAAATACTGATGAAACATATGAGCTGTTTAGAGTACATATATTAAACTACTATAAACCACTGTATTGCATTAAGTTAACGCATATTTATCTGTATTGCATTTAATAACGCAAATATTATATTTTTATCACGCGAATCACATTTGGAATGGAAAAAGTTTAAAGACTTGAATGATCTTACTTCTTTTTATATTTGTTTGCCAAAAATTTTAAAGACAATATAAAAAATAAAAATTCCGCTGCAACTTTCAAAATAGGCCATCTCATTGAAATCAGATGACCCAATTCCTAAGTAGGTAGATATTACTAAAAATGGGAAACCAAGCGTTTATCAGCTTTCAAAATATCAAGAATTTCAGTGCAAATTCTACCAATAAACTAGGGTACCGCTACCGGCATCAACGAGCAGAACTTCCGCATGACTTCTCGAATTAGGTCAGGGAGTGACGGAACAAATGCGTATTACAAATACGGGGGTAGTAACCAAATGAGGTTTAACTGGCGTCACATAAGAATATTTAACGAAAGGTAGGACCCATATCTAGGTTACACTCCGATATATTAGCAAAAAAAATCAATTTCATTACCCTTTCAATAAAAGTTAAACAATGATTGATATCACATTTAACTTTTTTTATTATTAAGGCCAAACAAATATCGTCAAAACCTCAGGGTTGTCATTTCCATCTTCGGAAATGGAAAATAATTTTATTTTTGTCTGTGACGTCAGCTTTGTCTTTTTAATTATAAAAAGTTTGCTCATAATACAAAAGCATTATGCAGTTTTTTTTTTCATATGTTCTACAATGTATTAATTTACATAATATGTAATAATTTGAAATTTAATTTTTAACACCTAGACAACATCTTTGTGTACAGACGAGGATTTAAATAGTTTAAAAAGTAATGATTCTCTTAATATAGACTCGTATTCTATTATGCATTTATTAAGACTATATTGTTTTACCTTCTACCTGCCTATTGTTCTTACTATAAAACAGATATTTTTATTTACTTCGTTCTGAATTCGCTGTATCCTATTATTTCCAAGGCAGGTATATTTGTTCAAACGTTTGAAAAGGTTTATTAAAACGTGAACTCGACTGTAAAAACGGAAAACGCTCAAAGGGATATTTTTCCTTAATTCTTTGCAGAGTATACATACGCAAAGATCCGTACGAGGTTATTAAAGTACACTGTTTACCTAACCTACCTTTATATATTGAATTATATAGATCGTTCAGAAATAAATGTACATACATATATATAATAGAAAAAGGTACAAAATCTTTATGCAGCTGTTAATAAGCTCAAAAGTCCCATTCCATTCATACGTTATATGAATTTCGCAAAAACAAGAGAGTTTATACATTCAGTGCAGTCAATGTTCTCTTGTTTTTTTTGTTTTTTCTTGTGAAAGTCAAGGAACGAGCCATCGAAGGCGTAAGTGAAACGATACTGACACAGCATAAATGCAATGATTACTCCTCATCGTGTGGTAAAAGTTGAAGAAGGTCATGAGACGCTAGAAAATAAAATTTGAACCAATGAGTTTCATATAAAATATTGTTTTATTTGAAGCCACAAAAACGAATTAAATATAAAACGAGAATCATCCCGACAGCATGAATTTATAGATTTTTTTTTTACAATTTCGAAATATAAGAAATGATACAAAAGTAGTTTTTTTTTAATTCGGGCTTTTAAAAATATATATATATACATACCTACATCAAGCGGAGTATGATTAAAATACTTGTTTTCTTTTTTAAAATAACGTTTTACCTAAAAAAATATTTTTTGTATATAATAGAATTATTTAAAAGATTCGAACAATAATCCCAACTTTAATAACGTCGACAGTTTTATTTCCATAAATATTAGGAGCTCTACAACAATAATAAGATAAAATAATAAATATAACAAAACAAAATTTACTTATCAAGACTTTATGCCGTTATTGGCGTAATGATAAAATAAATAAATCAATTAAATTATTGGTATATATTATTCAATATATAGATTCCTAACACCCACACACATGTCAGTTTAAATATTTTTAAACGGCTATTTTTTTATCATCATGTTATTTAAATAACAATAATAACACTAGTGACTGAACAATTTTTGAACTCATTTGTTTCCATAATACATGACCGGATGCATTGTTTAGAAAATACATAAAACATTTGTATTCCTTTGACAGGAATGCTCCTGTAACGAATTAAGCTGACTATCCCTTCAGAACAAATAGAGTTCTTTTCCAATTATAGTTTTGAGGAATGTAACAATCTGTTTGTGTTAGAAGCAAAGGTAAAATGTGTATTTTCTGATCACTTGAAGTATTTGTAAGTTTTTAAAGATCGATTTTTTAATTATAATTCCAACACTCCTCCAATTAACGAGTGCACTCTTATGTTTTATGTGTGCATTTAAAAAAATAGGCCACACTAGTTATAACTTAATCTAGCGAATTTAATAACGCAAATGTCAATACACACCGTGCGTGACCTATCTACTTGTGCTATATTTAGGACAAAACAAATATTAGGTTATAATAAAAGTAGCTCCATAGACTTAAATCACATAATATCTGGCTTAAGAATTTTGCGCATTGAGCCGCGCCGACTTTGAGGTTTAGACAAAAACCTGTACCTTTCTTCAAAAATAAAAGCACTGTTTCAGAGCAAATACTTCGACATAAATAACAAGCAGGTAATCAGGAGAGAGAGGGATTTTTTGTTTTATTGGAAGTAATAATGTATTTAGACGCTCGGAGGGCGGGTCTCAGTTAGGGCGGCGAGACCGGGCGACACAGCGCCTCGCGCGAGACTGTCCCGTCTCGCCGCCCTGCATCACTTGCCACTCACACCCTCCCGCGCGATAACAAAACACAGATTACTGAAAACACTTTTATTAGCCAAAATGCTACTTAAGCTTGGATCGTTCTAGTAAACGGCACTCAGCACGAAAGGTGCTCTGGAACAGTTCAAATAATCTATATAAATAAATTTCTACACCAATTTTTGGTTGTCACACCTGTGTGATCTGCAAGGTTCGGTTCGGTTGCACATTACGCCGAGGGGGACGACGGGGTGTTCGTTGGCAACAGTCAACAACGGTCCGAAGGCGCCGAACGTAACTTGCCCGAGATGGTAACTTAAACCACTTTCTTGATTCACTAGCACCAAATGTAGAAACCATTCTATCCCCAGGCTTAGACGTGTCGTACACTATTTTTGGGCTTTCGGCCGTGTCAGACCGGGGTGCTATACGGTATTTAGCTCCTGTAATTACTTTTTTTATTCCGTTAAACGCGCGCTCTAGTGGTGATTCATCGTAATCCGAAGAACTTTCCCTATTAATAGGAGTAAACTCTATTGGCGGTGGAAAAACGTTCGTGTCGCGCTCTTCTCTTTTTTATAATTTTTTTTGAGTCTAACAAAGAGCGAAGGAGGAGGCTCCGTATTTGTTCCAACAGTGCACATTCCAGGTTTGTAGTCACGTTCTATGGGGATGGTTGTAGGAGAATATGGTTGAGGAGGTAATGTCGATGCTCTTCTCGGAATTAAATCTTCATCTTTCAAATATGCTATGTGTAAAGTGCTAATGCTGAGCGGCTGTTGTACAGATGCAGAAGGCCACAGCTCCCTGGTAGGAGGTACCGGAGACGGCCGCTCTCCCATCATGCGACGTGCCAATTCACCTGGTTGCCAAAGATTACTAGGCGTCAAACCCCCGTGTGCTTCCATTCCGACACGATACTTCACTAAATGTAAGACTGCCCACTAATCCAATACTGGGCTTCAGGCATTTCTAGGTTTTCCTACATAATATTATAGACTCACGTACACAGTGTACCCGTTCTTAATTGGATAGACGTTAGACGGATATTAAATATTATTGTAATGAGATATGCAATTACAAAAATTAACCGGTTTGAAAATTCATACGTCGTTTAGTAACGATAATGTTAACATTCATGTAAAGTGTAAATCTAGGACGAATTTAAATAATTTATCTGCGAGAAGTTTATACATAACTCATTTTCTAAATACAATACAAGTTATATGTACTTTCACCCTTATTCTAGTTGGTACATACGCTCAGAATAACAAAGTCAGAATGATTAGTGTACCATTATTTGCGTTACAGTAGTAAATCAATGATGAAAGAAATTATTATACTCTAAGTAGGTAGGTACCATTCTAAATTAATTCTTTCATTATCTCCCTGAGGACATTGGGCAAGCAATTTCTGTAACTAGTTCATTTTTATTGGAAAAATAATAACTTTGGTTTATTTTCTTGAGGTTATTTAGTATATAAATTGTTGTTTTATGATTTTTATAATAAATGGAAGAAAGCTAAGTCATTTCTGCTAGTAATCAAGTTGTTTCTTCACCAACAAATTTCAGCCAAGTTGGTAAGAAATTACAACCTATACCAATTTTAATGACTGATTTAATTAGTTTATAATTTGTAGGCACAGCCATACCAAAAAATCCAATCCAAAAATAATAATACACAAGTTAAATGTAGTTCCTTCTTACCAATTGCTGTTTGAGATTACTAGACAAGTAATGAAAGGCTTATAAAGTCGGGCTAATCAATTAGAATCATAAAAGTTGTGTCAATAAAAAAAATAAAATGTTTATTTTCTAAGATATTATTAAGGAGCTGCAACCACTACAAAATGTGACATATTGAAAATAACTGGTTCCAGGCCATTTTCCTTGGTGACCAACAACTTTTCCTATTCTTATAAATATGATATGCAATACTTTTATTACATCTCAATCAATTTAATAGTAATAGGCAGGATAGTAGTTGAGAAAAATCTATTAAAATATCTTAATAATGCCCATCTCTGTTCTAGGACTTTTATAACCACTTATATCTCTATCATAATTAGATTATCTCTGCAAGAATCATTGACTTCAACATTGTCTCATTAAATTTTTAATCAATCTTTCACATACAAAGCAGCCACCACAGCTTAGTCAATAGTAGACAATGAACATGGTATATAAAGCCTTGATATTTCCAGCACAACTGATTGTGTAGTAGGCACAGGACTTTCTAAATCTTCTTTGAAGGATTACAGCACTTCAAGAATCACAGACTTGTTAATTGATATTGAATTTCATTTAATTAATTAACATTTCATTACACACCAATGAGTGTATAAATATACATATAATAACTTTTACTTGCTGCTTTTTTTGCTTAAGTCTAATCACACTTACCTTTAGTGGTCTTGTGATGGTGACTGTTTCAATCATAGTTGTTGATGCCATTCTGTTGTTTTCTTCCCCTAAAACATGATGACCGTTTAATTTATTTGGACTAAACAAGGATGGTAAAAACCAGGTATTAAATATTACAAAATAAAACAACCTGACCTATAAACAAATGGGATAAGCCTTATTCACGTTTTTTTATATAAAGAGTAGATAGAGTCAAGATATATTGAAATTATTAACTAAATTGTATTATACGCATGGACATAGTCATTCAAATGGTATTTACACACCTTGTAATTCACAACAAAAAAAGGACAAGTTTTAATATTTTAGTGGTTGTTTGAAGAATGTATAAATTTGGAAATGAAAAGCTAAGCCTCCATAAAAGGATATAATTTATTTAAAACCAAAATAAGAAGAATTTGTCTTTAAAACCAAATTGTGAAAAAATTTAGAAACAAATATATACTTACACATTTGGACCATTTAGTAGTCTTTATGATATACAAATAAAAATAATATTTACGGTTAAATAAGGGAGAACTACATGTGAAAAGCTAATAAATATTCTTTACTTAATGTTTTTATCTTAGTGTACTCTACAAAATTGCAAACAACTAATATCCAGTCCATAAACAAATAACCAAGCCCTCATAGCAGAGCACAGACTAGGAAGGCTACCATTACACTTGACACTAGACAGTATACAGCACAGAGTACAATATCATAATATTGACAGCTGACAACTGAATTGTAATTTTTTCTTTCAATGAATTGTCAATAGGCAGTCATAGAAAAATAACTATTACAAATACCCTCCTTAAAATAGGGAACCTTAAGTTGGCGGGGGGAAATTAATTTTTTGCACTTTTTTTTGGCTCTATCAACTGTTCGTTAACTGTTCTTCATTGTTCTATCAAAAAAATTTTTTTGTTCGTTCTTATTTTTTTTTTAATTTTAAAAAAATTGACCCTCAATTTGGCACGAACTATAGATATTTTGATGTTTTTTTGTTTTTTCTAATAGTTTAGAACTATTCAATAACTGTTCGTTCAAAATAAACAACTGTTCGGCTTTCATTATCCTGTAATTTAATAATAATTAACTTTTTTTTATAAATCTTAATTAAATGTTATTGCGCATGCGCAGTATCAATGCGCATAGTTCTCATAAATTATGCGCGGCCTATTTGAATTCGATTCAAAGAGACAACACAACAATAACAGCAACAACAACAAAATCATCATCATCACCCGGTTTTTACTTTCATTTATATTTTGTTATTTTATACAAACAAAATGAACTCTTTCTTAACATCTAAAATCGTATTTCTTGTACTTATCCATTCTTTTAACATTACTGATTAAATATATTGATTGAGAAAAATAGAAAAGGATTAGTCCCATGCAAACTATAGGTCTACCAGAATCTGATGGCAAAAAAAAGTTTAAAACTTAGCGATTTGCATGTGGCAACAAAAAAAAAATTCATCTGTCATCTGAAATTTCGAGGAATTGTTTTTGGTTTGGCTTCAAATTTACTTTAAAAAGTGGTGAAAATGTCGAAAAAACCTCTTCGATCGCAAGCAAGAAGTTTTCAATGTTTATCAAAGAATACTTGATCAACAAGGTGCAGAACATACACAATCATCGATATTGAGCCCATGTCACTTGCACATTGAGTGGTTAGTAGGAATGACACGTCTTGATACTTTGGTTTATTGGATTTTCGTGTGTATTATATTATGTACTTATATAAACTTTGGTTTATTTCAGGGGTTTCTAATACTACCTTAAGATGAATTGTTGCCGAAGGCTGATCTAATAAGGGCGTATTTAGTACGCCCGGTAAAACCAGGAAAGGTGGCAAAAAAAATAAACTTGGATAGATTTGATTTCGAATTGAAAAAAAAACTAAATATCAGATAGATGAGATTTTTAAATCACACGGCTCCGAAGTTTTGAGGCTCCCACCATAACATTGTACGTTAAACCCCATAGAATTAATCTGGGAATGACTAATGAAACAAAAACTTGCGGGTAAAAACGTCAATAGACCTGCAAGTGATATAAAACTATTAACAAAGAAATGATTTAAGAAGCTTACTCTCAAGTAGGGATCTATGAATGGCGAAAATCTTGTGAACATGTAATAAAAATTGAAAATCAGTTCATAGAACAAGATCAGTTAATTGAGATGCAGGAGGATAGGTTTATATTAAATACTGCGTCTTCTCCTTCATATAAAGACATTTTTATGAATGTGCAGAATTTGGAACCATTTCTAGTTCAGTTCTAATAGCCTATAATTAATGAATAAACTCATGAACGGAGTAATTGGAGTTTTCATCTAAATTTCAAACCCCACATTCGCCACAGTAAAATTTTCAAATATTATCCTTGATCATTGGATAAATTTTTATATTTGCATGTATCACACACAATCAGCCGATATAAGGGAAATAAAGTATCAAAACGTTTTACTCCAATTTCCCCGGTATTGCTAGCGTCAATTTCTTTTTTCCCTTTTTGCCATCAGATCCTGGTAGACCTATATATATTTATATATTGATACAATATATTCTAGAACCAATTTCTTTTTTCATTCTCAGTCAATATTTTTAATTATTAATTATTATTATGACAGCAAGTCAATTTGACAGACCTAGCGAACAGGCTCGCTAGGTCTGTCAAGCTGACAGACTAAGGAGGCAGATAATGTGGCTGGCTTTTTTACATTAAGTATGTAAATTTGAGAAAATATACCTTTATTGATATTTTGCGTTTTAATTATTATCTAGCTATCAAACGATTTCTAAGAATTTTGTTCAAGGTTTCTAATTAGTAACTTATCCTCCTGGTACTAATAGATGATGATGATGATTATGATGATTTTGTTGTTGTTGCTGTTATTGTTGTGTTGTCTCTTTGAATCGAATTCAAATAGGCCGCGCATAATTTATGAGAACTATGCGCATTGATACTGCGCATGCGCAATAACATTTAATTAAGATTTATAAAAAAAAGTTAATTATTATTAAATTACAGGATAATGAAAGCCGAACAGTTGTTTATTTTGAACGAACAGTTATTGAATAGTTCTAAACTATTAGAAAAAACAAAAAAATATCAAAATATCTATAGTTCGTGCCAAATTGAGGGTCAATTTTTTTATAATTAAAAAAAACAAAAATAAGAACGAACAAAAAATTTTTTTGATAGAACAATGAAGAACAGTTAACGAACAGTTGATAGAGCCAAAAAAAAGTGCAAAAAATTAATTTCCCCCCGCCAACTTAAGGTTCCCCTTAGGCTATGTTCACATGTAACGCGCGGTAACGCGCGTCAACGCGCGATCAAATTTGAAGAGCGTTCAGATGATGAGCGCTAACGCGCGTTGCGAGAGTACTCGTCAGTCTAGTTCGGTAGAACGTAGAAAATTGACGTGGAAGAGGCTATTATTTTGTGGTTATATTATAAAGAAAAATATAGAAAAAGAAAACGTACACATTGGGTTTATCCAATTTTAAAAAAAAAATACAATTTATATTATATTTTTTATACAAATTTGCTATATTCCAACTTGCTGACCTTTTTTTCTACTTCATCGATTAGTAAGTCGATGTCAATATCTTCAATTTCACTCATTTTAAAAGCGAGAACAAAATATAATTACGAAAATTAATAAAATTACATGCGATCGCGATGAAAGCGCGCGCTCATCTGAACAGCAAACGGACATTACATTAATAT
Source organism: Pieris macdunnoughi (assembly GCA_905332375.1). Classification (NCBI taxonomy): domain Eukaryota; kingdom Metazoa; phylum Arthropoda; class Insecta; order Lepidoptera; family Pieridae; genus Pieris; species Pieris macdunnoughi. Next base: position 5,155,963 of record CAJOBZ010000063.1, read on the forward strand.
CAAAGCGCGCGTCAACGCGCGATCACCTGCGTCTAGAGACTTTTTCTCTGAGCGCCGCGTTGAAGCGCGTTAACGCGCGTTAACGCGCGTACATGTGAACAGTTGTATGAAAAATACCATAATCTCTAGTCGCGCGATTTGAAAACGCGCGTCAAGTTTTTGCCATCTGAACATAGCCTTAAAATAGCAATGAAGGAATATGTTGATCCCTATTTTTATCACTGTCATGACTAAGAAACTCTTCCACAATACAATTAAATCAGCCAACATTTGCTGTAGTTTCTTGTGTACTTCAAATTTTCACTAATGAAGTAAATAAATAATAAAGTATGCACTCCATCCCAAACCTCTAATTCGTATGTGAGAATACCATGACTTTACAATAATCTCGCCAGAAATATTATTCGTTACAGGTAGCAATGCCATGCTTTGAGCTTTCCTTTTGTAAATTCTCGCTCAAGCCTGAGGTATGCGAGTCGCTCGCGCTTTGCGCTTATTTAATAAACTTGAATGCAATTTGAGTTTTACGAGACTTAGCACTAAGCTTCGTTTATGAATATAAGTTAGATTTATCTTCAAGTTAATATAAAAGCTTAAAGCATCAGAATTTGATAAATTAGGATCAAAATCAACCAAAAAAGGTCAGGATCTCAAAACCTTCAGTTTGTAACACATACAACGTATTTAGTAAAATATCTTTGTAGTTGTTATTTCAAATCATCAAATTGTGTATTTTCAATTTTGATTCTGTGGTCGATTCATGGCTGTGGTGCTTGTAGGACGCCGTTGCCCCCGGGTAAAAATTATATTCATAACCTCTTTAATTTGTTTATATTTTTTGAATATCAAAAATCCCTTTATGAACAAACAATACTGGTGAAATGTTTTAATTAAAATTTTGATGTCCTGTAAAAGTTCTAATTATTGAAATATTTTCTAGGAATGTTTTGATCTAGCTTAAGTTGCGTATAAAACTTCAATAGTTCAATGGCGGGAATTAAATCATTAGCTGTACGAGGTATTCGCAGTTTTGGTCCAGAAGAATGTGATGAACAGAGAATATCTTTTGAAACACCCTTAACATTGATATTGGGGCAAAATGGCTGCGGAAAGACAACGATTATTGAGTGTTTACGATACGCAGTGACTGGGCAAATGCCACCCGGCAGTCGAAATGAATGTTTTGTTCATGATGCTAAAGTGAACAGATCTAGTGAAGTAATGGGACAAGTTAAACTGAAGGTGAAAATTCAATATTTAATAGTAAAAATCGGTCTAATTAGTTAGCTGCATGCTTTACTGTTATTAGTTAAAAATTTACCCTCGGGATATGTTACAATATATCTCAGCGATTTGATGACGTCTTCTTAATTTTAGATAGTAAATGCAAAGGACAAACAATTGGAAATGTCACGATCTATGAGAGTGACTGCATTTCAAAAGAAAAAAACTAAATTCCAAACACTAGACACTTGTCTTAGTGTGATTGATGAAAATGGAAAGGCAAAAGACATCTCTTCTCGTTGTGCTGAATTGGATATGGTCATGCATGAAGAACTGGGTATGTATTGCAAGACTTTTCTTGTATAAATAACCCTATGTAATAATAATAAAATGCTATAGTACCATATAGGAATTATTCTCATGACATTATGAATGTATTTGTTTATCAATATTTCATTTGCATATAATGGTATCGATCGCTTATACGAGTACTGGGGATAAATAAGGCGCAACTGCGTTTCTCTGTGAATACAAAAGAAACAACATTTAAAGCCTATATTCTAGGTTTTATAAAATAAAATAATATAAAGAAAAAATTAAAATATCTTACATCTATTATGTCAAGTGACAAAATAAAACATCGTCGATCAGACGGCAAAGAAGAAAAATAAAATATAAAAGAGTTTGTATAGGAAAATATTAAATATTATGTTTTCCTTACATCTCCCCCCCTACAGAGAGTAACAATTACATGTAACTGTTACTCATCGACAATTACAGGGGATAATTAATTCTTTTCCCATAAGCCAGTGCTGCCAATATTTCACAGCTTCTTTTAATGCTAAACATTCTAGATAAATCGCCTTTTTTTTTAACTTTGTTTAATTTTTTTGAAAAATAAGCAACCGGTCTATTGTCCCCGTTTTTATCTTCTTGTCTTAATACTTCAGAATATAGAAGAAAGTCTTCTTTATTTATGTCACCTAGTACATCAGGAATTTGACATTTTTTTAGAAGTTTTCATTTTTAATACCTCAGAATATAAAAGAAAGTCTTCTTTATTTATGTCACCTAGTACATCAGGAATTTGACATTTGTTTTCTTTGAAGTATCGTTTCTTTTTTCTTTTAGGTAAAAATCATTAAACTGTATGTTCTGCTCCTCATCTAAAGATATATTTGATAACTCTTCTGTAATGGTTATCCATACTTTTCTAGTTTGATATCTTTTATTTAAAGATTTTTTTACTTTAATGTAGTTGGGAGTTTTTATGACAGCTTGGTGTAAATTTGCAGGCTGAAACTCGGCCGGAATTGAAAAAACCTGTCCACCAGTTGTAGCGATCGTGTCTATGCAAATATTAATCAATAAATAATTATTTTTTTTATTTCTCAATCTTTCCATATTTCGTAAAATATGTGCAGAAAATGTTGTTTTATAATGGTATCGATCGCTTATACGAGTACTGGGGATAAATAAGGCGCAACTGCGTTTCTCTGTGAATACAAAAGAAACAACATTTAAAGCCTATATTCTAGGTTTTATAAAATAAAATAATATAAAGAAAAAATTAAAACATCTTACATCTATTATGTCAAGTGACAAAATAAAACATCGTCGATCAGACGGCAAAGAAGAAAAATAAAATATAAAAGAGTTTGTATAGGAAAATATTAAATATTATGTTTTCCTTACATGCATATTAGGTGTTTTCATTTGTAGTTTCGCCCATGTTAATGCAAAACCTATGTGCATCAAAAAGTCTATGGTAACTTATGATATAATTAAAATTAAATGAGCCTGTGTCGCTCCAGCAGGCTGACTGGCATAGTAGTTTAGCAGGCTTAATTGACCAGAAATACTTTAAGTCAACGTAGATGATTGTTGTCTAATTGCATAAAATGGAGCCCAAAACTAATAACTAATATAATACATAAACTGTTTTTCAGGTGTTTCGAAGGCAATACTGAATTCAGTGATATTCTGTCATCAAGAAGACTCTGGCTGGCCTCTAGATGAAGGCAAAAAGGTCAAAGAAAGGTTTGATGAAATCTTTGATGCTGATAAATACAGTGATTGTATTGAGAAGCTTAGAAAAATCAGAAAGGAGTATGTTACCACATTGAAACTTCTAGGTAAATTTGATAGATAATGCACATACAACTTAGCATTAAAATACTTTAATTTTTATCATTTATAATTTATATTTCAGAACAAGAGGTAGCTCATTTAACAGATAAAAAGCAAGAATTAGATAAAAAGAAATTAGATTTAGTTAACACTGAGTCAAGAATCTCTGAGTCTGAATTGAAACTTTTAGAGTTGACCCAAGAACTCAAACCAATTTCAGAAAAAATTAATGCAATTGTTGCCTTGCAAAAGAATTTGGTGCTATTTGAGACTAAAAAAGAGAAGATTAAAACAAGGTAAATTAGTTCTATTAATTGCATAAAGTCTGGGAACCAATTCCATTTACAAACAGTTCTTGACTTTTATAAGCTCCAGAAATAGAAGTTCCACTTCTCAGAAAAGAATCTATTCTATCCATTCAAATTTTCAGCTGGTGCTCATGTACTGTCAATTCATAACTATTATATTTTTATTATAGATTGGAACATTGCAAGACACAAGAGGAAGAACTTAAGAAAAGTATTCAGACAGTATTTGAAGGAACAACAGAGAATTTGCAAGCAAATATTAGTAAGTAATTTATCTTAGTTACATACCTTACACACACTGAATACAATTTTTTGTCAAAAATTTAACATCAATATTGTTTAGTCATTAAGTTGCAATAAATCAAGTGAAGAGAGAAGACGTGTTTATTTTTAAATTTAATATTATTGTGATAGTTATTGAGAATTGAACCATAAGTGATCGAACATTTGGTTATAATCGAGCCGGATAAAGTAAAAGTGCAAAACAATAGTGAGCTCGGCAGTCGGCTGCATTGTTTAGATAAGGAACAGGTTTTTGATGCATCGATTTGTCGTTTTCGCATAAAGATATAATTGTGAATACTGGCAGGATAAAGACGTTTTAAAGTTTTAAAATATATACATATATACGAAAATGACGTCAACAGTTAGTGCAGAACAGCAGGTGTATTTAAATAAACTAGAAGATTTGGCCTCAAAAATTAAAAAAACCGAAGTAAATTTTAAGAAAAGTCCAAAGTCAAGAATAACTACAGGATATATTCGGGCGCGGCTGGAATGTATTGAAGATTATTGGAGGCTATTTAATGTAGCACATGAAGATTTGTCGTCACGCACGCCAAGGGAACAAAGGGGAATATTACCCTACTTTTTAAACGAAGAATATTATAAATACGAGGAGGTGTATTTGTCTTTTAAAGCCGATATGTTGGATTTATTAAGTAAGAATGTAATTGGTAGCCAAGAAAGTTGCAGTAATCACCAGGGGTTAAGCACCGACATAAATTCATCGTGTGTAAAACTGCCTCGAATCGAATTACCCGTATTTTCTGGTAATTATGAAGATTTCTTAGCTTTTCAAGATTTATTCTTAACCCTTGTTCACAATAATAATTCCCTTGCCAATGTACAAAAGTTGCATTACCTGAAGTTAAGTGTTACCGGCGAAGCAGCTTCCTTGTTAAAACATATAAGTGTAACAGAAAATAACTACGACCAGGCGTGGAGTATATTAAAGAAGCGGTACGGAAATAAGAGAATTATTATAAATTATACATTAAAAAGACTGTTTAATCTTCGTAAAGTCAACACACAAACAGCAAATCAAATAAAAATAATTTTGGATACAACAAGTGAGTGTTTAAACAATTTAAAAAACTTAGGAATTTCGACCGAGTCTTGGAGTCCGATTATTATACATATAGTGATAAATAAATTAGATCATGATACTCATAAAACTTGGGAAGAACACATATACAAAAACGACTCCGACTACTTACCTACATGGGAAGACCTGAAGAATTTTTTGGAGTAAAAGTATCGAACTTTGGAGCTGGTAAACACAACCAACACAAGCTATTCAAAAGATCTAAGACCAATAGTACAAAAGAGTTTTTACATAGCTAAAGAAACCCACACATGTGGTAATACTAAGCCGTTATGCTCCTTGTGTAATAAAGACCATTATATTAATAATTGCAAAGATTATATTAAGCAAAGTGTGAAAGATAGACATAATTTTGCATTAAAGAATAACCTCTGTTTCAACTGCTTGCAACCAAACCACAAAGTTTCTGAATGCAAGCGACACATTACTTGTAAGTTTTGTGGGAGAAAACATAATTTTCTCCTGCATTTAGAAAAGAAACAGGAAGCTCCTGCATTAATAAACACAACTTCATTGACGTCACAAGATACTGAAACTAAAGTCGCATCACATTATTCAAGTGAAGAACAATCGAGTCAAGGTGTTTTATTGGCTACTGCACTAGTTCATGTAAAATCAAAATCGGGTGACTATCATACACTTCGTGCCCTTATTGACCAGGGTTCAGAAGCGACTTTTGTAACATCCAGAGTCGTGGAACTTCTAAACTTAAAGAAAGATAAACTCAACGGCACAGTTTCCGGTATTGGCGAAGAAAAGCATTGCCTTAAGTCTAAAGTCCAGCTATCTATTAAAACAAATTCTACTTATATTTACACTGAAGCCTATGTTCTAAAAACAATTTCATCATTAATACCTGCGAAGAAAGTAATTATTAAGAAAAGTGATTTACTAAATATTGAGTTGGCTGACCCTACCTGTTTTATGCCAAGTCGAATTGATTTATTATTGGGTGCTGGTGATTTTACAAAAATAATAGAAGATGGGTTAATCCGTCTTGAATGTGGTTTAGTAGCTCAGAAGACTAGTCTTGGTTGGATACTGTCTGGGAAAACCCTATGCTCTAACTATCACATAAATATTACAAGTATGCATATTAAAGAAGACAATGATTTACTAAAATCTTTTTGGGAAATTGACAAAGATTTATTTAAGAAGAAAGTTATATACACAAAAGAAGAAGAAGAATGTGAAAGAATTTACTCAAGCACAACCCAAAGAGACATTGACGGTAAATATATTGTACAACTACCATTAAAGCAAAGTAAAGAAGATACCATTTAGCAAGTAGGAAATACTAAAGAACAAGCAATAAAGAGATTTCAGCATCTAGAGAAAAGATTAACGAAAGATTTACAACTAAAAAATGAATATACAAAAGTTATAAAAGAATATATTGATATGGGTCATATGAAAGAGCTAGAAGATCAGAATGACTCTAATATAATTTATTTACCTCATCATGCGGTAGTAAGGCAAGACAAAGATACTACGAAGGTTCGAGTAGTCTTTGATGCATCGGCAAAAGGTTCTCAAGGGTATTCCTTGAACGATACAATGTTGGTTGGTCCTGTAATACAACAAGACCTTCGAAGTTTAATTATCACGTGGAGACGACATTATATTTGTTTTGTCGGTGATATAATGAAGATGTACAGAATGGTGAAGATGTCCGAGGAACATACAAAATTACAATGCATCGTTTGGCGAGACAATTCAGATGAAGTATTAAAAAGTTACCAATTAACGACTGTAACATTTGGAACGGCTGCGGCTCCATTCCTTGCTGTAAGAACTCTATTAAAGTTAGCCGACGATGAATATTCTAATGATGTTAAGTATTCGGAAGCTATGAAAGCAATAAAGGAGTCATTTTACGTTGATGATTTAATGGGGGGACATGAAGATGTTGAGAAAGCAAAAAAGTTATGTGTTGACATTAAAGAGATATTAGAAAAAGGCGGTTTCAAAATAAAAAAATGGTCAAGTAATTCAGAAGAAGTACTACAACACATTCAAGAAAACAACAAAATTGAAGATTCATTGGAAATTAAATTAGATAAAGTTATTAAAATCTTAGGACTTACCTGGGATCGAAGAGAAGATGCATTTAAAATCACAGTTAACTTACCTTTACTTACCTATCCTATAACAAAAAGATCCATCCTGTCTGACATTGCCCGTTTATTTGACCCTTTTGGGTGGTTATCTCCTGTAATCATCCTAGCAAAAACTTTCATACAAAGCTATGGCTTTTAAATTTTGGGTGGGATGATGAACTACCTGAAAAGCTAGTTAAAGAATGGATAGATTATAGAAATGACTTACCAGCTCTACAGCACATTAAGGTGCCGCGTTGGTTTCATATAACGTCACACACGAAAGAAGTACAAATTCACGGCTTCGCAGATGCCTCAGAAAGGGCCTTTGCAGCTGTTGCTTACCTGCGAGTAGTTGATGAAAATAATGCAATCTACGTAGTTGGTCCCAAAGTTCTGTCACTAGCACATTATTTCTACATTTCGAGCAGGATTTTATAAAAAAATTATTGCATTCTATTTTGGAATGTTTGATTATTGTTTTAAAACAAAAAACAATAACTTTCCGTAATTTTTCACGATGGAGTGGACATTGAAAGTAAACCGAATAGTTGTTATTGCGTTGCACCGCTGTGGACACTCGCCGAGTACCATTTTCAAGTTGCTCAAAAATTTGAATATAACGCTTAGGTTTGTGTACGGTACTATTGATAGGTACCTTGAAGTCTCCAGTGTTGAGGACAAGAAAAGAACTGGCTGGCCACGCTCCGCAAGAACACCAGCAGTAATCAAAGCTATCAAGGCGCGGATAGTAAGAAATCCTGTCCGAAAACAGAAGTTGATGGATTTGCAGATGGGTGTCAGTAGGAAAACAGTAAAAAAGGTTTTAAATGAAGATCTTGGTCTACGAGCATACAAAAAAAAGAGTGGGCACTTACTTAATGCTCGTCTAAAAGCAATAAGGCTTAAGAGATCGCGGGTGTTGTTTAAGCGGTACGCGAAAAACCGACACCGTGATATCCTCTTTACGGACGAAAAATTTTTCGATATTGAAGAGAAGTACAATAAACAGAATTATACAGTGTACGCTAGGAGTTCTGAAGAAGCTGAAAATAAAGTTCCAAGGGTGCAACATGGACATCATCCATCATCAGTAATGGTTTGGTTGGGAGTGTCCTATTACGGGCTAACTGAGGTTAATTTTTTCGAAAAGGGGGTCAAAACCAGTGCTACAGTGTACCAAGAGACGGTTTTGTATCGCCTTGTCAAAGACACGTCCAGCACCCTATTTGCGGGACATCACTTCGTGTTCCAGCAGGACTCTGCGTCTGCATACAAAGCCAAGACCACTAAAGCCTGGTTTGAGCGTCAAAACATCGTCTTAATTAGACATGAGGATTGGCCTTCCTCCAGTCCGGACCTTAATCCTTTGGACCAGAAATTATGACAGGGCTTAGAGAGGAAGGTCTGTGATAAACCTCATGAAAATTTGGAGAATCTGAAGTCATCTTTAAAAAAACCAGTGACTGAAATCGACACGAATATGGTGCGTGCTGCGATAGACGACTGGCCGCGACGCTTAAGGGCCTGTATTAAAAATGAGGGAGGTTATTTCGAATATTTTTATGCTTTTTTTTATTCCTTAATTAATGTACTAAGAATTGATATATCACTCATTACAAACTGATCAGTACTTTTGTTTTTATCATTATTTCCATTTATGACAGAACTTTGGGACCGACTACGTATGTATCAATGATCGCATCTCGAACAAAGGTGGCTCCTCTAAAACAGCTTTCTATTCCAAGACTTGAACTGTGTGCTGCTGCGTTGCTGTCAGAATTACTGGAAGAAGTCACTGAAATACTTAAGGTTCCCATCGATCATGTTTATGTATACACCGATTCCACGGTAGTGCTATCTTGGCTTCAATCTCAACCAGGTAGATGGCGCACATTCGTTGCCAACAGAGTAGCAGAAATCCAAAGATATCTTAATAGTAGCAGGTGGAATCACGTACAATCATATGAAAATCCCGCTGACATTGCCTCCAGAGGAGTAAAATCCAGTGAACTCAATAACATTGATTTATGGTGGAATGGACCAGAATGGCTTAAACATGAAAGTATACAAATCTTACGAAATCATTCTATACCTCAGACCTATGAAGAAGAAAAGGTGGTAAAAGAAATAGAAGGTTCTTATCATACAAACATAATACAGAAAGACGAAAAACCAATATGGGAACGATTTTCAACCCTAACTAGATTGAGAAGAGTTTTATCGTACTGTATGAGAATGAAGAAAGGAAGCAAGAAGTTACATATCACAACCGAAGAAATGGAAAATACATTACAAAGGTGTATTAATTTTTATCAAGACAAAATATATCAAAAAGACATAGAAGACTTGAAGAAAGAAGGAAAAGTCAAACCCAAAAGCTCACTGTCAACATTGTGTCCTTTTCTAGATAAATTGGTTTATTAAGAGTAGGAGGAAGACTACAGAATGCAGAAATTTCTGAAGCTACTCAACATCCAATCATTTTATCTCAACAAGTGCACATTACAAAATTAATTGTTCAAGATGCACATATAAAAACTTTACATGGTGGTATCCAAATAATGAAGGCTTACATTCGAAGTAGATATTGGATTGTAGGGATGAAGAATGCTATTAAATGGTGCATTAGAAATTGCAAGGTTTGTATAATAAGTAAGGCTAAGGGACAGGCGCAAAGAATGGGACAGCTTCCTGCATGTAGAGTGAATCCACACAGAGCATTTCTTAAATCTGGTGTGGACTATGCAGGCCCTATTTTAATTAAATCATCTAAAGGTCGAGGTCACCATGCTACAAAAGGATATATCTGCCTATTTGTTTGTATGACAACCCGTGCAATTCATTTAGAAGCTGTAACAGATTTAACATCAAAGGCGTTTATTGCTGCGTTTCGTAGATTCGTAGCTAGAAGAGGATTTTGTTCTGAAATATGGAGTGATAACGCCACTAACTTCGTTGGTGCATCCAAAGAACTTAAAGATTTATTTCGGAAAAGTAAAACTAATATAACACAAGAAGTAGCTGAACTGTTATCCAATGACGGAACAACTTGGCACTTTATTCCACCAAGAATGCCTAATTATGGCGGTTTATGGGAAGCTGGAGTAAAATCAGTAAAAATACATTTATTAAGAATTAATGGAAATGCTAAATTAACTTATGAAGAGCTTTCAACGTTACTAGCACAAATAGAAGCATGTTTAAATTCCCGCCCCATATGTCAAATTGATGAGACCTTTGAAACCCTCACGCCACTAACTCCGGGTCATTTCCTAGTAGGGGAACCCCTAATAAGCATTCCTGATGTTAATTACGATGACCAGAAGATTGGTTTTGTTGCTGGATGGTATAAGATACAAAAGATGATTCAAGATTTTTGGAAAAGATGGAAGACCGAGTATCTCAATACCATGCAGCAAAGATATAAATGGCAAAACAATATTTCAGCCCCAAATATTGGAGATATTGTCATTATTAAAGAGGACGACTTACCACCTACTAAATGGCTATTAGGTTGCGTTAAAGAAGTCCACCCTGGAAGTGATGGCTTGGTAAGAGTGGTTACCTTAAGATGTAGAGGTAACAACACATTGAAGAGACCAGTATCAAAGTTATTGATGTTACCCAAGGAGAAGGATATAATATAGTTTGCATGATTTTTATTAATACAGTCCACTATTCGAAAGGAATTTTAACATTTTATTTTTATATAAAGTTAAAGCATTGTTATTTTTTTTGTATAAAGTTAAGTAAGAAGTTTATGTCCAGTATCATATTATAATGTAAAGCTTGAAGTTAAAAACAATATGTTTTGGTGAGCGGCATGTTTAGTCATTAAGTTGCAATAAATCAAGTGAAGAGAGAAGACGTGTTTATTTTTAAATTTAATATTATTGTGATAGTTATTGAGAATTGAACCATAAGTGATCGAACAAATATTTTATGTATTTCATTATCCAGCCATATTCAAACTGAAATGTACGAAAAATACAGAAAAGAAGTGTAGCAAGCGTAATACCTTATATACATTATTATTTTGTTTGTTCCTCAAACTGCAGTCATGGTTATGTATATTGTATGAGTTATAAACATTAATTTAAAGTTTATTTCAGCCAACTATGCCGCTACTGCTAAAGCAAAACAGAAGGAATTGGACGAATCATATAAGAAAAATACTTCTTTTAATAAAGAAGAAGAGAAAATAGCAAATGAAAAGACAGCTAATGAAGTTAAATTTAATAAACTGATCTTATTAGAAAGCCAGAATCAAGAGAAGATTGATAAGAGAAATACTCTTATTGTCGATACTGGAAAACTTGCTGGTGAGTTGTTTCAGCGTCTTAATTGTCTCTCGTCCCAAATCTTTGTGTACTAATACCCGATAACACAAACTGTTTTTTGTTCCTTTCATGTTACATATATAATGCATATGAATATTAATATTTGATTTCTAGCAAAACAATAGTTTTTTTAAGTTGAAAAGGCTAATTTAAATAATTTGTATTTTAATGTTTATTTTTGTTAACAAACCAATAAAATATATATGATCAACAAAACAGAAATATCACTATCATTGTCCTATGACACAGTTGGACGTTTAGAGATATCAGAAACAAAACCATACTAGTGATAAAAAGTGTCAAAGAAATTCCTTTTATGATTGAAAAAAATCTATGGAAACTTACAGAAATTGAAATAGAGAAAGTCGAGACTGATGAAGACGCAGAAAAAGGCAGGGAGATGATCACTCAGAGAATCAAAGAGCTTCAAGAGGCTCTGAGAGAACAGAAGGGTCTGGCTGACGATGAAGAGAAGATATACCAAAATCAAGTTGACCAGAGTCGGGATGCTCTTGTAAGTTGATTTGCTTTGTTTTTGTCTGCAAGAAAACATTTCACATCCAAGGAAAATATTTAGTTCTTAAACAATATATTACAAATTTTCAGCACTAAGGTAAGAATATTGGTCATCAAACACTACTACATTATATATTAGCTGATACTTTTATAATGAATGAATGCTAAAAGAAGTAAAAAATTTCAGTTGATGAAAAATTTACCCCCTACAACCATTACCTCTTTATAATATTAGTATAGAAGAAGAGTAGGATATATCGTCTTGAAGTTATATATCATAAAAACAAACAAGTACTCTTTCCACATTCAATGAAGTGTAGATAAAAAAATCCGTTTAGATAATATAGCTGTACAATTGCTTATTTCACCGCATAGAAAATGAACATATAAAAAACATTTTTTTTGTGTTAATGTTAGTCCTAGAAATTCAAACAAATCAGAACCAACCTCTTTAGAATTTATAATTCTAATTAGGATTTACAATCGATTAAATGGTTGATTTTTATACATTCTATCTCCTTATAGTCAAGGCACAAGGAGAAAATATCTAACAAGCAGGAAGACATACAAAGCAACAACAAAAATTTTACCAAAATTGAGAAACAAATCACCGACGCCAATAAATCCAAACAACGTCTTGAGACTGTCGAAGCCAAACTTAAAACTGCCGAAGAGTAAGTTTCATGTGTTCTCTATAGTTTTTAACATACCTATAATTATGCCTTTAAAGATTTAAAGCATCTAAAAGTATTTTTTTTTTATGTAATCAAAAAAATTTATGTTAATATTATTAATTACTTAAGATGTCATGTGGAACATGGTATAATGGTTGCAGCTCTTTACAAACGTTATGTAAAAAAAATGGCGATTAAAATAGTGGCGAAGAGTTTATTGCCAGTTCTTCTCTTCCGTTCTACGCCCTTGATTTGAGAACTAAATGTAAAGTTAGAAGCATATCATATACATTTCTTTATTTTGACAATCATAAGGGTACAATGTTTTACCTATATGATTAAATGATTTTTGAATTTGAATCTATAGATTCTAAATGATATAAGGAGTTGTGCGTGACCACAACGTGGACAAACAATGTGTTCGTGTCTATCTACATAAAAAAACACCTTATACTATTGTTGCATTAATTTACAGACGCTAGCAAATAGTTCTGTGGGTGACCAGACTGTTCCGTGGTGCAATAAAATAACATACATTTAGGACTTAAAAAAAATACAAATACACAACACATGCACGTAGATACGGCTCTCGTTCCGTAAACTGTCTCACCTCAAACCACCACAAGTAGTAAATTTTCTGATACAAAAAAAATACTTTACAGAATTTTTCATATTTTTTTTATTCATTAAAATATTCCGACTTTGTACATGCATATTCTGGTAAATAAAAAATAGTAGAATTATTGAAAAATTGTTTAATTGAACACTTTTACAAATAGGGATTTTGAACGTCTGAAGAATGAACTAAATACAGAGGAATGTCAAAAGGAGATATATGACAATGAAAAATTGATCGAGACTCAAGATATTGAACTCGAAGAACTAAATACAAAGGTAAGCTTCATAACATTCAGTTATTTTAAATTAAATCAATTTTTTTACCCAAAACAGAACCGTGTCAACATAGTCCATGTTAAATAATAATGGTGACTATGTCATGTTAATAAACACGGTACTAACTTTATTCCACGTTTTATAAAGACGCTGTATTTGTTTTGTTTCGATTTTTGTATTCTATTGCAATATTATTTTTGAAGTTATACTACTTAGGCGCGTTATGAAAAATTGTTGAGAGTGAAATTTTACGATGCACGCGCACCTGAGACACGAAGTTGTCAGTGTGATTATAGCGTGCGCGAGCGAGATGGGAATGAGACAATCTACAAGTAAGAAGAAATAGAATATGCGTGAAGTTAGCAGCTATGCCAAGAATTTTGAATGAACATAATGACATTTACCTTTTAAACAAATAAAGGAGTTTTAATTATTTTTTTCAAAGAAATTTAGCAATGCTTTTTCACAAAGACCTATTGTTAGTTAAAAGGTTATGAAACATACCTAGTTATTAAATTGAATGAATAATATAATAAATAATAATTATTATTATTATTCATATTAATTAATAATTAATTAATATTCTAAATATTAAATATTATTAACGTTAAATATTTGTTATTAATTATTTAATATTTTAAAAAAATAAAGAAAGCTAAAGAACTTCTTACGCGCGTACATAAGTACACGCACCTTTTTTTATATTTAACAGTTTTTTGATAGACCATTTCATAAGAAATTAATCAATTTTGAAATGTAATATATAGCCAAAACTGATTACACCACATATACGAAGAACATTATGTCCTAACAAAGACAATTTATTAATAAGTTATTGGTTGAGGTTTATATATAATTCAATCAATAAAGTGTGTAATCCATCATTTACTTACCAGACTTAGTTTTTATTTAATATTTAAATTTTCTTAATTTACCTCTTGACTTTTTTTTGCATTTTTAGTCAAGTTAAATGTGCTAATCTTGTGATTTTGGGGAATCGGGTTGACCCCAAGGACGCTTCTTTGACCTTGGTTCTGCACAACAAATTTCCGTTTAAAAATGGACTTCACACATAATTTACACTTTTCTTCACAGCAATTGGTCTTCTTTGTCTGTGTTCGTGTATGTGAATTAATTTGTAAAAAAATATTTATAATAATTATATTGACAGTGATTCTGAATTTTTTTACACGTTCGTAGGTCACCAAACTTCAAAAGCAGACGTCTAAATTGAAGGAGCGAGATATGGTTGAAGAGTCGCTGAAGCAAAAGGAAAAACAACTCTCAGTATTAAAAAATAAACATAGGTACTCAATTTGATTTTGATTGGTTGATTATATAGAGCTTTCTAGTATTTATTATATACGACGTTGCCGGTGAATAATTGGGTACAATTCTATTCGTATTTCCCTATCCTATACCTTGTGAGAAAATAACTTTTCGACAGGCACTAACGCCAAATGAATTTATATAAAAGTGGTCACGTGACAAAGCGTAAGCTAATTTTATTCCCATACAAATCGGAATTTGAAATGTTAAATATATACTAAATACATGTTATTTGGCTATAAAATTCTTGATTAAAAATCAACTCATTAACAATTTACTAACAAAAAATTCCGAAATCACAATACCATATACAAATATTCTGCGCACGTATTTAGAACAATGGATATATTTGTTATATTTAAAAATATCGTTATATGTTACAGAACAACATTAACCGAATTACTGGGAGATATTCAAAGCAACTTTGCAGTATCAGTGAACAAGCTTGAGTGTAAACTTAGGTCTGAAGTAGATTCAGCTAAACAGAAGATAAAGGAAAAACAATTAGAGGTATTTAAATTTAATTAATCTCTATTTAATCAAAAACTAATTGTTCTGATAACAGTTGTCTGCCTTGTGGAGCTGTCGTACTTGGTTTCAATATTTCTTTTTAGTATTTCAGGTAATCTAATCAGTATTAACTTTTATTTACTCTCATTTAGTTAAAAAAAGTGTGTTTACAAAGTACACCTGTCAGGAGTGAAACTTCTGTGGTAAACTAATCTTTAAGTGTTGTTCATATTTACGGACGGAAAAAGGAAGATATGTTAGGAATTTAATGAATTTAATTGTCATTAAAATATTAAGTGTCAAATAATAAATACAAAATAAAGTTTTATTACAATTCCTTCACTAATTAATCGAAAGTTTTTTTTATCACTTTCAAATTAATATATTGTTATTCTATTGTAAACCAAACTTCAAAACTAATATATTGTTGGTTATTATTATCATATATTATATTCTTTACGTCACTATATTAAACTTTGATAAAAAAAGCAACATGGCGCGTAACCGAAAATCGTGACGATTTTTTACATTGCTACAAAATTTCTCCCATACGTCGATAAAGAAGTTTCACTTCAAAAACGTAACGTTAAAGCATTACTTAATACAATTACATATTTTGATTTAAATATAATATTATCCTTGTCGACTTCCTTTACAATATAGTTCCTGGTTAATTGTCAAAGTCAAAAATCATTTAATCATATAGGTAACACAATGTACACTTATGAACGTCAACAAATAAATGTATATGAAATGCTTCTAACTTTACGTTAGTGCCAGTTCTCAAATCAAGGGCGTAGAACGGAAAAGAAGAACTAGCAATAAACTCTCCACCACTCTTTTTAATCGCCATTTTTTTTTTACACAACGTTTGTAAGGAGCTGCAACCATTACACCATTGATGCATCTAGTCCAATTTATATATTTCTATTTTCAGATAACTCGCCTGGAAGCGGATCGTAAGCACATTCGTGAACAACTAAACGAGCGTCGCGCCGAACTAACAAAGGCCGAAGATCAGATGTACAAGGCCTGTGGCACTCAGACATATGAAGCCACGCTAGCGAAGATAACTACAACAGTAGAAAAATTACAAGTATGCAACATTACTTTTTCATGTATATTTTTAAATTCACCCAACCCGAAAAATCGGATCGAACCAAAGTTCCAACCTAACTACGTTGGCGAGAGATATAAGCACTAATTATAAATAGATATGAACGTCGAACGGTTTTGATTATATATCTACTAGCAGACTCGGCCAAGCTTTGCTGTGACTAAAGTTTTTGTTATATTACATAGTAGAAAGTAGTAAGGGAAACGGTAGGAAAACACCAGTCATGGACTCATACTTTTTTGGTTGTTATGCCATTAAATTGTAGCTTATGTGAAACGTTGGTACTTTCAACACAGCGCCATCTGTTAGAATTGTGACTATCAAATAATAAACAAATATTTTGCAATAAAATAATATTACGGGTATAAATGAAGATCTTTTAAGTTAGTTCAAACTGCACACGGTATGAAAATTTGATTGAAATCGGTTAAGTAGTTTAGGAGTCCATAGCGAACAAACAACGTAACACGTAATTTATATATATTAAGATACACACAAGTTTTCACAAAATACTACTATTCAATTTGATGTTTACATATTAATACTGATAAATTCTGTTTTTAATTTTAGGATGAACAAAATGTTTTACAGTCGTCAATGTTTATAATAGCAAAATATAAGACCCAACTGAAAGACAACAGCTGCTGCCCTCTTTGTAACCGCGGGTTTGATAGTGACAATGAGGTAATAATTTTTTTTAAATAATTGTATTTAATGCATGTAATTCTAATTTAGTAATAAATTAAATTTCCACTATTAAATAGGAAAGTTTAAGTTAGTTGAAATAAGTGTAATATTACATACTTATTTTTTTTAATGAAATACAGTTCATATTTGAGTGTTTTTCAACTAAACATGAAATATAGAGTTTTCTTAGTAAAAAAAATCAGTGGCGCTACAACCTCTTTAGGTCTTAGCCTCAGATTTCTGAATCTGTTTCATGATAATTTTTAAATCTGATAGGCAAGTAGGTGATCAGCCTCCAGTGCCTGACACACGCCGTCGACTTTTTGGGTCTAAGATATGCCGGTTTCCTCACGATATTTTCCTTCATCGTTCGAGCAAATGTTAAATGCGCACATAGAAAGTCCATTGATGCATAACCGGGGATCGAACTTACGACCTCAGATATGAGAGTGTCACGCTGAAGCCTTGAATGAAAAATGAAAACTGAAATGGCCAACACTGCTCTTTTTCAGAGTTTTCATTGTTGGAAATGATTAAAGGACGAAAACTTCTTTCAGGTGACAGATCTTATATCACAATTAACCACTCAAGTGCTAAATGTGCCAGCGAAACTCGAGAAGGTCACTGAAGAGTTACAAGTTTCCTCCGCCAAGAAAGATGATCTTCTAAGTATGAAGTCCCTCAATGAGAGGATCCATACCTTAAAAGAGAAGGAGATTCCTCAATTAGAGACACGTATGAGTGATGTTGATTCTGTAAGTTTTATTTGACTACTTGTTTAAACCGAAAAAGGCACACATACCTGCTGACTTGTCTATCCCGGCTGACTGACGAACATGTGTGTATGGAATATTCAAATAAATATGACCGAAGCTAAAAACTTTTCTCTATTAAATCTTTTGTGTTTAATGTCGAAAGCTGTAAACGCTTAATAATATATATGGCTTAATTTTTCGTTACAAATTGATACTCAGTGTAAGAGAACCGTTGTGTGTTTTGAGTAGCCGCTTGTTTTTTTATGTTATGTTGACAACACTGTTACATCATTATAGTTTGACAGTAACCTTAATACATAATTTAAAAAAAAGCCATATAATTTTTGTGAAATAAGAATTACATTAGTTCACATAACCGTCATGCCGGTTCTCTTTTTGCATAGGAGAGCTCAAGTATTACGAAACGAATTTTGGGAGGCAGGGGGTCCTTTTGGAATTGAATTACGCGTTATTGTTAATATTATTTTCGACTTTCCAGTACTTTACACCACATAATGGTAACTTTTAGGTATAAAGAGTCACTGGGTGGTCACGAAACGTTTTACTGAACTTGGGTACAGAAAAACGTTACGGCGCGTTACATGCAGGGGGGGTGTCAATAATCTGCAAAAATTTCGTGACGTAATACTTGAACGCTCCCTACGCTAGAATCATAATCGTTGAATTTTTGAATAATATATAAATTCAAACCATCTAAAGCTTCACAGTTTGCTTGAAGCAATTAAAGAAATATTGCGTCCATAAATTAAGACTAAAACTCTTTTAACACATTACAAAGCGAATGTGTATATAATCCCTCATAAATTCTCCCTCAAAATGGAATCATATATTTTTGTTTTAGCAAATATCGAAATTAACGGAGACGTCAGAAGAGTTATCAATGTGCCTACTGGAGCCAGAGCAAAAGTTGCAAACCGCTCGCGGTATTCAAGGCGATATGCCGCTTCTTGATAGATTTACTAACGAAGTCAATACTACCACCAAGGATGTAAGGAAAATTTTTTTTTTTTTAATACGCACAGATATATTACATATTGAATTCATATTTTGTATGAAATATTTAATGTAAAAAAACTAAATTATCCTGTAAAAAAACAGTTTGTTTGAGTGTGTAATTTTTTGTATAGATATTGAAATAATAAACCAAAAAAAGGGTGCGTGTACTTATGTACGCGCGTAAGAAGTTATACTTCTTTGGCATTATTAAAAATAGTTTTTGATTGCATGCAAATAATTAATTACAATTAAATAATCAAAGACTGGAAAAGGAGTCATTATAGTTAATAAAGTTCAGTTTACATTTGAAATATTTATTATTATTCTCTTACATTAATTAGTGTAACATAAATTCTATTATTATTCGAATGTTGTTTTTAAATTATGTCCAATACAGTAGCATCTTCCGTGGGCAACTTCATTCTGTTAATTTTGTGTCACGGTGCGCGCGCATCGTAAAATTTCACTCTCATCAATTTTTCATAACGCGCCTAAATAAGTATAACTTCAAAAAAAACACTTCAATACTTCTTCTAAACGAATTGCATTGGCATTTATCGCGATCTTTTAATTATAATACTATTTTACAGTTGGAGGCCATTAAATCCCAATGCACAGACATAATTACCGACATGACTTTGGATGAAGCGACAGCTAAGCAGACTTCGTTACGACAAAGTGTTAGTTCGCTACGTGCAAGTGTGAAAAGTGCTCAACAGAAATTAAACGCACATAACAGAAAAATTAACTCTATGAATGAGAAAAAAATTAAATTCAAGGAGGAGCTCGTTAATATACAGAAAAAGGTAGGTTTTAATTGTTTATATTATTTTTAAACTGAACTAATTCTCAAAAGATATAGCTTTTTTCTGTTTCACTAGCTAATTCAAAAAATACTCGAAAATAACAGGTTAGGGGCCTTTCAAGTATTACGTAAGCACAATAAGGGGGGAAGGGAGTCTTTGATTTTCTTATTTGGTGATTACGTAAACAGTAATTATTTACGTTTTTACACATATTACCCACACATTGTCTATGCTTGAAAATGAAATGCATTTTCGAGGATTCCTACAAAAAAATAATACGTTAATGTACTATTATTTTTGAGAGCATTGCTTACTTTTGCTGACAAGAGGGGCGGGGCAATAAAATGCAGTAAATCTGCTTACGTAATACTTGAACGGCTCCTTATTACAACTTTAGGGGAAAATTTCTTTTTAGCTTTTTCACAATTTTGGATCATATTGTTAGTCTCTTTAATAGCTGAACGTCATTGTTGATTATGTCCGCAATTTGATAATCCATCCTGCCTAGTCTCATAATACATTTAGTTAATACTATATCTTCATTAGGTCCAAGAGTTGGTTAACTTGCAAGAGAATCTCAAAGAGTTGGAGGTCAACAAAGTGAAGTATGCAGAGGAACTGAAAGAGCTGGAGATAGGAATCGCGCCATTGGAAGCAGACCTCAAGGAGAAACAAAGCACCAAGAATGAAGTTGTGAAAAAGAGCAGGTGAATTAATAAGAATCCATATCTTAAAAAAAAAGGGTGCGTGTACTTATGTACGCGCGTAAGAAGTTATACTTCTTTGGCATTATTAAAAATAGTTTGGCTTTGTTCCACCTCCAGTTTTTGATGTTTCACAGCGATAAGATGACAACTCTTTTTTTTGTATTCAATTTAGTGCACTTACACTGATTCATCAATTGTTTTTTGTCTCTTGTCCTTATATTTGCTAGAGAAAAATTACATGTTTTGATTAAACAATGTGGTAATTTTTTTTAATCAAAACATTACTCGATAATAATAATACAAACTGATAGTTAACCTCAATTGTAATGAAGCACTTAGGAAGGTTGATGAGCACAGTTTTTTCACAAATATTAATTAGTATTGGTTTAAATATTCAATTTAAATCACTTCTGATTATATATAATTCAAAAAGCATTGCTAAATTTCTTTGAAAAAATAATTAAAACTCCTTTATTTGTTTAAAAGGTAAATGACAAATGTCATTATGGTCATTCAAATTTCTTGGCATACGAACTTCACGCATATTCTATTTCTTTTTACTTGTAGATTGTCTTATTCCTATCTCGCTCGCGCACGCTATAATCACACTCCTAATTTTGTGTCACGGTGCGCGCGCATCGTAAAATTTCACTCTCATAAATTTTTCATAACGCGCCTAAAGAAGTATAACTTCAAAAAAGACATTTCATTAATATCATAAATGCATAAGTTTATGTAGTATTTTTCTAAAACGTTTTCTTATATTCTTGAAATAAAAAGAATTACGAGGCAAAAGCTTTAAATACATTTTCTGAAAAGTATTTCAAATCACTTGAGTAATGTCGTTATTTTAAAATCGAGAAAAATAGATTGACAAATTTGAATATCATATGGGGTATTTCATAAAATTTCACAATCTTGAAATTTTAATGAAAATTATTGATTGTTCGAGTACTAATCCCAAACATCTTATCCTAGAGGCGAGATCGACGTTAAGAACAATTACATAATGAAAGTTGTAAACGCGTTCGACAAAGTGAAGATCATTGACCTCGAAATCCGACAGCACAAAGAGAGGAATATTCAAAAGGAAATGGACAAGATCAAGGAAGCCAATGATGTGTTGATGGAAAAACAGAAACAGGTTATGGCTGACCGAGACCTTCTCACTAAGAAGATGTCAAGTCTGCGTGATGAGCTTTCAAAACAGGAGGTCTGTATATTTTAAATAACTTCCAATGCAAGCTGCAGTAGAAATCTTTTCTTCGGTCATATGTAACCATGTCAACGAGTATTTATTTTCAAGAGACGGCTTCGTAATCTTTTGTCAACTTTTTGATATTGATAAATTGAGGAATTTATGAAGAACTCAATTTATAATATTTCTTCATCGTATAAATAGAATGATTGAGATGTTTTGGTATAAATTGCTCTGTATGTATTGATTTTATTATAAAACCTATTATATTCAGTTAATGCACTTTGCTTGCTGGTTACCTAGTTATAGTAATACAAAGGAAACAAAAGCTATAGAGCGTGTTCTTTATATTTTTTTATCAACAAGTTTGCGTAATATACTTAACCAAACTATTGCATATTCTAGATATACAAGCGCAATTTAGAAGACAACCTGAAACTCCGTAAAGCGCAAGCTGAAATTGAAACTTCGGACAAAGAGCTAGCTGAAGTGAACGAAAAGCTGTCTGGTGTCAACACTGAGACACTCTCAGAAAAGGAAGAACTTATATCTAAGCAGACCAAGATCTTCCGTGAAAAGGCCCAGAATGAGGGAAAGCTTGGAGAGCTCAAGGTAAAAGATTTGACTAAAATGGTTATTAAAAAATCATTAAATAATTTTGTTTACTAATTATTAAACATTCTTTTAAATTTTTTGTTTAATTTGCCATTGAATATGTGTTCACGCATATTAAAATTTATTTATAACAGCATTTTGATCATTTGATTTGGGCCCATTTGCCATCTTCGCCCTTTTTATAACTTGACTAAATATATATTATAACCTTATATCCAGTTCTGCAAAACATATGTTATTGTTTTTAACAATATATTTATATTTGAAAATGTGTAAGTATTGATTAAATGTATAACTCCACAGGAAAGACTGAAGCAAAACAAGGCCGATCTTAAACGTACGCAGAACAAAGACATAGAGATGCGTTATCGAGAGAAAACTTACGAACTACACGTGACAAAGGCAATAGACCGGGATATTCGAGATTACCTTGTTGCCCTCGACAGATGTCTGTTGGAGTTCCACCGGGAAAAGATGGAGAACATCAACTTGATCATCAGGTCAGCATAACAAATAATTTGTTATAAAAAAAAACTTCTTTTGATTTGCAATGTTGCCTGTCATCTATGTATCATATTTAAAGTGACATTTTGAAACCTGAACATACTCCCATTAATTTGTAATTTATTGGGTTAAATAGGACTGTAAGTAAATCATGTTTTCAGAGAGATGTGGAGAAAAATTTACAGAGGAAATGATATCGACTACATTGAAATAAAGACAGAGGGCAGCATGACAGCTGATTCGGATCGTCGCAAATATGATTATAGGTAATGTATCATATAAACTATTGAGAATCTAAATATTTATTTATAGGATTTCCTAGGCTCATATATTAGACAGTGCTCAATTACTTTTAAAAATAGCTACAATTTTGTCTCTCCATCTCGCAAAAGGTCGGCTTCTTCCTTTATTTCAAAACAAACAATAATTTTGTTTTCCTTTGCAGTTTTCTTAGGTAGCCTCTTTGCTAAGTTCTACTTAAAATGTACAATATATATCAAGCATACAGCACTATTTATAATATTAATATGTAGTGCTTATCTCATAGATAATTAACCATTGTAATATGACTATCTTTTTAACTCTGTATTTGTTGTTGCAGGGTAGTTCAATGCAAGAATGGCGTTGAAATAGATATGCGCGGGCGCTGCAGTGCAGGGCAAAAGGTCCTTGCTTGCCTCATCATACGACTTGCATTGGCCGAGACATTCAGTTCAAGGTATGTATGATATCCTTGGAATTGAATATTAATTGCATAATCTAGTAGGTAAATGTATGTTTGTCAACATATTTATAACCACCTATCAAATCTAATATAGAATCATCTCAATATAACAATAGATATGGTTCCTTTTTTTTAAATTAATCACATATTATACCGTCTTAGGCATAACTCAGACAAGTTTAATTAAAATTGGTGTTTATCCAAATCCCATCGTTTTTGAGATTTGGGTTAATCCACGCATTCTTGGAGAGGACATGTATAATAGTATAGGTACCTTTATATTGTTAGTTCTGTTGTTATTTTAAAATAATTCGGTTGGTTCGGTAAATGGTCTCAGACAAATTTGGGTTTGATTGGTACAGCTACACCAAAGCATGTATTTCTTGCTAATCCCGAAAGAAAGTATATCGGTCTGTCGCTTTTAATGAAATATAGTTTTGGCGTTCTTACAATTCGTGGGGCTACATGAGGATGAAATAGAAGATGAAAATGTATGGTTAAACAAATGTGTGTATCATAACTTTGTCTATTTTTTTTTACATTCTGCTTTAAAGTAGTTACACTTAATCACAGTAGGTATTTACGAAATAAGAAAAGCTTAAAATGCTGCCCAAAGTACGCGGACGAAGCCGCGGAAAATGTTGCCAACCTGTGACTTACTACATTTTAATTTTTTTTAACATATTTTTCTCCTCACACTACATCTTTTGATACAATTTAATTTTATGAGTAAGTATTAAATATTTTACAGGTTCGGTGTCCTCGCTTTGGATGAGCCAACAACTAACTTAGATTCAGAAAATGTTCAAAGTTTGTGTTCAGCTTTGGGTGAAATAGTCCAAGAGAGGATGAAGCAAAAGAACTTTATGTTCATCATCATTACACACGATCGACAATTTATTGAGTCTCTAGGAAACATCGATAAGGTTACACACTTCTATGAAGTCTCTAGAAATGAAGAAGGAAAGTCTAGGATTAAAAAAATTAGGTTTACATAAGAGTAACCATTTGGTTCTTACAAAATAAGAAAAATATAAAAGGCTGTGCCTTTAATGAAGTATTATTGTTTAATTTTGTATTTAAACCATTTCACAGGATGGCAATAATGAAAGTAATAAAATAATATCACAAACTTGTTGTTGTTGTGGTACAGAAATTTATGATAACTGTTTCTGTATATTTTATTGGACCTTGTATACTTTCAACAAAATTATACAATGGCTTTATTTTAAATATATTACATTTTATTAGTAGTCTTGTTTTTTTTTAAATTCTTCCATTATAAATTAGATATCTAAAACAAAATATATTTATTACATTACAGTGATTGTAATCCCACTTAAAGGTTGAGATAGTTTATCTTGATCTATATGTAATATTTTACTTTCCTGAAGAACAGTAAGTGTAACACCAAGCATTTCAGCTATTAGAGATGGTGGGAATGAAGTCGATAAACATTTTGTAATATAGGGAACTAAATCTTCAGTAAAGCAGGCACAAAATGACATATAATTCTGCCTTTCAATGTCAGTGAATGTCTGCTGTTCTCTATGGTAAAATGCAATAAGAATTTGAACAGCCTGTTCAAGTGATTTTTTAAATGCATTATACACATCCTTGACTATATTTAAGGGGGCTGTTACTCTGATTGAATTGAGAACATTCAACAATCCATTACAGTATTCAGCTAATGGATAGTAATCTAGTAAAATTTCTGGAGGGCCAGACTGCATGTTTTCATTTATTGGTCTTGCAATATTTTTAATACTGGCCACTTTGTATGACTTCATTTGTTGTTCAAAATTAAAATCAACCTTTTCTAAACCACATGTGAATTGTGAAATAACACTGTTTCTGAATAATGGCGTTAATACACATCTCAAATCAGCTCCAACTCTACCAAATGATAAACATAAATACATGCACTGATTCAAAAGGGATTCAAAACTTGACTCATCTTCTTTATAAATATATTGGTTCAATGTTTTTGCTAATTGTTCGACCTGTAAGAAATTTAATAAAATTAGATAAAAAAATTCATCTTCATTGAAATTTAAAATGTTTACCTTCAAAGGTGATCGCATACGTTAAGTTTTCACAATTTATTGTTTGAATGCTGTACACATAGCAGGATTTTGGTAATCAAACGTATATACAATTTTCTGTTTTTCTAGTTCTTTGGTTAGTTGGTTAAGTAAAAATATTCACTATTTTTACTTAATACCTAACATATACGCACAACGGACCAACCACGAGTCTAATTGCGGAGAAAGGAGTCCTTCTACCCTAACCCTTAATACCTAACATATAAATTGTACGGAGAATCACTAAAACATTACCTTCTGTTTTAACCAACAAGACAATGCACTAGTGCCACTTAGCTCATCATCCCTTACTTTAGACTCTTGAGAATCTGACAAAAAAATTGACTTATGTTGCGTTAATACATTAAAAAGATGTATTCTGTGTAACTCCACAATCCTCCTCAGTAACCTCTCAGGTGCTGAAAAAATATAATTAATAAAATATATTAACTAATTAAATGTTTTATGATTGATCAGTAACTAATTTTACCTAAATTCTATATCTAGGAAAAATATGTTACCAATTACATTTTTACATACATTCAGTTGTCTTAGCATCTTCAAGAGCTTTTTCAAACCATGCATTTCTGGCTTTAAGAAAATGTAGGTGTAAACCATCTGATGCTGCATTTTTGCTTCCAGCTGAATAATTATCTTCTTCAGTTGATTTAAACACTATGTATGCTCGACGTAAATATCCAAGTATCTAAAACAGAGTAAAACATTTGATAACATTTATATAGGCTTACCGGTGGAATATTACCCAGATTGATTAATAATATTATGTACTTACTTGTAAACATTGAGGCAGCGGTAAGTCATAATGGAGCTGATTAAATAAATGGTACAAGGTTTCATACCATAAGGTCATAATTTCAGATGCTGTATTCTGTAAAAAGTATGAACTACTTTATTACAAATTTATTTGAAAATACACATGATATAGGTATATATATACAAATTGTCTTACCTGCACTATGGGTATTTTAGAATATCTTTTAGATAAATTGCGTACAAAAGTGAAAATATCTAGTGCACTTTCATAGTCTTCAGAGTTTAATGCTTCCCTCATAAGCGCAGGTAATTCCAGAAGTTCTAGTAGCTTATCACTCTGGTTTCTAACATTACTGTATTGCCTAGAGTTCAAAAAATAAAGAATACATTTATTGATGGTATACTTCTTTTATGAAAAATTTATGAGTGTGAAATTTTACGATGCGCGCGCACCGTGACACAAAATTATCAGTATGAAGTTGCCCACTAACGAATTCTTTTTAAACCAGCCGGGCGCCGAGCGTGCGCGAGCGAGATGGAAATAATACAATCTACAAGTAAAAAGAAATAGAATATGCGTGAAGTTACCAGCTATGCTAAGAATTTTGAATGACCATAATGACCTTTGTAGTAAAACCTTTTAAACAAATAAACGAGTTAATTATTTTTTCAAAGAAATTTAGCAATGCTTTTTCACAAAGACATATTGTTACTTAGTTAAAAGGTTATGAAACATACCTAGTTATTAAATTGAATGAATAATATAATAATTATTATTATTAATTAATAATTGAATAATATATTAAATTATTAACGTTAAATATTTATTATTATTTATTTAATATTTAAAAAAAAATATAGAAAGCCAAAGAAGTATAATTTCTTACGCGCGTACATAAGTATACGCACCCTTTTTTTTACTAGTCTAGAAATTAAGAAAGATTTAAGCAGCTAAACAAAAAAGAGCCATAGGAATATATTATTATGAGTAAGAAATTCAGTGCTCAGTTCAACATTATTTCAATAAATCAATTGCTTTAATTCACAACTTGCATAAGCAATATGCTTACTTTTTATCTTGAACAATATCATGTGCTATCCGTGAGAAATTTTCACATTCCTCAACAAACTGAGGTGATGTTTCTAAAAAAAGTATCAAGAGAGTCTTTTGACTTGTCCAGATCTTTTCTTATAGTTCTAGATATCTCAGCCGTCTCGACGAAAGTTTTATAATTCGTAAAAGCCAACTCTTGTGTCTGTTCAGTCAAATGTCGCATTTCATCACTCAGGCGTTCGGGCTCTTTTGATATTTGTTCCCAATTCTGAGAACCCATTTTCCTAATATAATCAGATATATCGTTAAAATAGTCTGCATTTTCTACAATAAAATATTAATTTATATTAGAAGTCAATAATTACACATAGAAATTGTGTTTGAATCTTTGAGGGTGTAAAGTTATCTTACCTGACGTGGAATTGGGGAATAATAAGTGGCACAATTCATTTAACTCTTGATTCATTGCTAAATTTTTATTCGTCTATTAGTTAAATATGCTTCAGTATACTCACAAAAGAGTTATATGTTTACAAAGTATATTTTTAAATTTTCTTCTGAATTATGATAAGCTGTGTTATTATCATGAAAAAGACTCCTCTAGTAGTAGTGAGTAAAAATTAAATTTTGTCTGAAATTAGAGTATGTGACGTTCTGTCACTTCTGCTCAATCATATGCCTGCTCTGTGATGACTTTTGGTGGCATAAGGAAAAAGGAAATGGGGCCTTAGTCAAGATGCCTTAACAGTAGTGTATGTAGAAAGTCGAAAACTAAATTTGTATGAAAACTTTTCGACACGAACTGTCATTTCCATACAAATTAAGTTTTCGACTTTCTACATACACTACTGTTAAGGCATCTTGACTAAGGCCCCTGATATCTTCTTGAGGGGTTATAAGAACTGGGAAGCAAACTCTTTTGAAGTATTTTGTGTTTTTAATAAGAATTATGATTATTACTTTCTAGGCTTTAAGCATTTTAAAGTAGTATTGATATTTCAGGGGCCTGAGACAAAATTATTCTTCGACAGGTGTAACCTATCTACTAACGCTAAACGTATTTTTATAGGAATGACATTAGCCCACGTGATTATTTCTATATAAATTCGTTACTTCGTTAGACGTTAATCAAACCCCAGACTATGTAATAGAAAAACACAAGGGGGCTGAGTCAAGATGCCTCAACAGTAGTGTATGTAGAAAGTCGAAAACTAAATTTGTTACTAAACTTTCTACATACACTACTGTTAAGGCATCTTGACTAAGGGCCCAGTTTTCCTCAGGTGATTTGGTACATAAGGCTAATGTAGACTACACTGTAGTCGCTACAGATTAAAAAAAAAAACACTTTAATTTTTTATCTGTGCTAATGGCTGGTAAAATTTTAATATAGCCATTTGCTAAATTAAAGAATT
Organism: Pieris macdunnoughi; assembly: GCA_905332375.1. NCBI lineage: Eukaryota > Metazoa > Arthropoda > Insecta > Lepidoptera > Pieridae > Pieris > Pieris macdunnoughi. Next base: position 5,184,834 of record CAJOBZ010000063.1, read on the forward strand.
TGTATAAAATTCAACGCATTTTCTTAGTAATACATACATTAAAAACTTCTTTTGGATATATTTTCCTGCAAAACTTTAACATTAACAGTTCCAACTCCGAAAAATGTTGGTTATCTTTTTGTTTTCATTCTGTAAAAGAGTTATCAAGTAATGTGATTGCGTCATGTAAGGCCGTACTTGTATCTAGATCGTATTAACTTATATCAGGTACGTTTTATAATATCCTTCAATATCAGCAATTTATTCAATTTAGTATAAAATTTATAATATACATTATGTGTGGATGAGTTAACCTTTATTTTGACAATAACTAATAACCTATTCACTTTCAATTCTCGACACCATTTTTGTTACGCCATTAATCATATCTAATCATATGCACACAATTTAAGACTAGAGATTTCTTTAAATTACCTGAAGCGTTTTTGAGTGAAGTTCGTTGTAATAATATAATTTAATTAGGTTATGTTGATGTTATGAAGAATGATCAAAATCCTCAATTTCTTGAAGCTGAACTGGCAGGCTAATACAAAGATATTTCGTGTTATCTTATCACGACATAGATGTAACGATATCATAAGATTTTTATTCATGAAGTTAATTTAAAATAATGTTTTGTAGAATAGGGGGTTATGTGTATGTAAACAAATAAATAACCTCTAAATTTAACATTTTCAGCCCTTAGGATTGAATGATAGAAAACAAACAATAATGACTAAACACCGAAATTTGACTTGATTACTTGTAAAAAATTAACACAATCTGGATCCAAGGCAATATATTTACATATCCTTCAAAGTATGGATAATAGTTATGATTAAAAATAAATAAGGTTTTTATCCAAATCATGGAGGGGGAAGAATTTCAGCTCCATTGGGAGTCCGAGGTTAAAGTATGTATACATATAATGTTATTGTTTGTAAAAATGTAATTTTAATATTAAATCTAATTATTATGTTTAAGTTTTATAAACATGAAAATGAATAATATATTAGCTAAGTTCCTATGTAGTATGTACATCATTATTGAGTAAAACTAGTACATTATTATCAAAGTACAACCATATCTAAAAAAATACCTTTCTTCATAAAATATTGTAAATTGTGGTAATAATGGAAAGATATGTTTTAGCCCAAAACTGAAGTGTCTGAAGAAGTAATATGTGGGTTGGATAATGTACAGACAGTACCATATTCCAGCATGGTAATTTTTAAAGAAAATTAGTCATAGCTATTTTCTGTGTATTAAAAAATACTTACTTTAAATTTTTGCCTACAGACAACAGAAGAACTTATAAATAATGCTGATAATATAGCTGCAGAGAATTTAATGTATTTATCTCAAGATGTTGTAACTTACACTGACTCCGCTGATATAGTAGCCGATCCTAGTGTTGAATGTGTCACTGAAGAAGTTATTACTGATGACTGGGTTATTACTGGTGGACAGGAAAGGTAATAAAATATGCATGTCATGTTATACATGTTGTATACCCTATAAAATTAAGATATAACAGTGCAATTCTGAGTTAAAATCTAGATTTTATATACATTAACTAGCAATTGTAATATGTACATATTTATATGGTTTAGATATAGTAAAATTTGGCAAAGAATAACAAGACAAGTTTTTAGATTCACCACTTTGTTAGGAAGTTTTTACAGTAATAAGAAATACTATTTATTTTAATAAGTTGGGTGATATTTTTATTTTGGTGACATATACTGTTTTAGTTTGAAAACAATAAAGTAGTGCTTTAATTCTTGGTTGCCAATATTAGTGATTAAGTTATAGCTGCCATGAACTATATCTGGAAAAAGTGATAAATTTATTACAATATCCAGACAGTTTAGTCAGTATTATGTCTATTTTACCATTACATAAAAACAACTCGCCAAAACATATATGTAATTACTGTAAGAAAGAAGAGTGTGTGTGTGAACACCTTTAAAAAACTCCCTAAGCAAAAAATATTGTCTAATCAAGGTCCATATTCTAATTCATATCTCAAGCCATAATCTCAACTCGAGCGCTGTCAAATATGTCAAACTTCTTACAGAAAATATAGGACTGAGTGTATTTAAAGTGTTTAAATGTGAAAATTACTTTTTTTATATATGAAAATTACTTTTTTTTTAGATAAAAAATATCTATAAACAATAGTTTTTTCAGTGTAAAATATTTATATTTACATGTTATGTTTTTCTTTTAAACACTGTAATATCAAATGAAACAGTTCAACATACTACTGAGAATTATATTTGATTATATAAGTCTTTGTCTTAAATTAATAATAATAAGTAAAAAAACTTATTTTACAGAGTAGAGGTGCCTTTTGAACAGTTAATGGATCCAGCACAAGACATAAAAATAGAAAATGATATTGATGTGCCTTTACCAACAGACCAGGTACAGATTTATATGGTTTTTAAGTTTAAAATTCAAATATTAACAAATATGCGACAATAACAAAGAACTCTTGCCAATTGATCAACACATTGAAATGCAAGTATATTTAATTTCAGGATGAATACACAGCAATGCGACCGTTTCCATGTGATTTTTGTTCCCGGAGATTTAGAAAGAAAGCAGCTCTTATGAACCATATGGTGGCGCATCAGAATGATAGACCACATGCATGTAACCTTTGTGGTGTTCGATATGTACGCAAGTGTGATCTTATGAACCACTTCAAGGTCCATGCTTTTATACCAGAAGCAACTGAGCATATTGTTCAGGAGTATCCCAGTGGTAAGTTTAAAATCATTGGTTTTAAAGTATTTATTATTAAATCATATTAAAAATAAAACGAGTCTTATAACTATTAGAGTCTAGCTAATGAAAGAAGATAACGAAAAAGCGCGGCAAATACAAAAAAAAATTAGTATGGTATCCCTAAAAGTTTGATATATTTTGTGGATTAAACTTACTTGATACTTGATTTTATTTTATTATTTTTTACATTGATAGTAACGTATTTAGTCTTACTATTGATACTTAAATTAACTAGCATTGCATGGAAAAATAAAACTATTTATTATAAAACACATCTTTATTCAGAATAATCAAAATCATAATCCAAAAAATCTATATGAATAGATTCATCAGAGTCATTGACTCTATAACATATTACATATTACACTGTTCGTGCTTTTAATACTTGCACTTTGCAGTCATTAAATATATTTTCATCAACAAAACCAGCATTGTTATATTGACAATGTCTGACAATATGAGGGAAATGTAGATAACTGATCTATAAGCATAGAAGATAGCATCATTACTTATTGAATTGTGTAAATATTACTCAAATAATTTTAAAAATGTGTTGTACATACTAAGAGCCATACAAATCAAGGGATAGGAAGATAGTTTGGTTTTCTTGTTTTTCAATTTAGGAAAGCAATTTTATGCAAAGTTAAATTAATTGAGTTTAGGGTTTATTAGATCAACTATCATTAAAAAAATTGTCTGTATAAGGGAGCGTTCAAGTAACGAATTTTTTTTCCTGTTGTAAAACGTTACGATGCGGGGCGAGGATTGAATCACGCGTTATTGTTAATATTATTTTCGACTTTCCGGTACTTTACACCACACAATGGTAACTTTTAGGTATAAAGAGTCACTGGGTGGTCACGAAACGTTTTACTATTGGGTACAGAAAAACGTTACGGCGCTTTACATAGGGGTAGAGGGGTCAATTATCTCCAAAAATTGCGTGACGTAATACTTGAACGCTCCCTAATGTGCAAATAAATATTCTATAATAAAGTGGCAGTGAAATTATTGTAAGCCCTTAATATGTAATTTACACATCACATTATTGTATAATAAATTAAAAGAATAAAAGAAAGTATTCTTTAACCCTTCATCTCATGAACATTTCAATTATAAAACAGAATAATGACATGAAAAAACAATAGATAATATTAATATAACACTTATTGGCTTTTCTTTGTTTCAGATGAAGAATTGCCAGAGAGTCCACTTCTTAAGCCAAAAAAGAAAAGAGGCAGACGGAAAAAAAAACCTGAAGCAGTAAGTAAACACGCCAATCAAAATACACTAGGACGGTTTTTATGTAATTGTCTTAAATTGTCTAAATAATCACTATTTTCATGATTAGAAAGCTGTAACAAATAGAAACATAATAGTGGTTATACTTGATGTATTCACTCACTCATTGTGTCATTCCTGGCACATCATTAATATCCAGTTTCAGACAATGGAATGATCACTTCTTTACTTATAAATTAAAATTATGAAATATATAGACGTAGAAGTGGGTCAATGCCATCATTTATTAGTGGGTTGATTTTTGAATTGACTTTTATTACATTCATTTAATCCTGCGTATTTGCCTTATTTAAAAAATAAAAGTAGTTGTCCAGATTATAGCCGTTCTGTTGTCCTGATTTGAGAACTGCCAGTAAATGAATTTTATTGATGTGTACATTGTTTTACCTATGTGTAAAAATGATATTTTAAGCGTTAAAGTACATAACTGTATATTAAAACACTCGCAGTTTAACTATGCAGTTTCATCAACTACTAAGACAGAACACATATATATAATTTCAGAACGGCGTTCCGGACGTGAATATGACGTCAGCGCGTACGCAACAGTGGTCCCGTCGCGGGCGTACACCCCCCAGGGCCCCCTCCCCCGCCCCCTCTCCATCACCTCCACCTTCTCCCTCACCGCCCCCATCTCCCTCCCTCTCCCCCTACCGCCACCCGCTGACCCTGCTAGGCCCTTTGTGTGTAGAACGTGTGGAGTCGGATTCGCAAGAGAGAAAGCTTTGCAATCGCATTCTAGGGTTGGTTTTATTCTTTTTTTTTATCAATTACTATTTTATGCTTGACCGCAATACTTGACTCGTATCATTGAGACTTTTCCAAAGAGTTAAAATTACAAAAAGATGTGCAATAAAAATGAAAGGAAATTAATAGCTAATATAGGACTAACAATTTTTAAAAATTGTTCTTACTGATTTGTGACAATAAAAAGTTTTCATATATTTTTTGGTTTCTGTGAAAGAAATGGTTTTAAGGAAATTTGAAATTTTCAATCAAGATTAATATTATTAATATCGATTTATTTTCAGATACACGGCGGCGATTCGCCTATAGAGTGCAGCGAGTGTGGGGAGCTTTGTTGGTCGCGAGATAGCTTAGCGTCGCACGCCGCACAGAAACATCCGCATCTCTCACATTTACCCCGATCCATGAAGCAAGAACCCTATGATGATAATTCGGGTAAACGAAGTCGAAATTTTTATTTACCTAATAGAAATTAATACAAAAAAAATATTTAAAAAAATTAAGACTATTAGTAAAAATATACTTGAAACAAAAAACTTTTTTTTTGTATTTTTTTTTTATAAAACAGGGCAAACGGGCAGGAGGCTCACCTGATGTTAAGTGATACCGCCGCCCATGGACACTCTCAATGCCAGAGGGCTCGCGAGTGCGTTGCCGGCCTTTCAGGAATCGGTACGCTCTTTTCTTGAAGGACCCTAAGTCGAATTGGTTCGGAAATACCTCAATGGGCAGCTGGTTCCACAAAGTGGTGGTGCGCGGCAAAAACTGCCTTGAAAAACGCTCAGTTGTGGAACGGCGGACGTCGAGGTGATACGGGTGGAATTTCGTACTCTGCCTCGACGTCCGATGACGAAACTCAGCTGCAGGTATTAATCCGAACAACTCCTCTGAACACTCTCCATGGTAAATGCGGTAGAAGATGCAGAGTGACCCCACATCTCTACGCAACGCCAAAGGATCAAGCCGCTCGGAAAGGGATTGGTCATCGACGATTCGAACCGCTCTGCGTTGAATACGGTCAAGTGGAAGGAGCTGGTACTGGGGAGCCCCCGCCCAGAGGTGAGAGCAGTACTCCATGTGGGGCCGAATTTGCGCTTAATATGCGGTGCGGTGCATGCGGTGGCCCGGAGTGAAGTACCGTCTCGCCTTGCTGAGCACACCAAGCTTTTTGGAGGCTAATTTAGCCTTTCCCTCCAAGTGACCGCGAAACTGAACGTCGTTCGATATGTCAACGCCAAGTATTCCAATGCTGGCTGTGGCTTTAAGAAGAGTGTTTTCGAAAAGAGGAGTAGCGACAAAGGGTGTTTTTTTTAGCGGAAAACGCGCAAACTTGTGTCTTCTTGGGGTTAAATTGGACTAGGTTTAGTCTGCCCCAGTCTGAGACTCCACGTAGTAGAGTTTCGACTTCAGACACAAGTTTGTTCCGGTACTCATCGACAACTGCCCGAGAAATACCTGCCCGGCCAGTGTAAAAAGTATCCCCAGTGCTGTCATCCGCATAGCAATGAATGTTGCTAAGTTGCAACATATCATTGATATGCAGAAGAAACAGGGTCGGGGATAGAACACAGCCTTGTGGGACCCCCGCGTTCACGGGTTTAAGGTCGGAGCATGCTCCGTCGATGACGACCTTGATGCTCCGATCGGCCAGAAAGCTGGAGATCCAATCGCATAATTTCTCGGGTAGCCCATAGGCTGGTAGCTTCGAGAGCAGTGCTCTGTGCCACACCCGATCGAAGGCTTTCGCTATGTCCAAACTAACCGCCAGCGCCTCCCCCTTGGACTCAATTGCCTCTGCCCATCTATGTGTAAGGTATACAAGAAGGTCACCAGCCGAACGACCACGACGAAAGCCGTACTGATAATCGCTAATCAGCTGGTGGCCCTCTAGATACCTCAAGAGCTGGCAGTTAACAATGGATTCCATTATTTTGGAGAACAAGGAGGTTATGGCTATTGGGCGATAGTTGGACGGATCAGAGCGATCGCCTTTTTTAGGGATCGGATGTATCGAAGCGGTTTTCCAGCACTTCGGGACAGTGCCAAGCGAGTACAGGTACCGGAAAAGGCGCGTTAAGACCGGAGCCAACTCAGGAGCACAAGTACGCAGCACAATTGGGGGGATACCATCCGGCCCGCTCGACTTATGAATGTCCAAGGAAGATAGTGCTTTGCGGACAGCACGTTGCCGGAATGTGATTTCCGGCATCGAAGAGACAGCCTAAAAGGTCGGCCTTCTCCTTCGCAGTGTGGGCCAGCGAGTCATCCTCCCTGTGCAGTGGTGGAATAGCGGGCTGACAAAAATTCCCTTGGACAGCTTTGGCGAGAGACCAGAAGGCTCGAGTCCCTGAAGGGAGTTGGGCCAATCTCTCGCCAAATCTGGCAATGTGCTCTGACTTTGCCTTAGTGATTTCCCGTTTGAAGGACCTGGAGGCTGAGTTATATGCTTTTTTAAGTTCGCTGGTATTGGCATCACGAGATTTCGCCGCTTCCGCCCATGCCTTAAAGCATTCTCGCTTTCGACACGAGGCCGCCTTGCAAGAACGTTTAAACCAGGGCTGAGACTTGCCACCGATCGGCACCGCAGAAAATGGAATAAAGAGTTCCATGCCCTGCAGAACCACTTCGGCGACAGAGGCAGCGACGGAATCTGGAGCTTCCGACGAAAAGCACATAGGCCCCCAAGGGTAGGACGCAAAGAAAGACCGCATCCCGTCCCAATCTGCTGACTTGTAGTGCCAAATACGGCGACAACCCAAAAAGCGGGGCCGTGAAGGGCGCGTAGAAGGCACAATACTCCGGACCACACAATGATCTGATGAACCCAATGGCGGGTCAACAGAGACTTGATAGTTCTCCGGATGTGAAGTCAGCAGAAGATCCAACAAAGAGGGTTTATGACCATCCACATCTGGTATTCGCGTAATCGCAGGGACCATTTGTGTCAGGTCGTAGGCTAAAGCAAAGTCGTGAAAGGATCTTCCCGCGTGATCGGTGGTATCAGAGCCAAGCCAATCGGCATAGTGGGCGTTAAAATCGCCAAGTATCACGATTTCAGCGGTAGGAACCCTTTCGAGCAGGTAATCTGTAGCCGTTTGAATGTGCTCTATGAGTCGGTTAGTTTCGTCATTACCGCTATGGGACCTATACAGGCACGCATAGAATCGCGGATGGTCATCGCAGTCTACGCGCAGCCAGAGGTTATATAGGTCCCTTCCTTCAAGCGTCCCGAGGCGACGAGAACAGATATCCTCCCTGACGTACACGCAAACTCCCGCCCGCGGCACAAATGAATGTTTCAATTTGTACCCCGGGTAGGAGAGGTAAGAAGTATCAGCCGGGGAGGATATCTGAGTCTCAGTAAGGAAGAATAAGGCCGGCTTCGCAGTTTCTAAGTAAAAGTGAACCGCGTTTAGGTTAGTTTTCAGCCCCCTAACATTTGTAAAGTCCACCGTGAGCGTGGAAGGGGTTGCCTTAGGTAAAAGCTTCCGTTTGCCCCGAGATCGAAACCTATTAATACATAAGTTTTTAGAGCAGTTTTTGCCCCCCCCCCAGAATACGAAGGGCAGCCTGTGCATCCACCATCGAATACCAATTGTTCCGATGATGGACGCCCAGAAGGGGATTCTCCACAGCGTAAACGTGTGGTACCCCCCTGGGGTAATCTCTGTTTGAACTGCATCTTCATACTTTGGAGGGGTGGGGGGGGGGGGGGGGATTGATGGGCTCCGGGAGTCTCACTCACCGCACGAAACGCGAGTACAATAAGATGAACTTATTGCATCACTTCACGCCGGTTTTCTGTGAGACAGTGGTACTGCCCCGGTCGTGCCTGCCCATTTGGCTGAAGCCCTAAAGCAGCAGCATGGCACTCCCACTAGGATGGGGGGTTGACTGATTGCACTTGTGAAATAACCTCTTTTACAGGTTATTTCACCAGTGGGCGATGGGGTCGTCACATCCCGACGCCGAAAATTGTAATTTTAGAATTATGTAAGGTCCCTCAACAAAGTCTGCCTTGTGTCAATTGAGTCGTTAAAACATAATCTATAAGATTGTGATTTTTTTTTACCAATTATCATACATTGTTTAATTTTTTTAGTAAGTTTTCTAGTCTATTATAATTAACAATAACAATGTCATATCTCTAATATGAAGTCATATTATTAGAAATATTTTTCTAGATAAATTTTATAAAAGAGTTTGCAATTTTGAAATGGTTTTACATAGGTTACATAGTTCTAGAATTTCTTAAAAGTATTTTGATTATTATAAAAATGTGTTTCTGACCAAAAACTACCAACTTTTACATTGATATCAAGAATTTGTTTTTCCAGGAGACGATATGGACTTCCGGCTATCACCACTAGCCCACAGCGGCAGTGACCATAGTATACGTCATGGCATGGTATATGATACGGTCCGTGGACCGGAACTCTTCTGTCAGGATTGTGGAGTTGCCTTCCAACGCGCTGATTTGTTGAGGAGACACGTCACTGCTGCCCATAGGTACTATTAATGTAACAACTTTCTTTTTATATATTGTACATGTCGTTAGAAATATTTGGATATCTCAAAAACTACTGAACTGAATTTGATGTGACTTGGAAAAGTGTTCCCTAAGTTGGAGTCAAAGGGTCGCCTCTATATGACTTAGATCCCGAAAAATTTGTAACAAACGCTTACGAGATTTAAAACGTGCTTGAAAGCCGAAATAGACCTATTTTTTGAAGAATCTTGAGGTGGGCTATCGATCTATATACCACGCCATATAGATAATTAACGTATGATTGGCAGCTACAAGCGTCACGACAGCACAAGCAGCACGTGGGAGCAAGAACACACGTGTGACGTGTGCGGCGAGAGTTGCCCCGACGCTCTTACGCTATTGGCCCACGCTGAAAGACATGCAGAACGGCATAGGCCTAATTCTTCATCTAGGTAAAGGAAAACAATTCATCATATGTTAATTTGGCACCTTACATTATCATAAATTGATTTAATTTTGTATTTATTGAAATTGTATTAATACATAATAAATGTAACTGGGAAGTCACGTGCTCCTTAAATACAGTTCACTACATTGGGAGCCTGAGATACGTGTTTAATAAAATAATAATAATTATTATTATATTAATATATATATAAATTACGTGTCACGTTGTTTGTCCGCTATGGACTCCTAAACTACTTAACCGATATCAATCAAATTTGCACACCGTGTGTAGTTTGATCCAACTTAAAAGATAGGATAACTTACATATCAATTTATACCCGCAATATTATTTTATTGCAAAATATTTGTTTATTATTTGATAGTCACAATTCTAACAGATGGCGCTGTGTTGAAAGTACCAACGTTTCATATAACCTACAATTTAATTGCATAACCACCAAAAAAGCATGGTGGTCCCCATGACTGGTGTTCTCCTACCGTTTCCCTTGAATAGTTTGCTACTATGTTATATAACATAAACCTTAGCCACAGCAACGCTTGGCCGGTCTGCTAGTATTATTATTAAAAAAACTAACAATTTTGGAACACACCTATAATGTCGTGTATTTATCCTTATACTCAATTTTAACTATATGAAAAATACGAACCGCATGAATGTGGAGTGATGCACCCGTCTGTTCGCGGCTCGCTGTGTGTACATCAAAATTGAGGCTTGTAGCGCGAAGTCGGGCATGAATCACCATTGACGAACTTCACTATTCTGTTTTTCTGCTTACAATATAATATAAAATAAAATAAACTATTAATATTTTTTGCTAAATTGTTGCAGGTTTAAGAAAATGGCAAAAGGCCGGAATGCGTCAGGCAGTAATTTGAGGCAGTTTCCATGTAGAGAATGCGGTAAGAGATTGTAATTTCATAAAACCATGAATGCATGTAAGAAGTAAATAAGAAAGAAGTATACAATTTTGAATAAGAAATTAATAAAAAAAACGTGTGTGTACTTATGTACACGCATTAGAAGTTACGTTGGCAAAATAATTTTCTTCGAGCGACGTCTCCCTCTTCGAATTGCATTTTTCATATACATTTTATTGGTCACTTCCAATCGAAACGATATAATATGTAGTAATCATGATATTTTACAATAAACACTATGTTTTTTATCACATGGGAACGGGTTTTATCGTATAGAAATCATTATTTTAGTTTAAATAAACACGACTCTGAAAGCTCCACGCAACTTATCGATAAAACAGAGCAAGCGCCAACCAGCGGCCCAGACTGTTTTACCGACGTTTGAGCAGATATTCAGGGTATCTATTTGTTGTGACGGTGTGCGTGCATCGTAAAATTTTTCTTTCATCATTTTTCCCTAACGCGCCAAAAGAAGTATAACTTTAAGAATAACGTGAAACGTCTGTGATCTAAGCTGTAATATATAATTAGTTTTAAAATATCATATGTTGGTGTACTATAATTGAAGCAATTTTTAGGCAAAGTGTTCGGTTCACGAAGTTCCCAGCAGATCCACGTGCGCATTCATACGGGCGAACGGCCGTACGCGTGCCGATTTTGTTGGAAGGCCTTCGCTGATGGCGGTACATTAAGAAAACACGAACGTATACACACGGGTGAGTATTGCATTTATTGAAGGTCCAATCCAAAGACATACTGAAAAACAAGGGAACTGAATTTTTTATATTTAAGGATAGCAATGCTATTTACATTCCAGTTTATGACGTTGATACATTTCAAAAGACTAATCACATTGAATAGTTATCTGTCAACTTGATTTGTCTAACCAAGATTGCTGTAAAACACTCGAAACATTATCTAAATAATGTTAATATATATTTATACGAATCTTCTGTGGGTGTGTCCTCTAACTCCACCTAAACGGCCGGACCGATTGCGATAAAATTTTTTGTGTGTTCAAGCGATGATCTTTTATTTATTTAAGATGTGTGTACAGGACAACGTCTGTCCGCTAGTATAATTTGTATTTAAAAAATGCTGCGTTTATTAAAATGGTTTATATATTTATATCCGTTAAATTAAAATGGTTGTGGCCTTGGCCTTAGATTTCTGTCCATCTGTGTTCATTTGTTTCATCTTAATAAGCAAGTAGGGCAGCCTTCTGTGCCTGACAGACGCCTTTGTGTTTCCTAACGACCCTAGGGTTGGTTGGTAGCCCGGCTCAAGAGGTGCAAGCTATAGCTATTCGCTCAACGCTGATCCGTTAAAGAAGTTTCATTTCAATATGACATTAGGTGAGGAGTGTTGGCCTTCGGTGTGCGATTCTCATACCTGAGGTCGTAGGTTGGATCCCCGGCTGTGCACCAATGGACTTTCTATGTGCGCATTTAACATTTGCTCGAACGGTGAAGGAAAACATCGTGAGGAAACCGACATGTCTTAGACATAAAAAGTCGACGGCGTGTGTCAGGCACTGGAGGCTGATCACCTTCTTGCCTATTAGATTTAAAAATGATCATGAAACAGATTCAGACATCTGAGGCCAAGACCTAAAGAGGTTGTAGCGCCACTGATTTATTTTATTCATCAGGTGAAAAACCGTACGCATGCGCAGTATGTCCTCGAGCTTTCAACCAGCGAGTGGTATTAAGGGAACATGTGAGATCGCATCACTCTGCACCTGATCGACGGGCGAATGGTAATTTTAATATAATATTTACATTTATTTGTGCTAAGAAAGCATATAAATCTAAAATAATGGACTATATGTATATTGTATAGGTATGTTAGGGAGTTTTCAAGTATTACGTAACGAATTTTGAGGGTGGGGGGGTCCTTTTGTAAAACGTTACGACGCGGGGCGGGGATTCAATTACGCGTTATTGTTAATATTATTTTCGTCTTTCCAGTACTTTACACCACATAATGGTAACTTTTAGGTATAAAGAGTCACTAGGTGGTCACGAAACGTTTTACTATACTGGGGTACAGTACTGTACAGAAAAACGTTACGGCGCGTTACATGGAGGGGGGTCAATTAGCTCCAAATACTGCGTGACGTAATACTTGAACGCTTATTCATATTTTAGAAATTATTTAGATTTATTTTAGAATCATAAAAATTATGTTATTCATACATTTTCCTAATGATGTTGCTTTATTTCTGAATTAAATACCAGAACGCACTCGCGTGCTTTCTGGTATTGAGATTGTCCAGGGTCGACGGTATCACTTAACATCAGATGAGCCTACTACCCGTTTGCCCCCTAAAAACTGTTCAAAAAAAATCTTTCACAGTTATATAAATCATTAAAACAAATAAAATTTGGATATCATATATTTTATATTACAAAATTAAGATGAATTACGTTCGTCATTTGTTCTTTACCCTAATAAGTAACTTAAATAAAAAAAAATGGAATTTTCATATCCAATCAATATACAGTCCATTGACAATTTGTAAGTACAACGAAAGACCATGGGGGCCGTTCCTAAAATACGTCACACTAAAATTCATAACATATAAATAATAAATAATATATCTATTATTCAGAAGTCCAAGGATTTTCTAATAATGATAAACGGCAAACGTCACGTTGCCGTATACCCCCCGTCCCTCCTTGTCACATCTTGTCACACTCAGCCAGACCCCTCCCCTGCCCTTGTATGCGAACGTTTTTATGAACGGCCTTATGATAATATTTACGTCCCGGTCGTAGGTATTCTTTCAATCCTACCGAACAAGCTCGTCAATGCGCGGCCATTTTTGACCGTTATCTAGAATGAATGAAATTGCAATGGTATTAAATTTATCGACCAATTTTATCTCCAATTTTTTTGTATTAGAAAGAAGGGTTTTTAGTTATTTACATTTTCCTTGTACTGTTACGATAATATGCATATTACACCGATACCTTGCACTATAATAGGCGGATACCAGTACTCATGCGCAGTTTGTGGTCGACCAATGTTAACGAGTGCGGAGCTGGTGCAACATCTCATACAGCACTGTGATGAAAACACCGCTATGAAGAGGCAACCGCAGGTAAAGTCAAGTATAACAGTTGTCTTTTAATTTATGAAATTAGTTCAATTATGATCAATCAAAATTTATTTATTCATAGTGGTCACTATAGTAATAGGCAAGAACAGTTCGTTTTGCCTGCTCTACGCACGCAACGCACTAACTGTAAATTTTCCTGATTTCTTAAATATTAAGGTAACTTAGTACATAGACTCTATTAACCATGCCATGTTTGTGATTTACAAGGAAATTGTAAAGAACTACAATCGTTGCATGCTTCACTTGACATAATGTCATAATAATTAGCAAACGCTTATCATCAGCGCGCAAAATAGAACCATGTACTTACACTATACTATTTATTGTTAGAAGATAACACAAACAGGTGATCGATTGCACGTGTAAAGTGGTTATATATAACTATCTACCCCCCGCGAACTTCGTTTCGCCTTAATACGATTTTTTTTACTTAGCGTACCTATTTAATAGCTACATACCAATATTTGGAACATTTAGCTTTGCTACCCTATAGAGACTGTTCGCTTTTCCTGAATAACCCTTAATGCTAAATATAAAAAAAAATTACTCGAATTGGTTTTCGAGTTTTACGCCTAGCAACATACTATGCGATTCATTTTTATTTATCACCATATAAAAGTTCAAACACGAACAGTCACTAGAAGTACCACACGTTCACAAGCACGTGTTAAGATAAATAATATATGTATACAGACATATACACATAAATTGTTGAATGAATAAAATCAATGGATGGATAAAAACCGCATTAAAATATGTTACCTAATTTATAGGCCTAAATGGCAACTTTGTTTTACATTAATTAACTGTGATTCCAGTCCGGTCCGCGCAAATACAAGCGGCGTCGTAAAGTGAAGACTGAGGCGCCTGCCGAGTGGGACGGGTCACCCCCCGCGTCCCCGTACCCCAATCCCCCTCCCCGACGCCCCCCACTCCACCACCCGCGCCCCGCAGAAGGCGACGGGCAGCCGTGGCACCCGCACCACGCCCACGCATGATCCACACCTCCGAGGAGACCAGGGCTAGGACTAAACAGGTATGGTGTTAATTACGTAAGCTCGTTTCATATGTGACTTAATAACGTTGATGAGATTGTGTTGGGACGTAAAACAGAATATCGAGATTAAAAAAGGGTATTTCGTTATTTGCTTCGAGGAAAAGCCTGAGCCAACATGACGAGGTTTTTAGTTGTAAGGCACAAGAGTTTAATTAACTAGTTGTATAACGAATCAAATCTAATAAATTGGGATTCTATCCGTATAAAAAGATTCTATCCCAAAAACTTTTGTGGGGGTTAATTCACACTCACATCGCAAAGTTAAAATAGTAAGTCGAAAAGTTCAGCCTTAACAAAGAAGTTAAACAGCTGGAGTATAGACAAACTATAGATTTAAACAGGTAATCTATAAAAGCTAGTTATATTGATCTACGATAATCTATATAATATATATCATTTCAATTATGTCTGCTCCCCTAACCGAACGCCGACTTTATTAAAAAAAATATTACAACAGATAGACTAATATTTAAATAGTTTCATAAAATGGGATCTATGGATTAGCTATATATATATTAACTTCAGGAGCTAAACTAAGTAATATATTTTTATACAGGTTCGAACTCGCCGACCGCCTCGTCACCCAGCCGACGACTTACGGGCTATCGCCGGTTCCCCTTCGCCCCAACCGAGGAATTCCCCTTCTCCTCCCCCTTCGCCCGGTTCACCAGAAG
Organism: Pieris macdunnoughi; assembly: GCA_905332375.1. Classification (NCBI taxonomy): domain Eukaryota; kingdom Metazoa; phylum Arthropoda; class Insecta; order Lepidoptera; family Pieridae; genus Pieris; species Pieris macdunnoughi. The sequence goes on from CAJOBZ010000063.1 coordinate 5,200,388, forward strand.
ACGCAGACGTGGATGGACCATACAAGTGCGAAATGTGCTCGCTAGAATTCCCCCGACGCGACGCCCTCTTACTTCACGTCCCTATACATATATGACGAAGAAAAACCGCCCGGGGAACGCGCGGTAAACGCTCCGGGAAAAAGTAAATTAAGACATGTAGATGTAATAGTGTGAGATCCGGTGTAAGAAATAAATACCTTTAACCGTTATTGAAAAAATAATATATTGATAACTAGTACATATGATTGATAATAATCATGGATTAAATCAATAAAAATATCAACCTTATAATTTAATATATAAAATGTATGATGGTACAGAAATAGCGCGTAACAATAAAGTTGCGCAAAAAAAAGTTTGATCTTCACAAATATGGGTATACATTTCATATATCGAATCTTCAACAATAACAAACCCCGCTATTTTGCGTCAATATTATAATTATACCAATTATGTAAGCGGCATATGTTGATTTACAACACCATTCAATGAAACAAAATATAAACTGAAACATGATGCGGGGCTCTATACAAAAGTATTTTGTTGCTGGTAACTTGATCACAATATAAACCTATTGTTACATTATAACTGTTACACATTCTGGCTGTTTTACAATTATCGTGAAAAATAATTGAGTTTGACATTTTACACACAATAACTGCCAAATCTAGACAGTGTTGCCAACTTTGGGTATTCCCCCCCAAATTTAGGGGGACATTTCTTTAGAGGATAATTAATTCTAGAAATGTTTTTGTAACAAACGATTCTATACAGTTTATATTAACTCGAAACCAACCAACAAACTAAACAAAATATCCATATATATAAACTCCAAGATCGAAATAACAGCTATTTTATACTACTTGAATGTATGTTTAATTCATTCTTAACCTCAACCTCTCAAAGTACAACCTTAATAAATTTAAAATTTGGTGTTGGTCCTATCACCATTATCTAGAAGTTGGCATCAATTTAACAGGAACTTTTCAAAATATGGCTAGCACTACAATAGAGTTTACTCGCCGCACAATAACAGCAGAAAGAATATATAATAACCAAAATATATTCGAAACGGCTTGCAAACATTATTTATTACATTAATTCTATAAAGAAAATATTACATATCTTAAAAAAGCAAATAAAGTGGGACATCTTAATTATTATCCCGTCGAGCGTTTTATGTTAGAAATAATTCATCTGAATAATGTTACATTTGTTTTTGTGTAAATAATAATTAGCTATAAACTTGTTTAATAGAAATTGTAAATATACCAAGAAATATTTGCGGAAGAACGAACTTTCACCTAAATTAATTGTTTCTGGGAAAGTTAACTTATGTTTTCGCAGTTAAAGTACCAAAGCTTTATTTTATATTGCATAATATATTTTAAATTCCGTTTTAGTGGTATTTAAGAGCCGGCCTCAATCACTGAATGATTCATAAAAATATTTCAAAACAAAATAATTTAATCTTATTTCCTGTTAATATTGTCTTGACTATAAAAATACAATTGTTACTGACTTGGCATCACCCATATTATTAATTATAAAAAAAATGTGTAAATAAGTAATAATTCAAAAATTAATTGGACGTAAGACTTAAAATGGAGGAAACGTTACGATTGCTGTGATATAGCAATATTATTTTTAATTAATTGAGAAAAATTGCTATCTTGACATGGGTCCTAAAGTTTAATAATAGCGTCCGTTTTTAGTCTCTTTTAGTATTTAACTGATTGACTGATTATTCGATTAGTTATCATTTTATGTGTTTTGTATATAGTTAAGTAATTATTGTATATTATTTTGTTAATATTTACTTGTCAGGTCAGGTCTGTAAGATCATGCAAATCTGCTGACTTATTTGATAACATTCTCGAGCTATTAATAGTTAATCATTTGTTGAAAGTCAGTTCTATTAACATTTATGTTTTTGTATAAACTTATTTTATTATGTCAAATAAAGCTGCAATAAGTTAAAATAAAATAC